>JZKD02S1672683.1:1628160-1643157 GCA_000966675.3 Picea glauca | reverse complement strand
TATCTCTGTGCATTTCTTTATTATATCTCCGCTCTCATTTCGTGCCAAAAATAATCCGGATCAGTGGTATCAGAGCAGGCTGCTCTTGATCGTTTTTCAGTGCATGTCCCCGACGTGGTTCGAGTATAGCAAGTTGGGTCTCGAGCTTGTCTCTCTCGAGGACAATCGCTCCCGCACACCCAAGAAACCCTCAATGGTGGAAGAAAATAAATAAGGATATATTTCTGACATGATTCATTGATGATGCAGGTTGACGATAGCTTGTCGACCAGACTCACATGTGGAGTAGAGGGGTCACTCTCGACTACCAAAGTTGTTAAGGGAGAGGTGTGGACAACAGCTCTGCCATAGCCTACTATCATTCCCATCGTGGCTCGAACTGTAGGTTAACGATTACCTAGTTTGAGAGGACCCACAATGTCATGAGGGCAGACTATGAAAGTTGCTCACAATGATTCTAAGGAGAGCACAATAAGGCAGGGGCCTTATTCCTTAGAGGCCCTTAGTATCCCACAAGACCACCTAGTGGAGTATTGACTCCAGGGGTTTTTGATGTCTACCAAGTCAGTCAAAAAGGCAAGTGGCACCCTTGGAGCACGTGGTGCATCGTGAAGGGAACGTCCTACAAGAAAAATGGAAAGAAGCGAGTGGCACCCTTGGAGCACATGGTGCGTCCTCAAGGGCACATCATGCAAGAGAAACAGAAAGAGGTGAGTGGCACCCTTGGAGAACCTAATGCATCCTGAGCGACACGTCGCGTGGTTAGTTAATAATTGGATAAACCTATATGGATTTAGGACAATAAGTGTTACGGAGGATTTGAAACCTTTCCCTTAAAAAAAAAATGTGTCGCCCAACCTAGGAAAATAAGGTCTAGGTCTAATTTTTGTTGGTGGTAAAATTTTACCTTTTTGTAAAAAAGAAAAATAATAATAAAAATAAACATATATAAAAATAAAAAAAATAATAAAGATAATCTTCATTAACCTTGTGACAAGAAGGGGGTAAGCAATTAAAGTGATTTATAAAAATATTTTGGGATAATACTTAAAAAGGGGAATGATTGTTTTTCTTTATTATGCTAATTAAAAATTTAATTCATTAAAAAGGGGGAAAAAGGGTAAGTTTCTGCACATGCCTTTTTGAGTTTAATTAAAAAGGGAAAAAGGGAAAATCTAAAATAATTAGGAAACTAGAAAAGAGCGAAAACCTTAAAACAAAGGGGAAACACTAGGAAAAAACAATTAGTCCAACTTAGTAAGGTATCTACCATTTAAGAACTTTGTAATTTAAACTGAACTAGCAAATTAATAATGGGGAAAGTCATTAAAACCCGTAAGGGAATTTGGGGACACCTAGGAGCGATTCTAGGAGTGACTCTAGGTGGGTGAGGGAAATAAGGGTAATTAATTAATTAAAGAAATTAGTTTTTGGAGGAATGAAGGGGATGGGTGACACATGTATGAGGAGGATTATTATGAATTAAATTAATGAATAGTAAATTGAAAGGGGTTTTGGGAAAGTTGTTGACTTCAAAAATATATATAATGGAGGGAGGAGAAGGATGCCATCTGTTTTGCGTAATGTTACGCTACATAAATCTATACTTGACTGGCTTAGCTTGTGGGAGTTGGGATACCCAGCTCGGTGAGGAGTGGTAGCTCAGCCTTGTGAGGTGAGCTGGGAGCTAGCTAATTCTCTGGATAGTGTGTGTGGCCCCTTTGCGGCTCGGGGGCCTAAGGGGGAAGAAGAGTACCCCTAGTGTTGGCTGGAAGGTACCGGTGAAGTCTCATCGGTCGACAAGTGGGAGTTGCACGGAGCGCGCGGGACATCAACTTAGAGCGAGAGATTAGGCAATGGTACGCTTCTTTGTTTCTGTGTGGTAGATTGTTAGTATGATTTATGCTTTCAGTTCTGTATACTTAATCAAGTAAAGAATATGATAGTCTTAGCATTCTAGTTGATGACTGAAATTTCCCCATAGCCTTAGCTTGAGGTTGATTGTTTTCCCCATGGCCTTCGATTCCTAGCATGTCTTGATCACCCTGTGGTTATTGATTGTGATGATTGCAGTTGTTTTTTTTGTGTCTCTCATCCCTAGCTCATCAGTCCTCGCCTGAGCAGCCATCCAGGAGCCTGATCTACGGTCGTCGCTTCGACGTTAATAGACCTATGGATCTCAACGCCCTGCTTTTCTATGCATGGATAATGAGAGAAGGACGTTCCTGTCAGCCGTCTACCTCTGTTGTTTTCCTTTGGCTAATCCTTCGTCTTGCACCTTCTAGCAAAAGTACCTCTACGTATGGATTTCAATACATTCATGTTGGTTTATCTTTGTGCTTATTTTTGTCTCCATGCCTTAAGGGTTTAACCTTGGATTTTCTCGACACTTGGGATGATAAAACCTCTGCGGTCATTTCAATGACTTTTCCTTGGGATCCTTGTGTTTCTCTTATTGTTCTCCGCGTTTTCATATTCTTGACTACGTTTATGCTTTGTTGA
Source organism: Picea glauca (assembly GCA_000966675.3). Taxonomy (NCBI): domain Eukaryota; kingdom Viridiplantae; phylum Streptophyta; class Pinopsida; order Pinales; family Pinaceae; genus Picea; species Picea glauca. The sequence goes on along the minus strand of JZKD02S1672683.1, from coordinate 1,640,655 downwards.
GTAAATTTACTCTGCGTCATATGTATTGATGAATGATTTAACCCCACGTTTTTATGTGCTTGATGAATAATTTAACCTTGCGTCTTTATGCATTGATGGATAAAGTTGAACCCTGTGTTTTATACTCTTGGATAATTAAATATGCATTTTATATTGATGGTTTTGCTCTTCTTGGACTTCTGCAACCAATCCATTTATGTTTTTATGGACTCCAGGTCTACAAAATTGTTTTATATTAAGAAACAATCCTCAACCTGTGACCATATCCTAAGTAATCCCATGTTGACTGTGATTTTCCTTTACTCATGCTTGAAATTGACAAGTCAGATTTTGGATTTAGATGGAATTCCGTCGATGGGACCCCAACATATTTTATTACCATGATTTTTACTATTACACAGATTATATTTCTTTACTATTACCACAAATTTTATTACCACGATTTTACTACCATAAAATTTATGACCACGATTTTTACCGTTACATGGATTTTATTTATTTACTGTTACTGCCTTAATGACCACATTTCCCCCTTATGGTGTAGAGTATTGGTATCTGGTTGACTACGTAGATGTTGAGTGGATACAATTTTCCTTTGAAGGTGGACTGAGACTTGATGTTGCATGGATGTGTTTTGCCTTTAATTTGTCGAGTTTGTTGTTGATTGGGAACGTTTGCCATTAAATTTGTACCCACATCCTGCTCTAGTACCAAATCCATGCGACAATTAATACCAAATAATCATGCAATGAATTCCTTATTAAATGATGGCATCCAGGCGATTTTCCTTCTGTTATGTCTCTGTTCAGCGTTTCTTCTTGTTTAAAATTGACCGTGTTGTTGCCTTTTGGACCACAATTTTTTCTTTAATCCTTGACGATATTGCTGTTAGAATGAACATGAAATTTCCATGAAATAGATGATTGCTTTTCCTGTTATCCCCCCCCTCCCAATTCGCCATTAATTGTGGGTTGCATTTGGGGTTGAATTGCCTCGAGTTTTCCTTAATTGTTGACTACGCCTTTTAACATAGAAACAAAAATAATTCTAGATAGTGAACAAAATGCTTCGGTGTTCTTACTCTTGAGTTTTACCCTTACCTAGCAGTGTGTCTAGTTGGCATTGTTGGTTTGGAACAACTTCCCTCCCTTTTTTTGTTTGTAGCATTAAGTGTTGTTATAGGATGTTTTTGCAATGGCATCGACTATAGCGTTGGGTTTTGAATGACTTTAATTGATCAGTCCCTACAAATAGATCCATTTAGACAATTATGGTAGTAAATCTCTTTTTAATACATGTGGCAATAAATCTTATTAAAGACATAATGGCAGTAAATCTTATTAAAGACATAATGGCAGTAAATCTCTTTGTAGAACATACGGCAACAAATCTTATTAAAGACATATTGACAGTAAATCTAACTATAGGTACATGGCCTTAGTTTCTCATTGAATGTATATGGCTTTATGCCATTCACACTTCTTAGCAGATTCTTTTAATGTTCATAGACAACTGTCATTTTGGTACGGTTAGTGTAGATAGACAACATGTGGCAATTTAATGAGTTAATAAATGTTTCATTGTTGCATTCTGCCTTGAGGTAGATAATGTTGTCATTTGACGTCAATTGCTAGTTAGATTGACTTTCAGATTAATTTAGATTTGCTCGCTTAGACCTTAATTAATGGTTAAATGATATTGTAATAATGTTAGATTGATTGTAATAAGGTCTAAATTGTAAGTTTTAGACTTGTGAATTAGATTTGTTTAAGGACTATTGTAGAATCGAAATCTATCAACTAGTAGTAGTATTCTCTTGCTAAATTATGATTTGTGGTTAATGTTCATTGGTATATAGTGGTTGTCTAAAATGATAATTTAAACTCTCTAATTTAGAATTGTATATCATGTTAATTTAGGTGGTAAATCACTGACTTCGTAATCTAGACGGGTTAAGGTAGATCCATATTTAACACTAATTTAGTATTGACCAGTTCAGACTAGATGATTGCGTTGGGTCGTTGCGCGGTCATGTAACAACTTGTGTTTTCTTGTTGACATCAGCCTGTGTCTTGCTGACCCGATGCTTGGGGTGTGGGTGAGTCTCTTTGTCCGTTGGATTGTCCTAGCACGTCTCATTTTTTTTTAGAGTCTTTGGTCCGGATAGGATGTGTTGTGCCAAGTTATGGACACGTTTATCACCTGGGGATGACATGATTCCTGATGAGAGAATCATGGTGCGCTCCATTGGGTAGCGGCAAATGAGAACTTGGTCGGGTTTGGTGCTTTCTGAGTGGGTGTTGTCGAGCATTGTGAGATGCCTTTTTTCCCCTGGGTAGAATGCCCTCATTGCATGGGTTCGTGCTCCTTGAGGTCTAGTCTTTTCCGTCATGACCATTGTGTTGGGAGGGGGATTTTGTCCCTTAGCTTGTAGGTGTGTCTAGTTTTCGTCGGGCACGTAGTCGTTCCTCCTTGTTTTCCTATGCATGTTTCGACCAGTTTCCCTTGTGCCAGTGAGGGAGTCATAGTTGCCTATTTCCTAGGTTGTGTGATTGTGTTCAACGTCTGTGGTGTGGTTAAACTGTTTTCATCATCGCCTTTTTTCCTCTTAATTCTTAAAAGAAAAAAGAAAAAAGAAATGTGTCGCCCGTAACCGTAACAAAGGGGTTGTTACACCTCTTAACCTGTGTCAAGTGTAAACCTATGAAAAAAGAAAGCATAATACTTCCTGAAGAAATTCAAGGAAGTGTTTCATATTCTGGAGCGATTTTATAACGACATAAAGACAAATAATTATATATCTTGTGACCTTGAAATGTCCAATAACTGATAATGAAAGAAATTCCAATTCTCAGGAATGGTGTTACCAGCTATCTAGCATTAGATGTAAACACAGAATATTTGAATAGATGATCAGTCACAGATATAAACTAAACCAAAAGATAATGAACAACATAAAAAAAAACATGATATAAAATATTATGTGTAGAACTAACTAAAGCTAATTCGACACAGATAACATTTCACATCAAGAAATTACATGAGAAGACAATGAAAAAACACTGCAAAGTCTACACAGGACGAAAGCCAAAGAGTAAACTGCTTTCTCATATAGTTTCAACAAAATATGTTCATCATATGGTCCAGGAAAAACTTTTGGGATAATACTTTTAAAGATTGAAAAAATTAATATATAAATGATAACAATTAACCATGTATTGATAAAACAGACTAAAGATAATTTAAATCAATGCATAATCAATTATTCAAAGAATATGAAGATATTATAATGAAAATGAAACAATTTTACTCACAGAACAAAAGCCATTAAGCAACCTGGAATTCCATATTCTTCTTTGAAAATAATTATCCATTCTCCCAAAGATTCCAACCATCCATTACTCCATTTGAAAAGAATTTTTTTTTACAAAATAAATAATATACAAAAGAGAAAGGATAAAAATTCTCCTCTCAATTTCTTAGATCTCCTTGGCTCTGAACTTTCTCATATATTTATACAATGAATGAATAGTCTCATCGTCACTAATAATTTTTGCCACCTAAAATTTGCCTCGTAAAGAGACACAAATATCTCTAAAATCATTCATTTGTTTGGAAAAATGCCCTTGTGTAAGCTAAATGGGGTGATTTTGGAGATGGGTTTTCAGTCGTTTCTTCAAATTCCTTATGGTTTGGCTGAAACAAGTCCTGCAAAATTATCTATCTGTTCTTGAATGCATTTCCAAATCTTATCTGTTATTGTTCATAATTTATTTGCAGAAATCCAATTTTATTTTGGATCAATTATCTTGAACGCATTTAGATAATAAAATCAAGTCATGATCAAATCCGTACCAAATAACTCATAATAGAAACCTGTGAAACAAAAAGAAAGCTAAAATAATAACCTAAAAATTGTGAATAAAATAAAATATAGAACAATAAAATTAAAATGAATTTAAACTAACTATAAGTTCTAAACAAATATTGTTTATATTTTCCTTTCAAATATGATCTTAAAATTCTAGAAGCTTCAATTTGATGGAGAGAAGAAAAATATTAATTTTGGGTTTTCACAAAATCAAACAAATAATAGATAATTATTTTTTTTATTATTTTATTTTTATTTTGAAATGAGATGCAAACTAACAAAATAATTTAATTAATTAAACCTACCAAATGATTTTGTGAAAATGATTGTTAATGAGCAAAAGAAAAAAAACATAATCATAATTTAAACGAAAGTAAAAGTCGATAAAAATTAAGGTTTTCGTTTAAATTAAGATTTCTATGTTCAACTCTCCCTCATTCAAATTTGATCAAATGTGAACAAATGTCATAGAAAATATGCATCGTGATAAAAACTCCCAAATTAAGAAGCTTGTCGATCAACATAAAAACTCCGTAGAAAACAAAATGAAATGGCATTTAAATTTCATGAAATTCAAACCAAACAAAAGAAAAGAATATAAAATCAAACTAACCTCGAAACAAAGAAAACCAATATTGATCTAATCAATTCAAAGGGAAATAAACGAAGAATCCAAGTAAAACTTCGAGGGACCCTAGATTTTGATTTAAAAAAAAGAAGGGGGTTGTTGGGGCCCAACAGGACCAGGATTAGACCTTTTTATATCAATCCAAGTCATTTTAGTTATACAGGGTCTAGGAAAAAATTTCTCGCTAAATCAATTTCCATAAGTGAATGTTGTCAAAATAATTGTTTGAAAAGCATGGAATACATGTATGCCTTGAATAAAAGGAAGACATATCTTTCAATGAATAAGAACATGAAAAATGCATATTTGATGGGGTGCATGATATCCACCAATACAAGATATGATTATCGCATTCAGAATATTTTACTTTTGAGAAATGCTTTCAAAAAAACTCACTCAATTGGTAATCTTCATCTATCAAGAATCCAAACAAGTTTGGAAAAAGATCCTTCATTTTATTCAAAGGTACATCATGGATGAGAGAGTGGACCAATCACAAATGCTACATTGTCATGGATATGTGATTTATTTTCCAAACATGGAGAGTGTATGCCAGATAGAGACACAATACATATTCCAGATAATTTATCAAGGAGGGAAATCTACAACTTGTAGAAAGGATATGCTGAAGTTGTTGAAGGAAATAGTAATTTTATTACATATGCATATTTTACAAGAATATGGAAGAAACAATTCAACAATGTCTGTATTCCTAAGAAGTCAAGTATGGGGATTTGTAGTATATGTGCTACTCTAAAATCAAGAAGAGATAAATCTGAACGGGAAGAAAGAGTTATGTATTTACTATTTTGTTTTTTTCTAAATTGATTAGTTATCAACTATGAAAACATACGATCAATATTTTCATTTTATGTCATGTGCAGATTCCATAGCCAAAGCACTTCAAGAACATCAAAATCAACAATCAAGTGAAAGACAAAAGTCGTACAAAAATCGAAAGAAGTGTTATGATGCTCCAAACAAATATTTAGGTATGATAATTGATGGCATGGACGAGAAGAAAACACTTCTACCACATTTTATCCATACACCCAAAAAATTACAAGAAGATAATTTCATTTAGTTTCACTTGGTTGGTTGTATGATTTTCAATGGAAAAAGTGTCCAAGGGTTTACTTCACAGCTCCAAATATTCATAATGATGCAAATCCGACCATCACCATAATTCATCATGTGCTCACTCATTGCTCTGGAAATCTTCCTCAAGTTCTCTATCTACAGTTGGACAAGACTAGTCGTGAAAATAAAAATCAAATCATGTTTGGATATCTAAGCATGCTTGTTCAAATTAGAATCTTTCAAAAGGTAAAAGTTGATTTCCTTCTTGTTGGACACACTCATGATCATATTGATCAAATGTTCAGTTGTTCTTCAATAACATTGAAGAGGAAAAACGTTGGAAGTCTACCATCATTGATTGAATGTATTAAGAAAGAATACATAGAAGAGCTTGTTTTTAATATATTTTTACAATCAGTTGCTGAAATCCATAATGCATAGAGGCATAATAGAGATGTAGATTATTCTAAATTCTTGGAAGAAATAAAAAAGTCCATTAAGGATACATATGAGTACTTTGATGTTGTTGATTTTGTTTGGTGGGAGTCTTTTTTCAATAGTCAAAGTGACATAATTTCAAGCTCAACAAATGAAGATACAATGTTGAAGACTCCATTTCATTGGCCACAAAATATGCCAAATGAATATGAAGAAACAAACATTGTTGAAGTTCAATAATAATATCAAGGTGCTATTGATTTTACACAAGCATAAGAAAGAGAAATGTATATTGGTTCGTGAAGGTCACGTGCACAACGTGAAGCCATGGAAGATCTTTACATGGGTTCAATACAAGATATTAAGGATGGTAGAATGATTTCAGTTTTAGTGATTGAAGATCCACATGTGTGACATCCTCCTCGTTATGACAACAACTCTTTAAAAGGTGCAATTTTTTTTTTATTTTTTATTTTTTTGTTTAAAGGGTGTGCGCGCGTGTAAAAAGGAACAGACACACTTGAATCTACGTCGCCACCCGATGAATAACAAGACGCAACCACGATGATCACAACAAGAAGACATAAGGCGCACAACAAGTAACTGCAAGCATTAAAACACATACTGTGTTATGTACAGTATGAACACAGATGGAATAATCCATAGTAGTAGATTTTACTATTTCTGCACAAGAAAGCAGGGCGTTTAATCTTAGTTCTCTTCTCCGGAGAGAGATAATGTCAGATAGGCTCCTGGCCGACTGCTCAGGAAGAAACTAGTAATCTCTATCAGGAGGTCGCAGTGGTGGGAACTCTGCCTTTAAAGAGCCCGAGACTACTGATACGACCTTAGAGGTGTGTCGCAAGAGTGGAAAACCTGCCTTTAAAGGGCCCAAGACTCTTGATACGACACTGGATTCTTTACACAAAAATAATCACACACAGAGACTTATATACAGAGCGACTAGCTTTATCAAATCGAAGAGTCTGATATCATACAACTGTGAGTTTGGACAATTCGAATTATAGTACTAACCCTGAAATTAATTAGCAATCTCAATACATCCTATATGTTACATATACCATAAAATTACAATAACATTATCTTAACAACCTCACGTCTTATGTTATAATAACCTTGCAACTAAAACATCAATCACCAATCACATTACTCCTTGTATGCTACCAATGCAATGAAGTTACAATAACTTTACTATAAAAGAAATCAACATTACATTTATATTACCATAACCTTGCCAATGAATTAATAATAAAATGAAATCATTATCGTAGCATTTAACATGAAGCATTACATTACATGATTCTTCCATTGCGCGCAAGTCTCATTCATAAGGAAACATGTCATTCAATTCTTAAATAATCATGGGCGCGAGAATAAGTAAGTTTAGGCCATCATTAGAAATAACTATATAAAAACTAAATATCTAGATCCACCATCTACTACATAAATTCTCAATGCATAAAAACTAAATCTATGTCAATCATTCACTGCATACTAACCACTGCTCAAGTAGCGATAACTAAAATCATCGGTATTGCATCCATAAGGCCATAAGGTGCCATCTAAAACAACACTAAATATACATCAATAAGCCAGTCGGAACTTCGCCAAGGTTAACATGTAAGTAAAATCAACTGTAGGCTAACTAGCTTGGCTAAAATTAAAAAAAGGAGAGCCATTAGCAATTGGACACTAAATGCAACCAGTTTTAGCAAGGTTAAATGCAACTCATCCTTAATCCAACATTCCTTCCAACTAGTCATTACTCTTGATGACCATAGCATCTATATCAGCTAGAATGATTCCATTAAAAGTACAATTAAGAGATCACAAGACCCTTATTGCAAGCAATTAATAATGCATTCTCAATCATAGATCAATCAGCAAGTCTGGAAATTGCAATAGTCAAAATTCACCACTCCACTGTAATCATTACACCTTCAAATTGGGCAGTTCTAATTTAACCATGTTCTCATCTACTAGCTATTAACATTAATTGAAACATCAACCAACTAAAGTAGCTTGCTATTAATACATACTAACTAATATAAAGTAGTTGTTGTTACGAAAAGTCAGCTAATACAAGGCAGATTGCCTTTATTAAATAAAGTAGATTGCTATCGTTAACCCAAATAATTGAATTACTAATTCAGAAAACATTACTGACAAGGGAGGTTTCTCTTAACAATAAAGTCGATTGCCCATTATGCCAAAATTGAATGCATTCAATTAATTCGAAATAATCCAATCTCAACCGACACTTATAACATGAGCAATACTTTCCTACTTCTGGTTTAGAATACAACCCATTAAGATTTTACGAGGGATAGGGTGTCTGTAGATTAATGGTTTAATATATAAATTTCGTCTCTAACTGAAAACAAATAATTTAATAAATAAGGTGTCACAAGGATAGTGCGTTGTCCTGAGGTTATCAGTTGGTTAAAAACATCAAGAGCTATCATGTCCAACAACTGTGGCCAGAACGAATTCTCAGATCTAAATTTACAAAAACGAAATGCCCGTACATCTATTTCCAGAACGAATTCTCAGATCTAAATTTACAAAACAAAATTTCCCATACAACTATTGCTAGAACGAATTCTCAGATCTAATTTACAAAAATGAAATGCCCACAGTGATATACAAAACACCCACAGTAATAGAAAACGCCCATAGTAATAAAAATTCCCACATCAATATAAAAACGCCCACATCAATATAAAAACGCCCACAAAAGGTTATAAACGCCCACAACAATGTAAAAACGCCCACGACAAAGGTAAAAACGCCCACTGGGATATTTAAACGCCCACATAAATGTAAATACACCCACAGAGGTGTAAAAACGCCCACGAAAATGTAAAAATTCCCACGGCAAAGGTAAAAACGCCCACTGGGATATTTAAACACCCACAGAAATGTAAATACACCCAGAGAAGTGTAAAGACACCCACGACAATGTAAAAACGCCCACAGAAATTTATAAACGCCCACATCAATATAAAAACACCCACAGAAATTTATAAACGCCCACAGTGGTATAAAATTCCACCATTAACATAAAAACACCCACTGTAATGTGTAATACGCCCACCTTCATATAATACACACAGCCATAAAATCTCTTTGTCCCAACCGATATGCAACAACAGAGTAAGAAGAAATATTTTATAACTGTAACACAATTTCAATCGCTGAAGAACAAGGCAAGAAAACCAATCGATCCAATGAGTATCCAAGTAGATTGAAGTTAAGTATTTTTCATCTCACAATGCCAATACAAAAATGTTGATAACAATAAGAGAGGGCCAAGGTCCTAATACCTTCTATCATGCAAAATGAAAAACATATCGTTTCCTTAACTCCCGCCTCGAATGATGACCGCGTGCTCCGTACCGCTCCTTCTCCGTGCCGCTCCCCTCGCTGACCGTCGAGACTACACCTGTACCTCCCAGCCAATCGCTAGGGGTACTCTGCTTCCCCCTTAGCCCCACGAGCTTCAAAGGGGCCACACACAATCCAGATGATTCGTCTAGCTTCCCAGCTCGCCTCGCAAGGCCAAGCTACCACTCCTATCCAAGCTGGAAAATCCCAACTCTCCACAAGTAATCAGTCAAGTCATAATTCCGACAGCGTAACGTTACGCTAATAGTCGATCCCTTTCTTCCCCATCTTCCCTTTCTTTTATAGAATTTTCCAAACCTCACACTTTCCCTAAATCACTTTTAAAGTAAGTTTAAATAAAAATATTCTAAATATTCTCCTTTGCACAATCGTCGTCCATCCCCCTCTTTCCTCGAATAATTATTTTTTTTAAATTATTAATTTACTCATTTCTCTCACCCACCTAGAGTTGCTCCTAAATTTCCTCCTAGGTGTTCCTAGATCCCCTTACATGTTTTAAATAATTTCCCTAAAAATGAAGTTACTAAATTAGCTCAAATTAGAAGGTTCTTAATTGCCGATTCCTTACTATGTTGACCTCGCTTTTTACCATAAGTTCCCAACTTTCCTTTATTATGTTTCCTCCAATCCTTAGTTTCCTAATTTTTATTATCCCCTTCTTTCCCCTTTTTATTAGAGCCAAAATGGCAGTTGCACTATTTACTCTTTTCTCTTTATTATTAATTTAAAATCTTTTTATACTTCCACAAGTTAAATAATTTGTTTCTTCTTTACAATTTAAAACCACGGATTTTTAATTAAATTATTACTCTCTTCATTTTATCCCATAAATTTATGAAGACTAAAACTATTACTTAAGTGGTTTTTAGTCCAAATTTTTATTTTTATTTTTATAGGGTCTTTTTCTTAAGGTTAAACAAAATTTTACCCTAAAGAAGTTTTAGACTTAGATTTAGATTCTGAACTGGGCGACAATTATTTAGGGAGGTTGTTTAAGTATTTCTTAATGAGTTAAAAGTCGTAGGGCCATCTAGGTTTGTTCCTTCATCAACATCGATGTGACGTGCCCTTCAGGATGCACCACATGCTCCAAGGGTGCCACTCGCCTTGTTTGTTTCTTTTGCATGACGTGCCCTTCAGGATGCACCACATGCTCCAAGGGTGCCACTCGCTAACTTATGCTTCTTTCATGCGACGTTCCCTTCAGGATGCACCACGTGCTCCAAGGGTTCCAATCACCAACTTGACTGATTGATAGACATCTATAACCCCTGGAGTCAACACTCCGCCAGGTGAACTTGTGGAAGACTAAGGGCTCTAAGGAATAAGGACCCTGCCTTATTGTGCGCCCCTTAGAATCATCGTGAGCGACTGTCTCAGTCTACCCTCATGGCATCATGGATTCCTCTCTAACTAGGTAATCGTTAACCTATAGTTCGAGCCACGACGGGAGTGCTAGTAGGCTGTGGCAGGGCTGCTGTCCACACCTCTCCCTCAACCTCTCTGGAAATCATGTGTGACCCCTTTAATCCATATGTGAGTCTGGTCAGCAAGCTATCGTCAACCTTCATCATCAACAATCATGTCAGAACATGTCAACATCATATCATCAAATCAATGAAATATCATAGTAAATAAATCAACCCAAATAGCACACTCCCTGACTCAATGCGGAGTCCAAGGGGTTCCACCGATGCCTCTTTATCCTCAAGGTCCAAAACCCTGCACACTCAATAAAACTGAGTCAATAGCACCTGTCTACATCAAAGAAGTAAAACATCATGTCATCTATCATAACGCATCATAATCAAGGATAAATGTTTTAACATCATAAACGTCCAGATCACTTGCGAGCAAGTGTCCTCAAAGAATAAGTTTTCTCAGTGCGCCAGAGCGGGATGTTACATACACCTCCTCTTGGTCTAAACTTTGTCCCGAAGTTTCTCAGTTTAAATGCCGAAATAAAAGTACCACAGTATCATAAGTCTATCTATCAAACAAAAATGGGAACTACTAGTGCATATCATATGCGTCCTCCCAAGTCGCCGAGTGCGGTCTATAACTGTCCCACTGGACCTTGACTTGATCTACCGTTCGATGTCGTAACTGTCGAACGCGATGATCTAAGATGCGGACCGACTCAGCCATGAGCGCTCCATCTTCCGATACCTTCAAGGAAATCATGTCAATCACGTGTGTAGGATCACTAATATAATGTCTCAAAACAGATACATGAAAAACATCGTGCATACACCTCAAAGTATCAGGCAAGGCTAGTCGATAGGCCACGGGCCCCTTTCTCTCCACAATCTCAAAAGGTCCCACAAACCTAGAAGAGAGTTTAGCTCCCTTTCCAAACTTGATCGAACTCTTATGCGCTTTAACCCGCAAGAAGACTCGATCGCCGACCTCGTAACTACAGTCGACTCGGTGCACATCGGCATAACTCTTTTTTCGATCCTGCACTTCTTTAATCCTTTATCTTATGGTTTGCATTTTCTCTTCCATTTTTTGGATTGCTTATGGTCCCACCAGGACCTTATCCTCAAGCCGATCCCAACTCAAGGGCATCCGACACGGGCACCCATAAAGAAATTCAAAAGGCGCCATTTGAATGGTGCTCTGGTAACTGTTGTTGTAAGCGAACTCTACTAGAGGAAAGAATTTCTCCCAACGCTTTTGTTGGTCCATCAAGTACATGCGCAACATGTATTCCAAGGTTTGGTTCGTTCGTTCGGTCTGTCTGTCAGTCTCTGGGTGATACGCAGTACTAAAATTAAGTTGGGTTCCCAAGGCCTCTTGGAAACTCATCCAAAATCATCCAGTAAACATTGATCCTCGATCGGATATAATCTTCTTAGGCATGCCATGCAGCCTCACAATCTCACTGATGAAAACTCTCACTATGTCAGGTGCCTGATATGTAGTATGCAAAGGAATAAAGTGAGAACTCTTCGTCAGAGTGTCTACTACTACAAAAATCGAGTCGTGTCTCCTTGCCGTCAGTGGCAATCCAACAATAAAATCCATCGAAATAACTTCCCATTTC
>JZKD02S1672683.1:1590957-1608746 GCA_000966675.3 Picea glauca | reverse complement strand
TGTTTTTCTGTTTATGACTTAATAGGAAATGCTCAGGTTCGAGTTCGTTATTAGAATTCAAGTTTTCAGGATAGGTGTGTGTTTTCTTCTTAGGATAGCATTTAGATAGAGACTATACGCTTGCCTGCACATACTGTGTATCAGCTCGAAGTTTACCAACCCTGGTTTGACAATTTAGTGTTTCAGGTCACTTAAAAGCTTCAATTTAGCAGCCTGACAAATATGTCCACTTCTTCACTCCATACAAATGAAATGATGGTGTGCAATTGTGTACCTTACACATATCCAAACCTTCACCCCTCAAGAAGGTGGGGGGTGATGTGGTATGAGGGTGTGCATTTATGTAGTGTACACAAATAAACACTCACCCCAGGAGGGTGGGTGGTGGGAGATTCAAGGGTGCCAAAGAAAACTTATTTGTGCCCCATCCATGATCATATTTATATTTAGAATACCCTTGAGGAAAATGAAGGGGAATGTTGAAGGGAATCCAAGGTTAGATATGTTGCACAAAGATAGGATGAACTTCATTATTGGATTGTGGGTCCCACTACTACATAAATGTAGGAGAAACGGGTTGTGGATCTATCTCCATCATATGTTCTTATTGATGATCCTTAATTCATTTTGGTTTTTTTTTGGAGCTACTAGAGTGATGTTAGATCTCAATCTCATTCACCATTATATTATGCAAAGACTGTAAATACTCATCTTATGTTGATCTTGTGGAGAGGTATAAATGAAAATTCATAAATAACACCCTCTCATACCTCACCCATCAATAATTTATTATCCAAAAATCATCATTCCACGTAAATCACAATGATCTCATTCTAACTTTTGCTTCCTTTTACTCTCAAATATCAATGAATTTAAAATTTATTCTAAGTCAAGACCAATAACATAAAACCCACTCATGACATGAATCTTTGCCTTCTAAGAACATATACCACCCTCTCCTATAATGTTATTTTTTCTCCTCATCCTTCACATGGAGAACAACCCTTGAAATTAAAGCCTCGTCTTATTGAATTACATGGTTTTAACATGGAGGCTTTGGTCCATCATAGATTTTTAAGGAAAAACATTCATGGTTAATAAAATTTGACATCCCTAGAATGGAATGACTATTGTTAGGCTTTGAATCCCAATTAGAGTGATTCTAAATATAATTTATGGAAGTTTGAAAGCATATGAAATCTAATTTAACTATGTAATTTGTTTGGAGATGATAGAATACAAAGATGGCGTCTACATTTAGTTGCCCCTTGAAAGCATTATTATCATATTTTCTATTTTTATTAATGGTAGCTAACCATTTACATCCTTTTCCATTATTCTTATTATTCAAGATAACAAGTGAGAGATATATTTTTCAGAACTGTTATGGTTGAATTTTGAAACCAGTCAATGTTCTATTGCACAATGCATTGGTTTTTTTCTCAATTTCCTTGTACAAGGTGTCCATGTAATGGGTTTTAACATGAGAAAGAATGAAGCATGGTTCATTGTCATCATGTGATACTCGTGAAAAAAATAATTTTCATAGTCAAAGGAGCACTAAGAAGTTAAAATTAGTTTTTGAAAATCAACAATTATCACTAACAAGTTTCAAGCGACAAACAATTTATGAAAATGAAATTCTATAAAGAAACATTTTCAATATAATTATAGTTTGATTAAGAAAAGGCACAATGCAAACTATTTATAGAGTAAGCTAATTTTGTAGTAAACATACTCTGACTTTTCCACAAATTTAAGAAGAATTCAATATTTTTTAGGTATGAATAGAGTTTTACCATAATCCAATATTAATACATAATAAAACAATACCTTTAAAGTTTTTTGAAATTTGAATTTATCCAAATCACAAAAAAATCAATTAAAATTTAGAATTCATAAAAACTAAGTTGAAATTTGCAAAACATTTATATTTGAAAATTAATTTTTTTAATGGGTAGAAAAACATAGACTGTATTTTCTATGCAAAATGTTTGATAACAAACATTTTACCCACCAAATTCCAACCCTATTAAAAACTCACTTTTTATATCACCAAATTTCAAACAAGCCATCAAAATTCAACACCAAAAAAATATACTTTTTATGTTGAAAATATACTTTTTATGTTGACAAATTCCAACACCAATGGAACTCTTAGATGATTACATCTTTTTAGGTTGACAAATTTCGACACCCCAAGGGAACTTTGTTAGATGATTACATCATTTACTTGCTAACCCTCACAAGATGAAAATGAGCCACGTGATCTTGTACCAACTTGGGCATCCCCTCTTTAGTTATGACCCATCCTATTACACAATAATAAAGGTTTAGGGGAATGTGTCAAAGGTGAACGTACATGATGGGTCACTACAACCCACTACTCACACAATGTTACATGGCTTTTACTTCTAAAACCCACATACTTGAGCATACATGACATTTCATAAGTGCAATAATTGAAGTGGAGGGACCATCACATACATCAAATATATAATCCCTACTAGCGTGTAATGATTCAAATATTATAATAATAATTTGTCATCTATATCTTTCAATTATTTACTACCTTGTAATGACTCAAACATTATAATAATAATTAGTCATCTATATCTTTCAATTATTTACTACCTTGTAATGACTCAAACATTATAATAATAATTAGTCATCTATATCTTTCAATTATTTTAAGAGACGAGGAGCGATGTCATGGTCTGGGATTTATTTTTTCAAAGTGATACATTTGTTGTTTCATTTTGACCTGTGTTGTGTTGCAAACGCTGTATTTTGGTGTTTTTTTCTTGAAAGCTCTGGGGACACCTAGAAATTCGTTCACAATCTATAATTCATTCACTTCATTTGAATTTATGAAATTGCTAATTAATTCGTTTGTTCATTGTCTCAGAATTTATGAAATTGCTAATTTTCATTATAAAATACTTCGCCAAATTCCCAAATTACAAGACAGAGCAAGCTGTTTGCTACACGGCTCCGTGAACTATTCCTGGGAGGAATACAACGAAGGTGATGTATGAGGCCCGTGGGAAGCAACAATTAATGTCACATTGATGAGTTGGGATAGCACTAAGTGGAGAGTGTGATATTGGTATACAATTTAAGTGAGATTAATGGTTTATAACATGTTTTTTTTGGAAGTTATAATTTTAAATAATTTGAATTTAAAATGCTTTAGTAAGTAAAATCTTGTAAAAATACACTACAAAAGGATAATTGATTTTTGTGTTTATATAATATGGAGTACATTCTTTCAATGGCTAAATGGCTAACCCTTTAAAGAATGAGCTATATTTTTGGGCTTAGTTTGTATCTTATCACTGAGAAGAAATTACAATTTATTGATTAATTAGTAGTGAGGATAATTGATACTTCTTACTATATGTAAATATGTGTTTACTTATTATCATTATTTAAGGAAAACCACTTTACTAGAAATGAGTCATTTTTACTAAATGCTTATTTTTATGGAACATTAATCTATGACCCGAAGTTGAAGGAAAATAACATATTAATCAATCACAAATAGTTTTATATCTAAGACCAACAAACCCTAAATAATATCAAGAAAATCAATCTCTCTCATAACCATCCTTGAGAGTATCTTTAATAATAGAATAATGTAATAACAACTAACTTTAATCCTATACACAAAATTAAATACTTACCTCACATATTAGAATTAGAATCATGTAATAACAACTAACTTTAATCCAATACATAAAATTAAATACTCACCTCACATATTTTAACCTGAGCCTTGTACCAAATGGGAAAAAATATATTAAATACTTCAAAATATAATATGATATCCAATTGGAATTACTAAGAAAGTGACTCCTCACCTTTTTTAGTTTAGCAAAATCTAGGCACTATGTTGCTTTAAGTAAACAACATCAAAATCTAGGCATTATGTTGCTTTAAGTCAGAGTGGCTAGACTCTTCTGAGGCGAAGCTGATTGAAAAATTATAGACCACAGCCACAGTGGCTAGACTCTTCCCTCATTCAGTAACTGTAGAGGATTCTCATTCTCTTGATGGCCCTTGCTTTCTCCCAGAGATTTTAGTTGCATTAAAATCCTTTTCTAAGGATAAAAGCCCAGGCCCTAATGGTTGGACTGTAGAATTCTACCTCCATTTTTTTTATTTGATGGGCCCGAATCTTTTGGAACTCGTGGAGGACACCAGACTCAAAGGGAAGGTGATTGATGCTCTTAATTCAACCTTTCTTACCCTCATCCCCAAAGCTTCCAATCCTACTACTTTTGTTGATTTTAGGCCAATTTCACTCTGCGACCTCTGCTATAAACTCATCTCTAAAATCATTGTGAACCAGATCAAACCAATTCTCTCTCATTTCCGTTCATTTAAACAATTGGGATTTCTAAAAGGTGGCCAAATTCTTGATGCTATTGGAACTTCCCATGAGTGCTTACATAACATAAAATCTAAAAATTCGAAGGTGCTCATCCTCAAACTAGACCTTAAGAAGGCCTTTGATTGCATTGATTGGGACTTCCTCAGAATGATCCTAACTCAAACAGGCTTTAGCCACTCTATGATTAAGTGGATCATGAGTTGTTTGGTTAGCCCAAATATTTCCATCTTGATCAATGGGGAATCCTCCTCCTTCTTTCATAGTGGCAGAGGTCTGAGATAGGGCTTCCCCCTCTCTCCTCTGTTTTTCATTTTGGCCATGGAAGCCCTGAGTATCCTATTAAAATATGGACAAGAAGAGGGAAATATCACAAGCATTAAGATGTAAAGGACTATCAAGATAATCCATCTATTATTCGTTGATGATGTTCTCATTGTGACCAATGAATCTTTACAGGAATGGATAGAGATTAAAGAGATCCTTTCAACGTTCTATTGCGCCTCGGGTTTGTTGATCAACTGGGCTAAATTGACATTCCACTGCGCCAATCTGCACCAATAAGATTTGGAACATCTAAAAGATATCTTCCCTCACTCCTTTACGCATCTTTCAGCTGATCTCAAGTATCTGGGGTATTTTTTAAAAGCATATTCCTATAAGTTAGCGGGCTGGAACTGGCTCATTGCAAAATTTGAAAAAAAGACTGGACATTGGTGCACGAAGTGGCTCACTCTTGGTGGTCATTTCACTCTCATTAAAGTTGTCCTAGAAGGATAGCCGATGTACTGGATGGCACTTGCAGCCAGACCTACCTCGGTTATCAAAAATCTCTGCCATTTGACCTATAATTTTCTGTGGTCGGGTTACTCAGACCATACATGACAACATCTCTGTAATTGGGAATCTTTGGCCAAACCCAAACACAATGGTGGATGGGGTCTACGTAATACTTACCATTTCAGCAAAGCTCTTGCCGCCAACTCCCTCTGGTGCGTGTTGAACACTCCTGACATCTGGCACTCCATTATAAAGGACAAATACCTATCTGAGCATACAGTCTCCAACTAGCTTCTAATCGACACAATTACCACCAGAGCGGACTCCTTTTTCTATAAAACTCTCATTAAATCAAAATCTTGGATCATGCATGGGCTTGTTTGGAAGCCAAGCTCGGGCCACTCCATCATGATTGGCCATGACCGTATCCTGGGAATGGGCGTAAACACCACTCTTCCACCTCAGCTAATTGACCAGCTACATAACAAAAAAAATTGGTATCTTTATCAAGCGAGGGATCAAACCTCCTCGAATTCTCTTCGAGACCAATGGATATCCAGCCACACTCTCGGTCTCTGTGCAGAGGATGCTAATAACTGGAATTCTTTCTGCTCGACCTTAGTCCATTTAGGAATTCACCTAAATGAGCAGGACGACCAACTCAAGTGGTATGGGGGTGACCTATCGGGCAATTTATCTGTCCAAAATGTATACACTGAGATCACTCATACAATTTGGACTACAAAAATTCAAGGATGGAGAAAAAATCTTTGGTCCTGGCATCTTCCTACAAAGGTAAAACTTTTCACTTGGATTTTGAATGCCAATAAATTAAACACCTGAGATATATTGAAAAAAAAGGGATGGACTGGACCTAATACCTATCACCTCTGCTACATGGAAGTCGAATCAACGAACCATCTTTTCATCAAGTGTATATATTCCAAAATGGTCTGGGAAAAAATCACCTCGAAGCTAGATCTAAAAAAATTTTGGGATGGGCCAACACTCCCTAAATGCTTCGAGTCTTGGTCCTTGGACCCACAGGGAGAACAATTCAAATCAACTTCCCTCATTGGTCTTTTGGTCCATATGGCTGGACATGAATAATTTTTTTTTTGAAAACAAGAATCCTTCTACAACTACAACAACATACAAATCACTTGGCCTTTTTAACATCTAGATTGACATACATCCACCTAAGAAAAGATCGTTGAACATAAAGAGGACAATTTTTTTAGAGGATACTACAATTGGATGGTTCAATGGAGCAGTGTCAACAAATGCCACCGAGAGCGGTTTTGGAGGGATAATCAAATTTACAAATAACTCATTCATAGGTGGACTTTTAATTGTGGCCCGGGTACCAACACCAGAGATGAATTATTGGGCACCTAGGCCACTCTCTTTGTGGCCTCTAGACATCATATAGAAGCACTTCAGATACTTGGGGACTCCAAAATCATTATTGAGTGGCTGAACAATAGGGGTGATCTCCAAGCCATATCCCTCGTGGCATGGAAGGACATAATCAAACTACTCCTTCCCTCTTTCAAAAAACTTTGCTTCAATCACATTTACCATGAACACAACAAAACTGCAGATAAACTATCCAAGGAAGCTATACAAAAAAAAGAGGGCATTTTAACCTACAATCTGTGGTTAGATGGCCATGAATTCCCTCCACATCTCCTATCTTTATTTTAAGTTTCTGTTCTACTTATCTTAGCAGTCAATCTTGATATGATTTATTACATGCTACTCCATATTTTCATTTTATCTTCCATACTTTCCACATATTTTGAAGATTTATGTCCGCTAGATATGGCAGAAATAATTTATTTCTAGAATTTTCTCATTGCATTATATTTCTCCATTTGTTGTTCGAGAGACCACTATTGGAGAAAGCATCATCAGACAAAGATTTGTATCCTTAGCTGTGTTTTGTAATCTCTATGTCCAAAGAAAACATTATATTTTTTAATATAGTCGAGAAATTTCCCCGTTGGAAAAAAGAAGTAAACGACATCACATAAAGTACTGGAAATGCACTCATTTAGGCTATACTTGTTATTTTCAAAGAAACAAAATGTATAGGTAATATTTATTTTGATATTCCTTGTGATATCCATGATGAAAATTAATGCATTCCATTTATGCATAGACCAAACTCTTCTTCCATGTCGAATGGCATAATCTATTGAAATTTCTTGCTCTTTTTTTTTGTATTTTATATTTTCAATAGCAGTAATCTAAACGTTCTATCTTTTGGTTGTTTTTCGACAACTTTTTCCATTTGATTTTTCCCCAAATTTGGTGATGAATGGTTGGACTTGCATATTTGAGTGGATAAGTTTGTATAATATGAGTTCCCCAAGGGTTTTTCGACATGCTGAATCCATTTATGCATTCAAAAATGCAATTTAAACAACATAAAATAGTGATTTTGTCCAAATTTACATCGTCGGATTCTCACAAAAAAAATCCAAAAGGTAAAACGTGTAGCCAATGCCTTTTCAATAACCTAATAAACAACCAAAATTTATAAATTATGACTACAATGTTTTATTTTTCATGGTGGCTTTGACTCTCTAGTTTTGTCAATGTAGAGCCATTAATATTTTAGACATGCCTTTTATCATCTCATTTGTACAACTTCTACTATAATATTTGCATGTGTATGTAATTACTATTGATGCATATCAAAGTCTCCATAGTAGTGCCTCCTTTACAATTGTTGTTATAAGATGTTCTTGTAATTAATGGAAGGTAGCGTGTGCACTTATTTGATTTTAGTGTGTTAACAACCTCTAGTGATCCACTAGATAAAATGGTAGCAAGGAAACATCCTATCCACCCTAAATCAAGTTGGTTAGAGGAATTCTTTGTAGTTACCATACCTCATGTTCTCTAAGTATCGCTCATTAGAATTGGACAACTATGGTTTAAGTTCTATATATTTGAAGCTCAATGCTCATTTTGTTCTTGTTGGTATATTTTGTCCATACGTGAAGATTAGGTAAGCAATTTACATTTATGCTAGTTTGCATGCATGTTCTTAAAAGTGTGCATGCGTTCTTAAAAATATTACTTAGCAACTCATGCACACTTTTAAGGACAATATACACACTTTCTCTAATATTACCCCCATACTCATAATATATATTTTCTTTAACATTACCCCCCATCCTCATAAATATATGTTTTCTCTAATATTTACCCCCATCCTCATAATATTACCCCCCACCCTCACCCTCATCATATATGTTTTCTCTAATATTATTCCCTACCCCCACCCTCAAACATATTATCATTTCTGTAATTTTACCCCCACTCCCATCCTCATAATATTATCCCCCACCCCCACCCTCATATGAGAGTGGGGGTGAGCGGTAATATTAGAGAAAACATACATGAGGGTGGGGGTGTGGTGTACTATTAGAATATGTTTTCTCTAATATGAGGGTGAGCGGTAATATTATAATATGTTATATGAGGGTGGGGGTGAGGATGGGGGGTAATATTAGAGAAAACATGGGTCAAGTGGCTATAAAGCTCGCGATGAAAATGACAATTGACGCATTTTTT
The DNA here is from genome assembly GCA_000966675.3 of Picea glauca. Classification (NCBI taxonomy): domain Eukaryota; kingdom Viridiplantae; phylum Streptophyta; class Pinopsida; order Pinales; family Pinaceae; genus Picea; species Picea glauca. The sequence goes on along the minus strand of JZKD02S1672683.1, from coordinate 1,599,985 downwards.
ATTTTCTTTTGAAACTTGTTTTATTTATGGGAACCTGATTGCCACTTTTTCATCCAACACCCTTCACTTATGAAAACTTACCATTTTCACAATGAAACATGGATAGAAAATTTTGAAGTTAAATAAAATTTTAGATCTTTGGGGAAAATAAAAACAACAATATGATATATGAAACCAAGAAAATATGATTTTTAAGATTCCACAAAATCAACTATGACAATGTCTTAGAGTTGTTGTTGATAAACATTCTCTTGTTCATGAAAGCAGGACAATATCTTACGAATAAACATTCTCTTATTTTTGAAAGCATGGCATTTCCTCCCAACTTGAAACCTCACTAGCCACCATGAAACATTTTGAAACCTTTAAGTATTTTGGTTCAATTTAGTTTGGTTCCACAATTGTTTACAAAAATGATTATCTATGGTGGAATTTTATCTTGGCATAAAAACATATTCACAAGAAGTTATCAATTGACTAAATTAGATAGTGGAATTATTAGTTAGAAGATGCATGCACATGTAACAACATATCTTGACCCTTCATTTTTTCTTATCAAGTCACATGTTCAAATTTTATGAGAGGTTTTAAGGATGAGTTATTTGTGGGAAAAATTTCACTTCCCAATGGACGTCCAGATTTGACTGAGTCTTGTATAATCTTGGTGACAACATCCCACTCTTGGACAAATTGTTCTTCCATCCAGCATTAGAACTGACTTTGACATAGGCTCATTCTAGTCTGTTAAAACAAAAAACAACATACATCTACCACTCCACTTCTTACAAAACTTGGCAGCTCCCTTGGAATGGTCAAGATCTAGAAATGGAATGGCCTTGAATGGTGAATAGAGAAATGTTGAACAACGAAAGAATAAAACAAATAGATTCAAATGGAATTACAACCATTCCTCACACCTCGTCAATCTGCCTCTAGGGGCTTACATTGTGTTCATAGACGTTTATGAAACACCGTCAACGGGAAGGGAATATCTGGTCCAGGGTTGTCTATTTAACCCAAGTCATTTGGTATAATCTACCCTAATGGGTTTTATGGCTCCGTTAGCCAACTAAGATCCTAAAATAACTAAAAGTTGTGGACTAACTAAAGATACAACTCTAACAATCAACACTTTTATTACAAATTATTAACTAACAGTGTTTATGTACAATAGTTATATACAACTTACAAGGTTTAAGTAAAGCCTTGTGAAAATAATTTTTTTAAGACAATGTATCTAAACAAGATTAAATATAAACAAAATTATTCTATTACTCTAAATACCAAACTAATAAACAATGAATGAATAAGATTGTAAATGATATAACGAAAATAGACAATGCAAATTAATGTTTAAATGATGCAATCACTATTCATGCACAAATCGACAAATTAAATAAATAATAAGCTAACTAACCTCACTGATCAACAGAACTAAGCTAAATTCATCTCTCTGTATTTGTATGAGCTCCTCTTAACCTGTATAAAGTGTAAACCTATGACAAAAGCAAGCATAAGACTTCCTGAATAAATTCAAAGAAGTGTTTCATATTCTGGAACGATTTTATGACGACAAAAAGACAAATAATTATATATCATGTGACCTTGAAATGTCCAATAACTGAAAATGAAAGAAATTCCAATTGTCACGAATGGTGTTACCAACTATCTAGTATTAGATGTAAACTCAAAATACTTGAATAGATGATCAATCACAGATATAAACTAAACCAAAATATAATGAACAACATAAAGAAAAACATGATATAAAATATGATGTGCAGAACTAACTAAAGTTAATATGACACAAATAACATTTCACATCAAGAAATTACATGAGAAGACAATGAAAAAACATTGCATAGTCTACATAGGACGAAATCCAAAGAGTAAACTGTTTTCTCATATAGTTTCAACAAAATATGTTCATCATATGGTCCAGGAAGAATTTTTGGGATAATAGACTACTAAATGTTGAAAAAATTAATACATAAATGATAATAATTAACCATGCATTGATAAAACAGACTAAATCTAATTTAAATCAATGCATAATCAATTACTCAAAGAATATGAATATATTATAATGAAAATAAAACCATTTTACTCACAGGACAAAAGCCATTAAGAAATCTGGAATTTCATATTCTTCTTCGAAAATACTCGTCCATTCTCCCAAAATTCCAACCATCCATTACTCCATTTGAAAAGAAAAATTTACAAAATAAATAATATACAAAAGAAGAAAGCATCAAAATTCTCCTTAAATTTCTTGGATCCCCCTGGCTCTGAACTTTCTTATATATTTATACAATGAATGAAGAGTGTGGGTGTCACTAATAATTTCTGCCACCTAAAATTTTCCTCGTAAAGAGACACAAATATCTCTCAAATTGTACATTTGTTTGGGAAAATTACCGCGTACAAGCTAAATGGGTCCATTCTGTAGATGCGTTTTCAACCGTTTCTTCAGATTCCTTACGGTTTGTCTAAAACAAGTCCCGAAAAATCGTCTATCTATTCTTGAATGCATTTCCAAATCTTATTTGTTCTTGCTCATAAATTATTTGCAACAATCCAATATTATTTTTGGATCAATTATCTTGAATGTATTTGTAACATCCCACTCTTGCGCACATTGAGCAAACTTATTCTGCTAGGACACTTGCTTGCAGGTGATCCAGATTATTATACTATTGGTCATTGATTATGATTATGAGGCATTATGGATGTGATTATATGTTATTTTGTGTATTTAGATAGACAGGTACTATTGACTTGGTTCTCCTAAGTGTGCAAGACTTTGGACCTCGAGGATGCACAAGCATCGATGAAACTCCTTGGAATCTGGATCGAGTCAGGGAGTGGACTATTGGGCTTTGATCATTGTTGATATGACATATGCACATCTGATTAGATGTTATGATGATTGATATTATTTCTAAAATGATTCATTGATGATGCAAGCTGATGATAGCTTTCCGACTGGACTCACATATGGAGTAGAGGGGTCATGCACGAAAACGAGAGACGTTGAGGGAGAGGTGTGGACAACAGCCCTGCCACAGCCTACTAGCACTCTCGTCGTGGCTCGAACTGTAGGTTAATGATCACCTAGTTCGAGAATACCCATGATGTCGTGAGGGAAGACTGCGACAGTCGCTCACGATGATTCTAAGGGAAGAACAATAAGGCAGGGGCCTTATTCCTTAGAGGCCCTTATTCTCCCACAAGATCACCTAGCGGAGTATTGACTCCAAGGGTTTTTGATGTCTACCAAGTTAATCAAGAGGTGAGTGGCACCCTTGGAGCACGTAGTGCGTCCTGAAGGGTACGTCGCGCAAGGGAAACATAATGAGGTGAGTGGCACCCTTGGAGAACCTAGTGTGTCCTGAAGGGCACGTCGCGTTGTTAACTAATAAGTGAATAAACCTAGATGGACTTAGAACAAATAATGTGATAAGAAATATTTTAAAACAATTTCCCTAATAAAATGTTGCCCAGCCTCAGAAATTAAAATCTAGGTCTAAGTGATACATTTGGTAAAAAATAAATAGAAATAATAATAATCATCATTAAACATGTGACGAAAAGGGGGTAAGAAATTAAATTAATTTATTTAAATCAAACTATATTGAAGGATTAAAATTTTAAAAGGAAATTGATTGTTTGTTACTTATGCTAATTAAAATTATTAATTAAAAATAAAAAGGGGAAAAAGGTAATTTTCTACACTTGCTAATTTGAGTTTTAGATAAAAAGGTAAAAGAGGGAAACTTAAAAGAATTAGGAAACTAAGGTAAAAAGGGGGAAACATAAAGAAAAAGTGAAACATACAGGAAAAGTAGAATGACTAACTTAGTAAGGAATCTTGCCTTTAAAAAATTTCTAAATTGAACTCAACTAGGAATTTAGTAAGGGTGTAAGTCATTAAAATGTGTAAGGGAATATAGGGACACGTAGGAACGATTCTAGGAATGGTTTTAGGTGGGTGAGGGAAATATGAGTAAATAATTAATTAATGAAATTAATTTCTGGTGCAACTAAGGGGATGGGTGAAATGTGTACGGTGGAGGATTTTTTTTGCATTAATATATCGAAAATTAAATTAAATGGGAATTTGGGAAAGAAATCACTTAGAAACTATATATAAAGAATGGAGGAGGAGGAGTATGGATCTCTTCCGGGACACGTAATGTTACACTGCATAATTTTTGACTTGACTGACTTATCTTGTGGGAGTTGGGATACCCATCTCGGGTACGAGTGGTAGCTCGACCTTTCGAGGTGAGCTGGTTTCTAGTGGTTCTTTAGTTTAGAGTGTGTGGCCCCTCTACGGCTCAGGGGGGGGGGGGGGCTAAGGGGGAAGAATCTTACCCCTAGTGTTGGTTGAAAGGTACCGATGAAGTCACAACAGTCAACAAGCGGGAGCGCGACGGAGCGCGCAAGACACCGACTCGGAGTTGTCACCTTGGGCTATGATACACATGCTTTTAATTTGAATGGTAGATTAATATTGATCTTGCGCCTTTATTCTGTACTTTTAATTATGTAAAGAAAGTGTTTTACTTAGCATTTTTAATCAAGAACTTAAATACACCATAGCTTTATGCTCGCTGCTAGAATTCATTCCCTTGGCAATCGATCCCTGAATGTTGTGACTGTCTTGTTGGTTCTATTGATTTATTGTGAAGAGTTTGTTCTTTATCCTTCATCCTCATCCCTAGTTCATTAGTCCACGCCTGAGCAGTCGGCCAAGAACCAGATCAATGGTCATCACTTCGGTGTTAATAGACGTATAGATCTTAATGCCCTACTTTTCTGTGCATGGATGATGAGAGAAGGATAATTTTCCCATCTATCTACCCCTGTTGTTGTTCTTGGTTGTTTGATTGTCGATGCACCTTCTTGTGATTGAGCGATTCTGCTAGTGTTACCATTCCTCTCTGCAACCCGCTATTAACCTCTGCATTTTTGTTTATCTCTGCAATTTACCATTTTACAGTCAGTGATTTACCCTCTTATTGGAATGCGACCTTGACATGGTTTAGACTGTGAACTTACCTTTCTAGACTACAAATTTGTTTCACTTTGTTAGCATTATCAATTATTATTTTTGTCTGCGTTATCAGTTGGTTATATATCTACATTTTATTTTTATGGCAATGCTATCAGTTTTTTTTGGACAGTTTTATCCTTAACCCCTTTAATAGATTCATTTGTACTTAACATACATATAAACATAAGACCCATAGCGATAGAAGTATAGAATATTTTCAGACTGAGTTCAACGCATTCTAGTCTGCATTTTCAGCCTTTGTATAATCTTCCTTTTTCAGTGTATGTTTAAGCAACGAGTGATACTTCATATTGGATGTCTTATTGTTCTGACCCCGAATGCTAGCGAAATCTGTTATTTACACCTGCGTTTTTAGTGAACCCATGCCAACGAAACCTGTGGTTGTATGCCTTCAATTTTTGTTACAACGATATCTCATCCAACGTTCCCTTTAAACATCGATTCTCTTTGCACTGTGATGTGTTGCTAACTGTGTAATTTAAACCAGCGATTTGCATGCTATTGACTGCGTGTTACCCTTTTCTGGTCAGCCAATACCATTACCTTTGACCACGATTTGCAATTTTATGAAAACTATGTTTTCCAATTGTTATGACAATGATATATCTCATCCAACGTTCCCTTTAAACAGTGATTATCTTTCACTGTGATATGTTGTTGATGGTGTAATTTAAACCAGGGAGTTGCATGTTGTTTGTACTGCGTGTTAACCTTTTCTGGTCAGCCATTACAATTCCCTTTGATGATGATTTGCAATTTTATGACAACTATGTTTGCAATTGTTATGACAACGATATTTATAATGATATGTCATTACCATTTTAATAGAGTTGGAGAAGGTTAATTGTTACAAAGGATTCATAGGATTTTAATGCATAATTTAATTCCAATTTAAATTCAACTCCAATAGCAATGACAAGGATAATTGTTCAAGTGTTCCTCTCCAGCTTTTCCTACTTCAAAAATGAATATGAGTTGTCATGATAGCATTAATACCCAACGATATGTTATGGCAACATTTTTTGTTTTACACAGCCATTATTTGGTAGTGACTAGTATCAAACCCTTGATGAAATAGTCAGCGTGTTAGATGAATGGTCTTTATTATTGAGAGTGTTTTATGGCTGCATTTTTTGACAATTAATCAATGATATTTGGTGGTTCCAGAATGGGTTGGACCACCGTTATTTTTAATAGCAATAAGTATAGTGAATTTCTTTGGTAAAGGCGATTTATGGTGAATGTGTGACAGAGAATGAATACTTAACTCGTGAAAGAGATTCATTATAATGCATGAAGTAGATGTTTACAACAACACTTATTATTTCCTATTTTGTATTTACACGACCACCTCATATAGCTATTTCTTGTTACGACAACGATCTAGCATTTATTTCATTATTAGATATCATTATCAATGGAGATATCATTATCATATATTGACATATATCTGTTTTAGATATTAATATTAGTTATCCATGTTATACACTTAATACATACAGTGATAATGACGATTCCTAATTAGTGGATAATCTATGCTTCATAATGTTATATTGGGTAGTGTATTTTTAACTTAGAAGTTAGAAAAAATTATTCCTTGGGTAAAGATTGGGAATCCTTATCGATTAATGTCTAGTCTTAATTTTTATTAAATGTTAAATTATTTAGAAGTGTTACATTCTAGGGTTCATGGCTTCCTTGTTTAGTGTCGAAATGAAATGTAAAAATGGTTGATTAATTGAATTAATCAAACCCCTTTTTAATGGAAGCGTATGTCGTTACTTGAAGAATGTTGTGTTTTTATTATTATATTGGTCGGTTACTATGTTCTTGAATAGTCTTTTAATGTTAAGATTGTTAATCAGTGTTTCTTGATGTTGTTCAGTGCCTAACTTAGTTCACCTTATGATAAATTTTATGACCATAGTAGCTTGGTAACATTTCACTCCTTCGCACTTAGACCTCTTGCTTAGCAGTTAATGGTTTGGTTGTTGGCGAAGTCGTGTATTAGCTTGCACATCGTTTTCCTTATTTTGAATGACATCATATTGCATCTTTTCGACCTATTTCTTCGGGCTGTTGGTGTAGTCTTCTTATCAGTTATTTCAGATCCTAGAGCATTGGAGTTATCTTGAGTCCTTGGTCCAGATAGGTTATGTTGCGTCAGGGTTATTGTCGCACCTATCACCTAGGAACGACATGATTCCCGATGAGGGGATCATGGTGCACACTGGATAGAGGTGAATGATCACTTGGCCAGAGTTTGTGCTACCCATTGTGGGCGTTGTTCGTGGTGTTTATTTTTGGTGTTTGGGTTGTAACACCTTCATGCATTTGGTTGAGCACCATAGAGGTTCTAGTTGCTAGCCATCGAGGTAGTTGTGTTGGGATTATGGATTTTCTCCTTTATCATGTAGGCATTTTCATGTTTGTGTCGGGTGGGTAGTCATTTCTATATTTTGATCTACGAATGTTTCGCCCCGTTGCTCATAGTGCTAGTGAATTGAGTCACTATTGTCTTTTTCTTAATCGAAGTGCATGTGTTCATCATCAAGTTGTGTGGTGAAACTATTGTCATCGTTGCCTTCTTGCCTAAAGAAAAAAAAAGTTGCACTTTTCTCTTCGCTTGCAGTCATAACGATATGTTAGAAAAATAGGACCGCAGAGCAATAAAATAAAACAAATGCAGAAACAAAACATATAAGACACACAATACAAGAGAGACACAGCTTTACGTGGTTCACCCAGTGTGGGCTACGTCCACCAGAGAAATTTCCAGGTCCTTCCTTTATTATTATCCAGCAAATGAAGGGATACAACCTACAGCAAAACCCGATGTAACTTCCTCTTCTTTCTCTCACAGTCTCCTCTCTTAGAATACAATATTCACCATCATCCATAGCCGCAATACATTTCCATCATAAAAGAGGGTTGCCTTCTAGGGCAAAAAACCCTAACATAATCTCTACCGTTAGATCTGCAACCTTATAATGAACGGTCCAAATTTACAATAAAATTACAATATACTTTTACAAGGCAATTTTTGCTGCCGGGGCTTCGCCCCCGAACCCCCGCTTGCCCCCAGACCCCGCAGAGGGGGTACCCCCCCTCTGCAGTCCCCCGCGTGGAAGAGTGTACATACTTCTGGGGTGTAAATACTTCATGGGGTATAAACATGGATGAAAGCAAGGACCTCTAAATCAGGAAGATAATTAGGCTCCACAACCAACAATCTCCCACTTGGAGACTGATCTCAACAAATCCACCGCTGTTGTATATCTTGGACTCTGAACCTTCTTGGACCTGGCAAATTTCTCATTTTCATCTTCATTCTTGAAGACCAATTGAAACTGAGCAGGAACTTAGTTTCTCCCTGGTTACTCCCTCTGTTAACATGTCTGCAGGATTCTGGCTAGTGTGTATCTTTTCTAGCTTCAATTGTCCATCTTCCAAGGTGGATCGTATGAAGTGGTACCTCAACTGTATATGCTTAGTCTTCGAATGGAAGGCTAAGTTCTTTGCAAGGTGAATGGCACTCTGACTGTCACAGTACAACCGACTGTTCTCCTGTTTCTTTCCCAATTCCTCCATAAACCTTTGTAACCAAATCATTTCTTTACTAGCCTCTGTAGCAACAACATACCCTGCCTCTATTGTTGAAAGTGCAACAACCTTTTGCAGTTTTGAAATCCAACTTACTGTCGTTCCATCTATAGTAAAAACATACCCTATGGTTCTCCTCCTGCTGTCTTTATCACCTGCCATATATGAATCAACATATCCCTTTAGAAAAGTGTTTGAACCTCCAAAACATAATGCATGTGTAGTAGTAACTCTCAAATACCTGAGAATCCACTTTACTGCCTCCCAATGTTATTTACCTGGATTGTTCATATACCTGCTCACAACTCCCACTGCATGTGCAATATCTAGTCTTGTGCAAACCAT
>JZKD02S1672683.1:1556070-1566373 GCA_000966675.3 Picea glauca | reverse complement strand
ATAATTTTAATGGAGAAATTAGAAGTGGAACCAACCCTAAAATAAGGAAAGTGGGGCCAAGTGACCTAGAAGATGTTTTTAAGGAAGCTACTTGGAGAGTATAAATAAGAGGAAAAGCTCTCTAATTTGAAACAAAATTGAGCATATTGAATATCTATAGGTGTCTGAGGCATACAAATGATATATAAGCCAAAATTCTGAGGAAAGTGAAGAAAAGAAGGCCGAAATGCAAGGAAGAATAAATTCTGTTGATGGTGCTTTCTAAGGTATGTTATTTTCAAGTCATCTCACCATTTTCGCTAAAAATTTTTTTCTATAATGATTCAGATCCTGAAATTCCTATGAAAGTGAGAAAACATATCCAAGTATCGGTGGTTAAAAATTCATCTTACGGATAGTTGTATTTTGGGAGTTACACTCTATGGAAAATAGGGTTTGTGGCCAGTCCTGATTCACCCCCCCTCTCAGTAATCCAACAATTACCCTTGTTTTTGTTCTTGGTTGTTTGATTTTCATTGCACCTTCTTGTGATTGAGTGATTCTGCTATTGTTACCATTCCTATCTGCAACCCACTATTACCCTCTATGTTTTTTTTTTTATATCTATGATTTACCATTTTACAGTCAACGATTTAGCCTCTTATTGGATTGCGACCTTGCCATGCTTTAGACTGTGAATTTACCTTTCTAGACTGAAAATTTATTTCATTTTGTTAGCATTATAAGTTATTATTTTTGTCTGTGTTATCAGTTTATTATATATCTTCATTTTATTTTTATGGCAGCTCTATCAGTTTTTTTTTGGAAAGTGTTATCAACAACCCCTTTAATAGCTTCATTTGTACTTAATAGACATATAAACATAATACCCATAGAAATAGAAGTATAGAATATTTTCAGCCTGAGTTCAACACATTCTAGTCTGCGTTTTAATCCTTTGTATAATATTCCCTTTTTAGCATATGTTTAAGTAATGAGTGATACATCATATTGGTTGTGTTCTTGTTCTAACCCTGAATGCCAGTGAAATCCATTACTTACACCTGGGGTTTTAGTGAACCCTTTCCAGCGAAACCCGTGGATGTATGCCTGCAATTTTTGTGACAACGATATCTCATCCAGCATTCCCTTTAAACAACAATTCTCTTTGCACTGTGATCTGTTTTTTACTCTACATGTTACCCTTTTCTGGTCAGCCAATACCATTACCTTTGACCACGATTTGCAATTTTATGACAACTATGTTTGCCAATTGTTATGACAGCGATATATCTCATCCATTTCTCCCTTTAAACATTGATTCTCTTGCACTATGATATGTTGCTGACGGTGTAATTTAAGCCAACGAGTTGCATGTTGTTTGGATTGCATGTTAACCTTTTATGGTCAGCCATTACCATTACCTTTGGCCACGATTTGCAATTTTATGACAACTATGTTTACCAATTGTTATGACAATGATATTTATAATTATATGTCATTCCCATTTTAATAGAGTTGGAGAAGGTTAATTGTTACAAAGGATTCATAGGATTTTAATGCATAATTTAATTCCAATTTAAATTCAACTACAATAGCAATGACAAGGATAATTTTTCAAGTGTCCCTCTCCATATTTTCCTACTTCAAAAATGAATACGAGTTGTCATGATAGCATTAATACCCAACGATATGTTATGGTATCATGTTTTATTTTACACAACGATTATTTGGTAGCGACTGGTAGCGAACCCTTGATGGAACAGTCAGCATGATAGATGACTGCTCTTTATTATTGAGCGTGTTTTATGGTTTCATTTTTTTATCATTAATCAATGATATTTCGTGGTTCCAGAATGGGCCGAACCACCGTTTTGTTTAATAGCAATAAGTATAGCAAATTGCTTTGGTAAAGGTGATTTATGGTGAACGTGTGATAGAGAATGAATACTTAACTCATGACAGAGATTCATTATAACGCGTGAAGTATATGTTTACAACAACACTTCTTATTTCCTATTTTGTATTTACACGACAACCTCATGTATCTATTTCTTGTTATGACACCGATCTAGAATTTATTTCATTATTAGATATCATTATCAATCGCGATATGATTATCATATATCGATAGATATCTGTTTCAGATATTAATATTAATTAGCCATGTTATACACTTAATACATACAGTGATAATGATGATTCCTAGTTAGTGGATAATCTATGCTTCATAATGTTATATTGGGTAGTGTATTTTTAACTTAGAAGTTAGGAAAATTTATTCCTTGGGTAAAGATTGGGAATCCTTATTGATTAATGTCTAATCTTAATTTTTGATTAAATGATAAATTCCTTAGAAGTGTTACATTCTACGGTTCATGGCTTCCTTTTCTAGTGTCGAAATGAAATGTAAAACTAGTTGATTAAGTGAATTAATTAAACCCCTTTTTAATGGAAGGGTATGTCGTTACTTGAAGAATGTTTTTTTTTTATTATTAGATTGGTCGGTTAGTATGTGCTTGAATAGTCTTTTAATGTTAATATTATTAATGAGTGTTTCTTGATGTTGTTAAGTGCCTAACTTAGTTCACCTTATGATAACTTTTATGACCATAGTATCTTGGTAACAGTTCGCTCCTTCATACTTAGACCTCTTTCTTAATAGTTAATGGTTTGGTTGTTGGCGAAGTCGTGTATTAGCTTGAGCCCCCTTTTCCTTCTTTTGAATGACCTCATCTTGCGTCTTGTCAACCTGTTGCTTGGGGGTGTGGGTGTAGTCTTCTTATCAGTTATTTCAGATCCTGGCACGTTGGATTTATCTTGAGTCCTTGGTCTATATAAGTTATGTTGCGTCAGGGTTATTGTCACACCTATCACATGGGGAAGGAATGATTCTTGATGAGGGGATCATGGCGCACCCTATTGGATAGAGGCAAATGATAAATTGGTCAAAGTTTGTGCTACCCATTGTGGGCATTGTTCATGGTAGTTGTTTTTGGCGTTTGGGTTGTAACACCTTCATGCATTTGGTTGCACACCATAGAGGTTCTAGTTTCTGGTTTTCGAGGAAGTTGTGTCAGGATTGTGGATGTTGTCCTTTAGCTTGTAAGCATCGTCATGTTTGTTTCGGGCGGGTTGTCATTTTTATATTTTGATCTACAGATGTTTCACCTCATTGCTTGTAGTGCTAGTGTATTGAGTCGTTGTTGTTTGTTTCCTGATCAGCGTGCGTGTGTTCATCGTCAAGTTGTGTGGTTCAACTACTGTCGTCATTGCTTTCTTGTCTAAAGAAAAAAAAATTGCACTTTTTTCTTCTCTTGTAGTCATAACGATATGGAGTCTTCACAGTATTTAGATAATAAAATAAATCCATGATCAAATCCATACCAAATAAATGATAATAGAAACCTTTGAAACAAAAAGAAACCAAATTAATAACCAAAAAATTGTGAATAAAACAAAATCTAGAACAATAAAACTAAAATGAACTTAAAATAACTACAAGTTCTAAACAAATATTGTTTATATTTTTCTTTCATATATGATCTTAAAATTCTAGAAGCTTCAAGTTGATGGAGAGGAGAAAAACATTAATTTTGGGTTTTCACAAAATCAAACAAATGATAGATAATTCTTTATTTTTATTTTTATTTTTATTTTCAAATGAGATGCAAAATGACAAAATAATTTAATTAATTAAACACACCAAATGATTTTTTGAAAATAATTGCTAATGAGCAAAAGATGAAAACATAATCATAATTTAAACAAAAGTAAACACTTGATAAAAGTTAAGGTTTTCGTTTTAATTAAGATTTCTATGTTCGTCTCTCCCTCAATCAAATGTGAGCAAATGTCATAGAAAATATGTGGCGCAATAAAAACTCCCAAATTATGAAGCTCATCCATCAACATCAAAAATCTGTAGAAAGAAAAACGAAATGGCATTTAAATTTCATGAAATTCAAACCAAACAAAAGAAAAGACTATAAACTCAAACCAACCTCGAAACAAAGAAACCAATACCAATCCAATCAAGTCAAAGGGAAACAAGCGAAGAATCCAAGTAAAATTTCAAGGGACCTTATATTTTGATTAAATAAAAAGAAGGGGGTTGTTGGGGCCCAACAAATGGCAAATTACTGGGTGAAGCAGTTATCTTTGGCTAGATAATAAAATATTTACATGTAAGAGAAGACACAAGATAAGGCTTTTAAAAAAAAGAGAGTTTGTCTTGAAACATGTGTACCACATTAAAAAGCCAACCTTTTAAAGTTTTATCCATATGCAATTGATTTTTAAAAGATAACCTTTTTAACTATTAACCAAAAAGAAAAGATGAGTACTCCTTGATAAAACTTCCTACAAAATATATTATTTATCGGAACACACCCTAAGGAACAATTCATGATGACTAGAATATGTTATCTTATAGTTTACCTCTAATACCACAGGCATATCCATTGCAGCCAACAAGCGTCCATAGCCTCGATAGGGATGCCTTTTAACCCATTTAACTGCTTTTATCCCATCCACTAGTTAAATATGCATATCTTATAAACCTTTTGTTATAACTTACTTTATTTACTTTTATAAAGAATGAGTTCGAAGCCAATGTACTGACTTGGTAATGAGAGAGTGACAACGTCATTCACAAATATCTACAGAAATGAAAAGGTTGGCTCGTGATGAGACCTATTTTCCCTCATTCATGTAATCGAGATCCATTAACCTTGCTTGGTGACAAGATGATGGTGATGTCATACCATAAATACCCATGATCATGATAGTTCGGCTTGTAATGAGACCTCCTATCTTCCAAATAACCCCTTAAATGTCATTTGTTATATGAAAAAGGTTGCACTATGATTAATGTTAATCTCATTAGAGATTACTTAATGGATGGGGAAGAAAACTTTACTCCCTAAAAGTATGGGATGGCATTAAGAAGTTTGATATAATATCAATAGAATCCTCACTCATTTGTTCCTAAAGAGGGAACCGATTAAAACATAATTGCAGAAATTATATAACTATAACATTTTGTACTTAATTTGTAATAGTCAAAATGAAAAGTAATCAATGCAACTAGGTTTTAATATGAAGGTAAAACTTGGAAAGTGTTCCACCACACGTAGGGTGATTCTCTTCTGGAAAATTACCTTGCAAAATATTTCTTCAAACACAAAACTTTAGGATGATGAAAGCTCAGATGACATACTTAAACCAGAGTACCATTTATTTTGGGATTAATAAATCCTTATCCATTAATCTTAAAATTTGATAGTCATAATAGAATCAACATTTCATCTTTTAAAACCCAAAAACCATTGATTGACACCACAAACATTCGGAATAAAAGAATATGAAATAAGCTAAGAAATTTAGATTTAATCAAACAAATTTGAAAACAAAATGAAAGGAAACGTAATCTAATCTAAACAATGAAAAGAAAAAAATTAAATTAGAACAAGCCTTGTCAATATGACTCACATCTTCTGTGAAAATGTAATGTGAAATCTTTTTGATGTACCATAAAATAGAAGGAATTTATATCGTAAAGGGGATAACTATATCAATTCATAAAATATAAATTGATCAATCAAATTGATTAATTGAATTGATTGTAGTGAAACCCTTTAAATGTATTTATTTCCTTCAGATGAAGAATTAGTATCAAAATTGTCATTTGTTGCATAAAATGTTAAGCTAATAAGGCCTTCTTTATTACAGATTATGTACATGAAGAAAATAAATGATAATTTTATTAGAGTGTGCTGTCATGATTTGTCATTTTCAAAACAAGTTAAGTCCATTCAATAAGTCAAGACTAAAATCAATTTCAATTTCCTATCGCTCATCTCCTTTACAACATTTCAATTTTTAAAAATTGTAGAGAAATGACCATATAAACATTGCAAAGTTAAGTCACATGTATTGATAAATTATTTTAAGATATGACCTTTTAAAGGTAATGTTAAATGGAATATAATCAAAAGTTGAGATCCTTTTCATTAGTTTACTCAGATTATCCTTACTTGATAGTTTTGAAATAATGATCATATTAAAACGTTCCACAATAAAGTTAAAAATAATAATAAATTTAAAGATATGACTTGAAGGGAAACACTTAAACATGATAAACAAGGAAATAAGTAATGAAAAAAAAAAAGAGAGAATACTTCCCTGAATGATGATTTTCCTTCGTCTTGAAAGTGACGCCTTGTTTCACTTATTCAAATTGACAAAGTGAAAGAAAGAAAATAAAATCTAACCTATTCCTAAGTCTACTCTACACTATTCTACTCTACATGAACTAAGTGAAATGGAATTTCCAATGTGAAGTAACTCCAATCCTGCAAAGACAGAAATTTTCAATTAGTAAGATGGATTGAAGTATTTCAGAAATAAAAATAAATACATCATACTTACCTTTACCTTTATGTTCTTCATTCAGAAACAAAGTAACTATATCCTTACCATTCTGTCAAAATTTTTTAATATATGAACCCTCCAACCAATATGCAATTATGTCATGATACGAATCACAAAATCATGGAAGAATGTAAGTAGATTTAGAAAACTTGCCAAAATTATGGGGACCTGACATAACCATCGGCCAAGATGGAAATTCCCCATTCTCTTGACAATTCTCCACCTGTTCACGAATTTCTTCGCATGGAGAATATGCAAAAAACACATCATGCTTACCCCCTAGATTTTAAATAAGAAACAAAGTAAGCATGACTTTACCATTACTCTGAAGATTTTTTAGATATGAATTATGAAGCCAATCTTAAATCCTATCATGAAACTCAGAATCAAAATTATCACTTTGATGAGTCAGGTCTACAATTGATAAACACATCGTATGAGGATTCATTATAGAAATCAAATTGTTGGTTTGAGCATTTCTTTTCATGGGATGAATTGGTTACAAATGTGCAGTAAAATCATGAGAGTTTAATCTAATCAATGAATGAATATGAAGTATGGAATCATCAATCTCCATAATGAAGTCATTGTCTTTTTCAAAAATAAATTGTGTAAAATCATCTTGTGATGTATCTTTTTCCCATGCGAGTGATGAAAATGAAAGAGCATCAAATCTGACTTCATAAATGTTATGTTTGAAATTAATTTCACCAAATATTGACATATCAAAAATATTAGATTGTGATGGACAAGAGTATGATACCGTGGCTGAAATATCATGCACACCAGAATCTAAGAAGAGATCGGGATATAAAGAGTAAAATGAATTAAAAATGAGCACATGAAAAGATTCTCTTGAGCTATGATAATTAACAATGGTTTTCTCAAGACATTCATCTTTACTTTCCTTAATACTTTCACTCTCTTTTGGTGATAAATCAATATAATACAATCATCTAAGTTTGCCTCCTGTATGATAGACAATTCAAAACTTTCATGACAAACATCTAATATTTAATGTGGATAATGTATGATTTGTGGATGAAGGTTTAAGGTTTCTTCTTCCAATTGTAGATCTACATATCTAATCTGTTTCATTGAAATTTTAGAATGCTTAAGATCATTTTCATCACCTAAGTGTTCTTCAATAATTGAATCTAAGTACTGATTAGAGAAAGAGTTAGAAAAATATGGACATATATCTAGACCCACAATAAAATCTCCTTCCACAATAGTTGAGGATTGAAGATGCAAGGGTTCAGAGGAAAAAACAATTTGATTTTCACTGAGAATATTTTCAATAGATTCTACCTCCCTTTCTTATTCAATGTTTTCTAATGGATTCCTCTCATCTTGGAAACAACATTCATCTTGCAATTGGGTGTCGAGATTTGTAACTGATTCATCATTCGTGATTAAATCTGACTGGATGAAAGGGGCGTAAGCATCAAAGAGGAGATTTAGTAAAAATTAAATGTCATCAAGATTAAATTTATAGAGAACATGATGGATTCTTATTGAAAATACTTCTGGATATGAATCATCATTGATTATTAGAGCCTGAAATTCTTCACATACTCGATTGTAATCACAGACTTCAAAAGCATCTAAAAATTCCTCTACAAATTGAAAAAAATCAATAATATGATATGCTGGAAAAGACTAAAACAATTTTTTAATCCGACCCCTGAAAGTAAAAGTGAACAATCTGCATAAAACATTTAAATACGAAATATCATGCTTGATGCATTTACACCAAAACTTGTTAAGATGGTGTTTTGCAGATACATTCCCCCCACCATCAAAGGTGAGTATGGATAAGCGAGAGACTGTCTTGTTGGGAATATTAGGTAATGAGAAGTGGAAAGCATGTTTCAACACAGTGATTTGGGGAGCCATGAGAAATTAAATAAATTCTAAACAAAGACTCCTGCAAGGATAACTTGTCAGTCTGGTCTGCCTTCTAGTGCATTTCAAGATGATACAAAAGAAGAATTTATAAATATGGAATTATAGTAGGTTGAGGGGTAAAACATTTTTAATCATTAAAATTACCTTGGCCCTCCTAGCACCATTTGTTGATAGACATTTATGACAGACCGTCAATGGGAAGGGAAGATCTAGTTTGGGGTTGTCTATTTAACCCAAGTCGTTTGGTATAATCTACCTTGATGGGTTTTATGGCTATCTTAGCTAACTAAGATCCTAAAACAACTAAAAGATGTGGACTATCTAAAGATACAACTCTAACAATCAACACTTTTATTACAAATTCTTAACTAATAGTGTTTATGTACAATATTTATATACAACTTACAAGGTCTAAGTAAAGCCTTATGAAAATAATTGTTTTAAGATAATGTATCTAAACAAGATTAAATATAAACAAAATGATCTAAAATTGAAGAAGACTTGAAAAACTTGAATAAATATTGCAAGTGAAATGTTATGTGTTTAAAGCAACCGGATCAATTTGCAACACATAATTAAGGATTACTTATGTAGAAATACACATAGACAGTAGCATAATACATTGAACATCAAACATAAACACAACAACTTGATAAAGGAGTTCACCCCACTCCGGGCTACATTTCCTGGTCTAGCTTCCAATGGATCTTTATTATTAAATTGCTCAAAGTTCTAAAAAAAATGCCTTACAATGCTCAAAATGACAAACTGACTGCTCCAATGGCTCCGCAGCATCCCAAAACCCCTGTCTGGGCTCTTTCGGCACCTGAAACGGTCGAAAAATGAAGAAGATAGCCTTCTTGAAAACTCCCTCTTCAACTTTGTTGTCTTTGGTTCTACAAATCGCACCCTTGTGCTTCAAACCTAGAACACACGCTCATTTAAGAGTAAAAACTTGGCACCGGGCGCAACCGCACCAATGGTGCAAACCGTAGGATGGTTAAGGCACCTCCAACCCCTAACTGCCTCGGCACTCGGTCATATGACCCATGCGACCTTGGGCTCAGCGAAAAAGTGGTTGAACCGTTTAAAACCGTGCAACCAATTGTAACTCCCGCGCAAAGTACAACTGCGTGTACACATTGCAATATGGTCAAACACATATAATATAACCATGGGTTATCAAACCGCGCACAAATGTTTAACCTGGTGCCACATACAAATACATATAGTTTAAAACTTTGGGTTTATTACATACATCCACACCATTCACATACGGTGGTTATAATATATGTGTTGCGTGCGGGTATTAACATATCAACACACGGTTATATGCATTGAACTATGGAACCATGGGTCAGGGCTTAAGCCCCGGCCCGCGCACTTTTCCAAAACAAACAATATGTAACTTTAAATGTAATGTGGCCTGCCTTCCAAACAAGGAACATTGGCGGGAATGTTGGTTATCGGAGTGCTATGAAATCGTTTGGCTTGTGGGGGGGGCCGGGGGTTGAACCCCGTGGCCTCCATATCATTTTACATATATACATCCATATAAACCAACCAGATAGTGACACGTGGCGCCAATGGGTTGGGCCACGTGTCCACACATTATTGGCTACAAATGACACGTGTCAACACCCGATTTGGCAACCACCATCCAATAAAAATATGCCATGTCATCAAACTACCACATCATCATGATGGTACGTCCCTCCACGTGGCCGTACAGACTGTACGGACAGGTACAATCAGCATCCCAATTTTTTGCCTGTTTGGCTTGGCGGACAGATCGCGATATCTCCTCCATACGGACTCCGTTTGCGAAAGTAAATATACCGTCGAAATCAGGAAGACGATACAGACGCAATGGAACTATTTTCGTTGCATTCTGAGCACTTTGAAAATTGAGCAAAATTTGATCCCCTGATCACACCTCCCCATTGGGAAGCTTTTGGACCTCCAAAAGACTATCTCA
>JZKD02S1672683.1:1529626-1539766 GCA_000966675.3 Picea glauca | reverse complement strand
ACATAGACAGCAGCATAAAACATTGAACATCAGACATAAACACAACAACTTGATAAAGGAGTTCACCCCACTCCGGGCTACATCTCCTGGTCCAGCTTCCAATGGATCTTTATTACTAAATTTCTCATGCACTCAAAAACATGCCTTACAATGCTCAAAAAGACAAACTGATTGCTTCAATGGCTCCGCAGCATCCCAAAACCCCTGTCTGGGCTCTTTCGGCACCTGAAACGGTCGAAAAATGAAGAAGATAGCCTTCTTGAAAACTCCCTCTTCAACTTTGTTGTCTCTGGTTCTACAAATCGCACCCTTGTGCTTCAAACCTAGCACACACGCTCATTTAAGCGTAAAAACTTGGCACCAGGTGCAAACGCGCCAACGGTGCAAACCGTAGGACGGTTAAGGTGCCTCCAGCCCCTACCCACCTCGGCACTCGGTCATATGACCCATGCGACCTTGGGCTCGGCGAAAAAGTGGTTGAACCATTTAAAACCGTGCAACCAATTGTAACTCCCGCGCAAAGTACAACTGCGCGTACACATTGCAATATGGTCAAACGCATATAATATAACCGCGGGTTATCAAACCGCGCGCAAATGTTTAACCCGGTGCCACATACAAATACATATAGTTTAAAACTTTGGGTTTATTACATACATCCACACCATTCACATACGGTGGTTATAATATATGTGTTGCATGCGGGTATTAACATATCAACACACGGTTATATGCGTTGAACTATGGAACCATGGGTCGGGGCTTAAGCCCCGACCCGCGCCCTTTTCCAAAATAAACAATATGTAACTTTAAATGTAATGTGGCCCGCCTTCCTAACAAGGAACATTGGCGGGAATGTTGGTTATCGGAGTGCTATGAAATCGTTTGGCTTGTGGGGAGGTCCGGGGGTCAAACCCTGCGGCCTCATTTTACATATATACATCCATATAAACCAACCAGATAGTGACACGTGGCGCCAATGGGTTGGGCCACGTGTCCACACATTATTGGCTACAAATGACATGTGTCAACACCCGATTGGGCAACCACCATCCAATAAAAATACGCCACGTCATCAAAATTCCATGTCATCATGATGGTACTGCCCTCCATGTGTCCGTACGGACTGTACGGACAGGTACAATCAACATCCCAAATTTTTGCCTGTTTGGCTTTGCGGACAGATCGCGATATCTCCTCCATACGGACTCCGTTTGCGAAAGTAAATATACCGCCGGAATCAGGAAGACGAGACGGACATAATGGCACTATTTTAGTCGCATTATGAGCACTTTGAAAATTGAGCAAAATTTGATCCCCTGATCACAAAATTATTCTATTACTCTAAATACCAAACTAATAAAGAATGAATGAATAATATTGTAAATGATATAACGAAAATAGACAAAGAAAATTAATGTTTAAATGATGAATCACTATTCATTCACAAATCAACAAATTAAATAAATAATAAGCTAACTAACCTCTCACTGATCAACAATACTAAGCTAAATTCATCTCTTTGTATTTGTATGAGCTCCTCTTAACCTGTTACAAGTGTAAACCTATGACAAAAGCAAGCATAATACTTCCTGAATAAATTCAAAGAAGTGTTTCATATTCTGGAGCGAGTTTATGATGACATAAAGACAATTAATTATATATCATGTGACCTTGAAATGTCCAATAACTAAAAATGAAAGAAATTCCAATTCTCACGAATGGTGTTACCAGATATCTAGTCTCATATGTAAACTCAAAATACTTGAATAGATGATCAGTCACAGATATAAACTAAACCAAAATATAATAAACAACATAAAGAAAAACACGATATAAAATATTATGTGCAGAACTGACTAAAGCTAATTCAACACAGATAACATTTCACATCAAGAAATTACATGAGAAGACAATGAAAAAAAACTACACAGTCTACACAGAACAAAAGCCAAAGAATAAACTGTTTTCTCATATTGTCCAGGAAGAATTTTTGGGATAATAGACTCTTAAAGATTGAAACAATTAATACATAAATGGTAGCAATTAACCATGTATTGATAAAGCAGACTAAAGATAATTTAAATCAATGCATAATCAATTACTCAAAGAATATGAAGATATTATAATGAAAATAAAACCATTTTACTCAGAGGACAAAAGCCATTAAGCAATCTGGAATTTCATATTCTTCTTCAAAAATACTCATCCATTCTCCCAAAATTCCAACCATCTATTACTCCATTTGAAAAATAAAAGTTACAAACTAAATAATATACAAAAAAGAAAGGATCAAAATCGTTTTCTAAATTTCTTGGATCCCCCTGGCTCTGAACTTTCTCATATATTTATATAATGAATGAACAGTTTAGGCGTCACTAATAATTTTTTCCACCTAAAATTTTTCTCGTAAAGAGACACAAATATCTCTCAAATCGTGCATTTGTTTGGGAAAATTCACGCAAGTAAGCTAAATGGGTCCATTCTGCAGATGAGTTTTCAATCGCTTTTTTAGATTCCTTATGGTTTGGCTGAAACAAGTCCCGCAAAATCGTTTGTCTGTGCTGGAATGCATTTCCAAATCTTATATGTTGTTTCTCATAAATTATTTGCAGCAATCCAATATTACTTTTTGGATCAATTACCTTGAACATATTTAAATAATAAAATTGGGCCATGATCAGATCCGTACCAAATAAATAATAATAGAAACCCGTGAAACAAAAAGAAACCAAATTAATAACCTAAAAATTGTGAATAAAACAAAATCTGGAACAATAAAATCAAAATTAATTTAAACTAACTATAAGTTCTAAACAAATATTGTTTATAGTTTCCTTTTAAATATGATCTTAAAATTCTAGAAGCTTCAAGTTGATGGAGAGGAGAAAAATATTAATTTTGGGTTTTCACAAAATCAAACAAATGATAGATAATTTTTTTTTTTTTTTTCAAATGAGATGAAAAATGACAAAAGAATTTAATTAATTGAACCCACCAAATGATTTTGTGAAAATGATTGTGTAATATCCCCAAAAATAAATTATTATTAAATTTTGTATGCACTTAGGAATTTATTTTCGTTTTTGGCAAATTCAAATTTGGAAAATTATTGCCATTTATGGCAATTCTGAATTTGGAATTTGGTTAATTGTAATTAATTTATTGTGACTGTTGGGCAAAGATTTGATTTTCCCAACCAACTCATTGACTATTTTTTATATCTATTGCTGAGGGACAAATGGAACAACCAAGTTGAAATCAGCTGACCATGACTCCATGAGTGGGGAACAGGCTTGAACTACCTCAAGGCTGAATTTTACAAGTGGAAAATCAGGAATTTGGCCACTGGAAGCCCCTAAAAATAAGGGATTTGTAAAGATGTGAAAATTCCCAAGGGGAACAGACCTAGGCACAAGATGATTTTGCATATATAGCATATGGGAGGAGGCATGATGTTGCCTAGTATGCTGGGAAAAGGAATATTACTTGTTGTTATCAGTATTGTTTTCTGAGTGTGAGACAAGGAGAATTTTCTGATATGAAAGAGGACTATAGTGAAAGAGGAGCTTCTAGGTTCGCCCTCATTGATTCATGGTCAGGCTAGGGGGTGAATGCAGTAAGTAGATTGGATGTTCTCTTCTATGGTTGGGAGGAACTTGGCTGTTCCATTTGTTGTTCAACAACTTGTTCAGATATGTCCATCTACTCTTTTCCTTGTTGGATGTTCTATTTATTAAATATTTGATAGAATACATCTACTTAATTCTGGATGAATATTCTGTTGATTAAATTGTTGGTAGAATGAAATGGATTTAGAATAAGCCTCTACAGTTTTAGTTTTATTTAACCAGTAAATTGAAGAATGCTATTGTGAAGTTAATTGCATTATAGTTGAATCTTGTATGTGTGTGTGTGTGTGTGTGTGTGTGTGTGTGTGTGTGTGTGTGTGTGTATAGGAGATACAGTCTAGCTTTAGACCTTAGAAATAATTTTGGTATGAATTCTTAACCGGTACCAAACATGGAAACATATATTCGTAGATACATACATGATGGGAAAATGGACCTTTACATTGTCAAGTCAAGTTCTTGAGACGTTTAGTATATATTCATCAAAATATAAATAAGAGTAGAAAACTATATAAACAATAATAAAGTAAGTTGTTTATTGACCTTGTATAACTGCAATTTCAAGTAATTACCACTCAATCCGACAATATTAATGGAGAAGATAGTTACAGTACCCTTTTCATTTCAAAATAAAGCAGAAGCGAATGTTCAGCGCTATATATTCATAACCATACTACCTATTACAGTGTGAGACCAAAAATGAATCTGCAATTTTTTTGCACATAACACATGCGATCATAACCTCTAAATAGTGAGATTGTATTTCAAGTTAGGGTTTCCTCTCTGTCCTTTCTATTAAGAATTGAATTTACAAGAAAACCAACTATCCTTAGAAGCCTGGTATAAAATTATCATAATAACAAAACCTTACTACAGAACTTTGTACCGTAGTGAACAAAACCTGGAAACTAAGATTAAAACTTTAGAAATTGGAACTCGAATACCTTTTTTGAGCCTGGCGATAACCAGATCTATTGACCGCGAAAGATCCAAGTCCTGCAATGGATAATGGGAATTAGTAAATAGGATTATGAGGTATCAAATAATTAATAGAAACAAAAGTATTTTCGAGAGCTAGAAAACAGCAAAAATTAAATATGAAAGAGTAAGTCATATGTAGGAAGAATCAACGAAATTAAATACCGAAGAATCAACACAGGATTAATACTTAGCTTAAGGTTGGCATGGGTTCTTTTCCCATCAGCTTCACTGAGCGAATCTATCCATAGCCCGAAGGGGAGGAGTGGATCCAGAGAAGGCTGATGGGTACCCTCGCAAGGAAACAGGGGCCCCATCATTAGTTTTGTAACCGAGAAATTTTAACTGAATGCTCCAGAAGGTAAATAAGTAAATAGAACAGTGATAAAAATTTACTAATCATAATGATAAATTTCATACAGTGTGGTACATGACCCACAGAGGTGATTACTGCCCAATTGGATACTACAATTCTATTTTTCTCTTTACGCTGAAGAAATGGAAATAGATAGATTCAAACACAAAATTCTAGAATAGAGTTCTTGGAGTAAAATCTTTAAATAAATTTTGATTATGGAACATTTATTCACAATGGAAGACTTTTGACTATAAAAATTTCTATACAAATATGAGTAATATGTATAGATTTAGAGTAACGAATCCGTTATTAAACTCTGCACAGTAACAAGAAAACTTTGCCACATTCATAGGAAATGGGTTACAACATTTAAATTCGAGGGTGAAATAATTCACATAAGCCTTGGATGCATAAATTCCTTCAAAAGTCGACAGTCTGGGGAATCATTCGTGTTGTCTCTTATGAAATCCAGGAGACTCATCACATAGTAAATCAAGAATTTAAATATAGACTTATGCCTTCATTAAATACCATAGGCAGACTTAGGAGTGACTGTTGAAACCAGAGAAATATTTTTAACCAAGGGATTCTTGGGCGAGAGGTATGCCGAGAACATTTTAAACAAAAATGCAAGTGTAACCAAAGAGAAATAATCTCAAGGTCACGTATCGACTGACACAATCCTCATACCTTTGTGAGCGGAGGTATTAAACTCAGTAAACTTTGTGCTTTAATCCAAGGGTATCATAGAATGAGACCGAAGAGCTAAGATTTATTCCTTAAAGATAAACAAAAAACCATTGAAGACCAAGGATAACTTAATAGAACATCTTATTACAGGAGAAGGGCTTTAATACAGTGAGATAACCAAGGAGTTTCGAACCCTTAAATAAACCCTATAAAACCCTAGTTCAAGAACTGAAATGAGAGTAACGAACCAATATGAAAAGCTATGTAGAAAAACAACAACTAGTTACAGTGATAATGTGATGTATGGGTGCATGAATTTACCTTTTCAATTGCAGTAGGAACACTAGAATTCTGAGAGCCTCTCCCACCAGTATTTAAGATGTGACTACCACTGTTTTAACCAAGAACGAAGGAATGAACATCGCGGAGAGAAAAAAACACCCGACATCTATGGAGGTAAGTGTTACAATGACCTACCTCATTTTTGCTAGAGTAGTTTTTGTAACGATCCTCCTCATTACGACAACCCAACCTCCTAACAAGTGAAAGTTTTCTTTTGTTTTTGTTTTTAAAATTATTTGCACGCGTGTACAAGGGAACAAACACATTCGACTAAGCGTAGCCACCCGACGACAAACAACGCAAATCACAATGAACACATCAAGATGACATAAGACGCACAACAAGTAACTGCAAGCATTTAACGACAATCCATCGACTATAAATAAGACTGACTTACCATCCATCCTACCCTTCAATGGTTAGGACCTCCAAGACACATAAGAAACGCTCAAGCCCAGGTTCCCATTGATTTTAACCATTTAAGGTCTCAGGGCCGGCGACTGTTCTGAGGAAAACTGAGGCGTCTACGTCCTGCCTGACACAAGCAGACCAAGCAATGAAATTATTACAAGCTAAGGACCGTCATCCTAACAACCCCATGCACCCCAGAATATTTCATAAAATTAAACCTATATCAACGTACTTATCAATATTCTTGCTACGCGTGTAGTTTTCGATCAAAGTATTACATAAGAAAACAACACGAGGGATTTTTCATTATTAAAGGCACGCTCTCAATGAAATGAAAATTAAGAAACACATTTTCAGGTCACTCGCATAATCCTACCAGTGGGAAGAACTTCTAATAAACAATAAGACTTGAGTACCGCTATTAATAGTGTATATGGCATTTACAACATGAAGGCCATTAATATTAACTTAAAATATTAGCAATAATTAAGAAGTCCTTTTTACAATAAAAAAATGTCTAGCTCTAAGAAAAAGAATAATAAGCAAAACCATTGATACCTATAGTAAAACAATAACAGAATTATATAACAACTAATTTCCCTTAAAAAAACTTGTTCTCAAATTAATAAGAGAACCATCAATATAATTAAATTTATATTGCATCAAAGAATACATTTATTATGATAATATCTTAGGTATTAATCATTAGTTAAACGCTAACTAGAGTGTCTAACTTAATATTTAGCCAATGAATTACAATCAGTGGGCCTTATGCAAGCCATCCAACACAGTAAATAAACAAGTGCAACCCCATATTTACTCCTCCCTCCAATTAAGTCATTAATACTACCTGTAGGGTTACATCTGTTTTAATCCAATATCCAACTAACTAGCCATTAATCTTGATAGCCTTAGTAACCATCTTTAAATTAGAATGTTGCCCTTAAAGTGAATAATGAAGTGAATAACAAGGCATTTAGGAACAATAACCGGGCATTAATGTAAGGCAATGACGAGGAATTTTTTTTTCTTTAAATAAAAAAAATCAAAAGGCATTGATACTATTTTACTGCCAGGTGGAAAAGTGAGATGAAGTTAAAGACTTAGGCGTAAATTCTTACAGCCAAACGACTGTCATTTCAACTGTCGATCAACTAACAAAATAAAAAAAATACTGCCTAACGAATTTACTGCCAGGTGGAAAAGTGAGATGAAGGTAAAGACTCAGGCATAAATTCTTATAGCAAAATGACCGTCATTTCAGCTGTCGATTAGCAAACAAAATAAAAAAAAATATTGCCAAACGAATTTACTGCCAAACGATTGTCAGTTCAGCTAGATTTTGTCATGTATTAAAAGGTTTACTGCCAGATCAAGCTACAACACTTCCATCAGAATAAAGGGGACAACTGTGAGGTTGGACATTCCATTTATGCAATTAAAAGTTATAGCCGACAGCCCAGAGGGGGGGGGTTTAAATAGATCAACAACCCATTGGTCAAACCTTTTAGTCAAAAGCGTGGGCACACCATCACTGCGGTCTCCTTGTTTTGCTTAAAAGCATTAGATCACCAAGACACACATCCACCTAAATGAATAACACAAGGGAGCCATGCGTTCACACTATTGATAAAGAGTATGGGATAGATCGAATTTTAAAAACAAGTTACACGCAGGAAAGTCCCCAACAAGTACTCCAGGAGAGTGTGCAGTTATTACATGGGTACCTAACTTCCTACTCAGAAACAGGAATGTCGCAGGGTTTCATCAGGTTCGTTAACATTATCATTGCCTCTGCAGGGCCACATCATCCCATGTCGGACCCTAATGTTTAACTTCTTGTGAATGAATTGTACTCAATCTGGCTACTGACATTTACTAAATCCTAAATCTTGCATTACCAGTTCTATTTTGGTTGCAAATGTAGAGCTTCGTTGAGATTTGGGACCTGGTAGGAGGTGTGTGCGTGTGTGACAGGTCTTAGCCCAGTTTATCCTTGGGAAGAACTATCCAAGTTAACACAAGATGATTCTCCCTTTTGAGTGGATCAAATCTAGAAAGTTGCAAGCAAGGGTCACTACCCATGAATTCGCATCAATAGTTGGCTGGCAATGATCAACGACAGAATGGAAATGAACACGCCTTCCCATTTGCTTAGGCATATTACCAAAGAGCGGGAATTAAAGATCTAGTCAGAGTCCAAGGGGATTTCAATTTAGCTCCTGGATATGTTTCCTTACCCGTAAAATGAGTCACTCACTATCCAACAGTTTTAGCAAACGCAGAAGAAAAAAAAACACAGGTGGCCATGGATATCCCGGGTCATGATAAGGAGGAAACACAGAGATATACAACCAACGCATAGAGTTTCTAATAGAAACAACACAGAGATATACAATAGAAATGCAGAGTGTTTCTAATAGCAAAAACGCAGGGATATACATCAGCAATGCAGAGTGTTTCTAACAGCAAAAACGCAGATATATACATTAGCAATGCAGAGAATTTTTAACCAAAAAAATGTAGAGAATGGTGTTGATTCACGGGGGTTTCCTCCACTGAAACACATGGAAAGCACACAAACAAAACACAGAAAAACCAAACGTAAGGCACAGCTGTAGAATGCACAGAACTAAGGGAGGTCATTGAAATGTCTGCAGAGGTTTTATCAGCAAGGCACGAAGAAAAATTCAGCAAGGTAAAAACGCTCAGTGTGAGAAAAGAAAGGTTGCGCCAACAAAAAAAAATTTGGGTAAAAACACACAACCAGGCATATGACATCAACTGCCAAGGAAAACCACAGCGGTAGCAATTTTAATGAT
The DNA here is from genome assembly GCA_000966675.3 of Picea glauca. Lineage (NCBI taxonomy): Eukaryota > Viridiplantae > Streptophyta > Pinopsida > Pinales > Pinaceae > Picea > Picea glauca. The sequence goes on along the minus strand of JZKD02S1672683.1, from coordinate 1,530,533 downwards.
ACAATGCAATAGATGAAGTATAATTTATTCCAGTTCCATCCCTTATCAAATTACAACAGTTGAATTAACATTTTTACAACCATACAATCATAATCGTCGAAGTAAATAACTATGCATTCTACTCTACTAAATACAGGAGAATATAGTTGCCTTATCGCCCGCCTTGATGACGTCTGTTGACACTCAGAACTGAAATGGGTTGTAGAAAATCAATCCCGAGGCAACCTCGAACCACTTTGGATTGGGAGTTTCCCCTTCCAACCCGAGAGGGATCTCTCGAACAATGTCACAATAGGAATTTAAGTAGCGTGAAAAAGGTGGGCAGATTTATGGGTAAATGATGGTCTTAGATTTTTGGAGTTTGGGTGTTAAACTAGGGAAATGGTCCATTGGGCATGGAGTCAAATGAAAACCGAGAAAAAGAGACAATATCATAGATCAAATAGCTTGCGGAATGTGAGGAAAAGTAAGTCTATCTTTCAGCGTTTCGATTTATCACGAGGTGGTAGCGGAAAGAAAATAGGAAAGGCCGATGTAGCAAAGGATGCATGTAGAATTCTGAAAATTCAGATTGGTCTTGCACAGCTGATAGTTGGTGCAGGGGAAAGGCAATAAACAATTGCAGAAAACCCAAATCCTTTCATTACAGTAGTGGTCGTACTAAAGTGTAACGAAGCCCATCAGTTAGAGGAAAACAAAATGTAATACAGTCGTAATGGATTAAGGAAGACATAAGGCTATGGTAACAACGATATCAACTGCGAGTAAGGAACACATGAATGCAATCCAAACAGATTTTAACACAACAAAAAAGAAGAAGAACATGCTGAAAGAAATCGACCGTGATGAATCTCACAGTCGCAAATAACAGATCTTCTTAATTAATCCAGTCTGGTTTACAAAAACT
>JZKD02S1672683.1:1511357-1529530 GCA_000966675.3 Picea glauca | reverse complement strand
TTAAAAGAAAGATAAAAAACCCTCTGCGTTCCAGGAATTTGAAACGGTTCGTCTTCACGGAATTCTGCAACTGCCAGGCGTATCTGCCAGCTCCTTTAAACCATTATTAAACATTTGACAAGTGGGCAGAGACTTCTATGGGACAGGATAGTTTAGTCGAAGAGTATGCTAGCGGTCTTCATCTCTCTGTGGATTATCTTCGAAGTACAAGAAACGTGAAGGTATTCCAGTCCCCGTGCTACTTCTACAGCTATGCAATGACTAAAGTATCCATTTCATCAAGGTAAGGTTTCACAACTAGATTTTCCACGACCCGAACGAGAAATCTCCTTAAAATCGCCACTACTATAGCCTTCATATGCATGTACGCCATGTCCTTCCCTAGGCATGTTCTCGGGCCAGCGTTGAATGCCAAGAACTTGTAGGCTGACTCGTTTTTCATCCTTATCTTCCCTTCACAGGAGTTCACATGATCAATCCATCTCTCGGGCTTGAATTCAAGGCAATCCGGCCCCCAAATGCTCTCCATGCGACCCAAAGCATATATGTCGTACACAAACTTCATGCCGGACTCTATGCACATCCCTCCTGGCAGCACATCCTTGTGCAAAGCTCCTTTGTAACAGTTAGGAACCGAAGGGTACAACCTGAGAGTCTCATTCAATGTTGCGTGTAAATACACACATTCTTGTAGCTCTTTTGCAGTGAAGGGCTCCATTTTTTTCGAGTCCGATCTCCGATTCAATATGCCATTTAGTTCTTGTACTATTTTTTCTTCTATACGAGGATGGAAAGCAAGAAGCCAGAAAAACCAAGCTAACGCAATGTCGGACGTATGTCTACCAGCTATGACAAAGTTGAGCACCATATCTTGAAAAAATCTGTTCGAAACCTTGAGCTCATTGGAGTCCGTGAATTGGCGCATGAAATAGGACAGAAGATCTCTCGTCTCCCCACCGGGCATCATTAATGTTCTTTTTTTGAAAGTGATGAGATCATCTACGAACTCTTCCAATGGCTTAAGGGCATGGAGCAACTGTCTCTCTTTCCCCATTGTCAAGAAACGCAAAGTCTTCCACAAGAACCGAGGCATAATAAGCCTATAAAACGTGGCCTCCACGCACTCGTCGAAGGCCTTGGCAAACTGGGTCTGAGGAAAATCCACCGCAAGGCACCCGGGGTGTCTCCCGAACATGATGTTGCGAGTATTATCAAACGTATAATGAAGAAACAAGTCCTGCAAATCCACGGTCTGGTTTCTTTTCGCTGCATCCGCGAGCACTGGTATCAATCTCTTGCATGTGCCTCCACGTTCTGCACCACCACTGACGAGCATCTTGTGAATGGTAATGCCCCAATCATCTCCTGAGGCCACCTGCATGGCCGTTACATTTTCCCCCGATACTAAGTCGTGAAAATAAATAAATAAAATGCATGTGGCTTATCTTCTCACGACCTAATTTCTTCTTTGCTTCCGATTCAACGATTATCTTGTTTGTCAGAGAATAAATATTTGGTATCCTCACCTTGATCACATCCTCTAAATGCTTAGAAAAAATATTAGCTTAGATATTATGAACCCATTCGCACTGCCAAGTGTCTATACTCGGGACTGGTTTTAAAATAATCATGTTCCTTCTGCCGAGCAACTCTCATCTCAACATTCTTGTTAATATCAGCTTGTGAACGGTTTATTACACCAACCCACGAATGTTGCAAACGATATGCTCGACCTTCAAGCACGTCCTTTACATTGGTCCCCATGTCCATTAGATCGATCTTTTTCAGTTGCTCCCTTAATTTCATTCATAGTTGATACCAATGTAGATTCGACACATATACAGATTATTTTTCAGTGCAGCGATATATGTCCAAAGTTCCATTTAAAAACCCAAGCAAATGTCTAAAACCCTTTAGAGATCATATGGTTTGAGGCGGCCTCTACGTTCAAATCAAATTTTTCGGCAGGGCGCTTGTCATTAGAAGGATAAGGCATATTAAAATGGTTAGCAGGAATGCTTTGTTTTGTCTTTTCCTCCTTGAAAGAATCTAGAAAAGTCTTCCCACTCGAACGATTTACTTTTAATAACTTTGACATTACTTTTCATAACTTTGACACCTGAGTCTAATAGATTAGCTGCATAGTCATCTGTCAAATAGACTGCATTAGAGTGAAAATTAGGATGAATAACCTAGGGTTCCATTTCATGATGCATATATCGAACACAACATGTTATTCCCATTTTGAACCGCACATACATTCCTATATGTATTCATCGAGATGGTCATTCTTCTTCCCATCACTGCTTCTTCCTTGTAATTTGTATCTAAGACCATCATATCTCCTTTGCCAAAGAAATCAAATGTCACAGCTATAGGAAGATGATGAATTATTAGCGGTAAAGGTTCTCGTATCTCTGGTGGATGGATAGTGATTTCCTGGCCATCCTGACCACCCACACTACATTCAGGCCAACAAAATGACATCAACACAACAACAACATTGGCTCCGTCAACCATATGCCCTCCATTATCTAAGATATTAAGGTCGAATAGTAATGCCCATATTGCTTTCTGAATAGACTCTTTGATGCCACATTGGATGCTTTTGCTCTATAATCTCCATGAATTTAGTATGGCATCTAGGTAGTCGCAGCAATTGATAAACACATTGTTGGTGACATGCAATTCTATGTTGTTGATGGCCTCGACCCCTGGACATTTTCTCTCAGCATTCTCAGGTGCTCTGTGCTCTTCTACAACCTTGGAATTCACATAAGTCAATAAACTTGAGCATTCTCCCTTTTTGTTCTCCAACTATGAAATTTGGACACTTGACACAAGATCTCGTCACCTAGATGTGTTTTCAGCAAGCTTGGATCTTTGCTAGCAAATGGATTTAGCTTAGGTTCTGGTGCTCTGCCTCAGACACTTCTTTCGGTCAAACATTGGCCTGTCACTTCATTTTCTTTTGTGCATAGTGTTGCAAAAAATGAAGTTTTCTGAGTCTCCATCAATTTTCTCACTTCGTCTCTGTCATCCCATCTTCCTAGAGGTCTGGTCTGCCATTTCTAACAGCTTGCAAAGATCCTAGTTCGATAATCATGCCTGAACCCGTCTGCCCATATGCAAGAACCGTAGCCTTGGGCAGTGTAGTCAATTTTTTTAATATCTGTTAGAACATTGGCTCCAACTAGGGATGGTGCTTTCCTGAAAGTGCCAAGAACCGTAGACCGAGTGCCTTCATCCATTGGGCTATGGAGTCATAATTCTTATGACAAAACCATAATGGATACTGAACTGAAAACATATTGAAAACTACTGCTGCAATCTATTGCTTGAAGTCAATCTTATTTATATACATCACCTACTCTAACTACTGAAAAAATTTCCAGCATCAAATGATACGAAAATGCCAGTGAAGCCAATCCAACAATTGCCTACTTACTTGAAACTTTTTTACACTTTCTTTGAGCAGGCTGAAAAAGGAAGTTGACAATCCCCATCTGACCTGTTGGTGATCACAGATGTGCAAACCCTTCATCAATTCTTGTGACAAAACATTCCCGACATAGCATATTCCTCCATTAAATGAATCCAAAAGATCAGCAAAAGGGTCTTGGAAAAATATATCGTCCTGAGGTTTTAAAACACCCGGAACTACTCTATGTTCTGATTTATGATGCTCAGGATCATGAAACATGGCAACCATATCTTTTTCATGAAACAAGGTAGAGTCTAAAATCTGATCTTCTGGCAGGAAATCGTCATAAACAAGTTCACTAACTTGTTGTAAAGTTCCATAGAAGAGATGATTGTCACCATTTAAAAATAGATTTACATTTTCAAAGATGGAAGAAATTTGACACTCATATCCGGGAGTGTGTGAAAGCTGTAAATCCGTGTGAGTAGGGGCTGCAACATGGTTGTGCAGGGGCAGACCCTTCTCTTCCTTAGTTAAATGAGAAGGTGGTCTCTGTATTTCTTGAATGAAACAACAATCATTCCTTTCCATCTCTTTTTCAGGTTGATTGTGATGCCGAATCTCTTCTTCTTGAGTAAGTTCACAAGATCCAGCATCTTTATGAGCCAACTCTTCCTCATACTACTCATCTTCATCAACTTGAGAAATTTCTATTTTTTCTTCCTCTTCCTCAAGAAGACTTGTATCACAACAATCTTCAAAAAGGATTTCAACAGAATACATCCTCTTACAATGTTGATGAAAAAGTGTGTTAAAGCATCTCAATGAAGGAATAATAGAATGGGGTAAGGATTTATACCAGAGTCTAGCATCTCCTTCCAATGAAAACATAAACAATTTCATGAGGACATCTTCATGATGTATATTTAATTCTTCCATGAGCTTGTGGAATTCAAACAAATGTTGACCAGGATTGTCGTCCTCATCTTCTCCAAATTTAGGAAGGATATCCCCCCAAATTTTAATGTCTGGAATAGTGTTTGGAAAGCCATAAACATTTGCAAAGTCCAAAGGAGCAAACCTTGCAGCAATTCGAGTAGCGAATGAGTTCGACATTTGAGACCAGTGGAGTCGCCAGTAAAATCATGTAGAGTCTACGAACCAAGGAGTCGCCAAGTGAATGATCACAACCAATTGAATGCCTATCCCTTGTTCACCATCGAGAGATAGATCTGAACTTTGTCATACCCCAGGGAAGATAACTTCGTCCTCCGTCCCCGGCAACGGCGCCAAAAATGTTGACACTCAGAACTGAAATGGGTTGTAGAAAATCAATCCCGAGGCAACCTCGAACCACTTTGGATTGGGAGTTTCCCCTTCCAACCCGAGAGGGATCTCTCGAACAATGTCACAATAGGAATTTAAGTAGCGTGAAAAAGGTGGGCAGATTTATGGGTAGATGACGGTCTTATATTTTTGGAGTTTGGGTGTTAAACCAAGAAAATGGTCCATTGGGCATGGAGTCAAATGAAAACCGAGAAAAAGAGACAATAGCAGAGATCAAATAGCTTGCGGAAAGTGAGGCAAAGTAAGTCTATCTTTCATCGTTTCGATTTATCATGAGGCGGTAGCAGAAAGAAAATAGGAAAGGCCGATGTAGCAAAGGATGCATGCAGAATTATGAAAATGAAGATTGGTCTTACACAGCTGATAGCTGGTGCAGAGGAAAGGCAATAAACAATTGCAGAAAACCCAAATCCTTTCGTTACAGTAGTGGTCATACTAAAGTGTAACGAAGCCCATTAGTTAGAGGAAAACAAAATGTAATACAGTCGTAATGGATTAAGGAAGACATAAGGCTATGGTAACAACGATATCAACTGCGAGTAAGGAACACATAAATGCAATCTAAACAGATTTTAACACAACAGAAAAGAAGAAGAACATGCTGAAAGAAATCGACCGTGATGAATCTCACAGTCACAAATAACAGATATTCTTTATTACTCCAGTCTGGTTTACAAAAACTCATCAATTACAATGAATCTCTCTTGACAGATATTTTTCTCCCAGTCTTGCGCTCATGCGCCCCCCCCCCCGTGTTGCCTCCATCATATCTTTTAAAAGAAAGATAAAAAACCCTCTGCATTCCAGGAATATGAAATGGTTCGTCTTCATGGAATTTTGTAACTGCCAAGGCGTATCTTCCAGCTCCTTTAAACCGTTATTAAACATTTGACAAGTGGACAGGGACTTCTATGGGACATGATAGTTTAGTCGAAGAGTATGCTAGTGGTCTTCATGTCTCTGTGGATTATCTTCAAAGTACAAGCAACGTGAAGGTATTCCAGTCCCCGCGCTACTTCTATAGCTATGCAACGACTAAAGCATCCATTTCATCAAGGTAAGGTTTCACAACTAGATTTTCCACGACCCGAACGTGAAATCTCCTTAGAATCGCCACTACTGCAGCCTTCATCTGCATGTATGCCATGTCCTTCCCCAGGCACGTTCTCGCACCAGCATTGAATGCCAGGAACTTGTAGGCCGACTCATTTTTCATCCTCAGCTTCCCTTCACAGGAGTTCACATGATAAATCCATCTCTCGGGCTTGAATTCAAGGCAATCTAGCCCCCAAATGCTCTCCATGCAACCCAAAGCATATATGTTGTACACAAACTTCATGCCGGACTCTATGCATGTCCCGCCTGGAAGCACATCCTTGTGCATAGCTCCTTTGTAACAGTTAGGAACCGAAGGGTACAACCTGAGAGTATCGTTCAATGCTGCATGTAAACACACACATTCTTGTAGCTTTTTTGCGGTGAAGGGATCCATTTTTTTCGAGTCCGATCTCCGATTCAATATGCTAGAGAGTTCTTGCACTATTTTTTCTTCTATACGAGGATGGAAAGCAAGAATCCAGAAAAACCAAGCTAACACAACACCGGACGTATCTCTACCATCTATGACAAAGTTGAGCACCATATCTCAAAAAAATATGTCTGAAACCTTGAGCTCATTGGAGTCCGTGAATTGGCACATGAAACAGGACAGAAGATCTCTCGTCTCCCCACCGGGCATCATTAATGTTCTTTTTTTGAAAGTGATGAGATCGTCTATGAACTCTTCCAATGGCTTAAGGGCATGGAGAAACTGTCTCTCTTTCCCCATTGTCAAGAAACGCAAAGTCTTCCACAAGAAACGAGGCATAATAAGCCTATAAAACGTGGCCTCCATGCACTCGTCGAAGGCCTTGGCAAACCGGGTCTAAGGAAAATCCACCGCAAGGCACCCGAGGTGTCTCCCGAACACGATGTTGCGAGTATTATCAAACATATAACGAAGAAACAAGTCCTGCAAATCCACGGTCTGGTTTCTTTTCGCTGCATCCGCGAGCACCGGTATCAATCTCTTGCATGCGCCTCCACGTTCTACACCACCACTGACGAGCATCTTTTGAATGGTAATGCCCCAATCATCTCGTGAAGCCACCTACATGGTTGTTACATTTCCCCCCGATACTAAGTCGTGAAAATAAATAAAAAAATGCATGTGGCTTATCTTCTCCCGACCTAATTTCTTCTTTGCTTCCGGTTCAACGATTGTCTTGTTTGTCAGAGAATAAATATTTGGCATCCTCACCTTGATCACATCCTCTAAATGCTTAGAAAAAATCTTAGCTTAGATATTTTGAACCCATTCGCCCTGCCAAGTGTCTATACTTGGGATTTGTTTTAAAATAATCACGTTCCTTCTACCGAGCAGCTCTCATCTCAAAATTCTTGTTAATATCAGCTTGTGAACGGTTTATTACACCAACCCATGAATGTTGTAAACGATATGCTCGACCTTCAAGCACATCCTTTACATTGGTACCCATGTCCATTAGATCGAGCTTTGTTAGTTGCTCCCTTAATTTCATTCATAGTTGATACCAATGTAGATTCGGCACATATACAGATTATTTTTCAGCACAGCGATATATGTCCAGAGTTCCATTTAAAAACCCAAGAAAATGTCTAAAACCCTTTAGAGATCATATGGTTTGAGGCGGCCTCTACGTTCAAATCAAAGTTTTCTGCAGGGCGCTTGTCATTAGAAGGATAAGGCATATTAAAATGGTTAGCATGAATGCTTTGTTTTGTCTTTTCCTCCTTGAAAGAATCTAGAAAATTCTTCCCACTCGAACGATTTACTTTTAATAACTTTGACATTACTTTTCATAACTTTGACACCCGAGTCTGATAGATTAGCTGCATAGTCATCTGTCAAATAGACTGCATTAGAGTGAAAATTAGGATGAATAACCTAGGGTTCCATTTCATGATGCATATATTGAAGACAACATGTTATTCCCATTTTGAACCGCACATACATTCCTATATGTATTCATCGAGATGGTCATTCTTATGCCCATCACTGCTTCTTCCTTGTAATTTGTATATAAGACCATCATATCTCCTTTGCCAAAGAAATCAAATGTCATAGCTATAGGAAGATGATGAATTATTAGCGGTAAAGGTTCTCGTATCTCTGGTAGATGGATAGTGATTTCCTAGCCATCCTGACCACCCACACTACATTCAGGCCAACAAAATGACATCAACACAGTAGCAGAAATTGGCTCCGTCAACCATATTCCCTCCATTATCTAAGATATTAAGGTCGAATAGTACTGCCCATATTGCTTTCTGAATAGACTCTTTGATGCCACATTGGACACTTTTGCTCTGCGATCTCCATGCTTGCACTTGGATACATTTCATGAATTTAGTATGGCATCTAGGTAGTCGCAGCAATTGATAAACACGATGTTGGTGACATGCAATTCTATGTTGTCGATGGCCTCGACCCCTGGGAATTTTCTCTCAGCATTCTCAGGTGCTCTGCGCTCTTCTACAGCCTTGGAATTCACATAAGTCAATAAACTTGAGCATTCTCCCTTTTTGTTCTGCAACTATGACATTTGGACACTTGGCACAAGATCTCGTCACCTAGATGCTTTTTTGGCAAGCTCGGATCTTTGCTAGCAACTGGATTTAGCTTAGGTTCTAGTGCTCTGCCTCAGACACTTCTTTCGGTCAAACATTGGCCTGTCACTTCATTTTCTTTTGTGCATAGTGTTGCAAAAAATGAAGTTTCCTGAGTCTCCATCAATTTTCTCACGTCGTCTCTGTCATCCCATCTTCCTGGAGGTCTGGTCTGCCATTTATAATAGCTTGCAAATATCCTAGTTCGATAATCATGCCTGAACCCATCTGCCCATATACAAGAACCGTAGCCTTGGGCAGTGCAGTCAATTTTTTTAATATCTGTTACAACAACGTCCACGCGCTTCGTGCCGCTCCCATTCGTCGACCACCAAGACTACACCGGTACCTCCCAACCAATCGCTAGGGGTACTCTACTTCCCCCTTAGCCCCCTGAGCCGCAAAGGGGCCACACACTATCCAGATGGTACGTCTAGCTTCCCAGCTTGCCTCGTAAGGCTGAGCTACCACACCTATCCGAGCTGAGAAATCCCAACTCCTCACAAGTAATCGGTCAAGTCACAAATCTGGCAGTGTAACGTTACGCTAACAGCCGATCCCCTTTCTTCCCCATCTTCCCTTTCTTTTATAGAGTTTTTAGAACCTCCAACTTTCCCTAAATCACATTTAAATTAAGTTTTACTAAAAATATTCTAAATATTCTCCTTCGCACAAGTGTCGTCCATCCCCCTCTTTCCTCCAATAATTATTTTCTTTAAATTTATTAATTGACTCATTTCCCTCACCCACCTAGAGTTGCTCCTAAATTTACTCCTAGGTGTTCCTAGATTCCCTTACTGGTTTAAATACTTTCCCTAAAATGAAGTGGCTAATTTAGTTCATTTTAGAAGGTTCTTAATTGCAGATTCCTTACTATGTTGACCTCGCTTTTTACCATAAGTTCTCGTCTTTCCTTTATTATGTTTCCTCCATTTCCTTAGTTTCCTAATTTTTATTATTCCCTTATTTCCCTTTTTATTAGAGACAAAAAGGTAGTTTCTCTATTTACTCTTCCCCTTTTATTAATTTGAAATATTTTTACTCTTTCGCAAGTTAAATAAATTATTTCTTCTTTACAATTTAAAACCACGGATTTTAATTAAATTATTACTCTCATTATTTTACCCCAAAATTTATGAAGACTAAGACTATTACTTAAGTGGGTTTTAGTTTAAATTTTTATTTTTATTTTTATAGAGTCTTTTTCTTAAGGTTAAACAAAACTTTTATCCTAGAGAAGTTTTAGACTTAGGACTTAGGGTCTAAACTGGAAGACATTTAATTAGGGAAGTTGGTTAAGAATTTCTTAATGTGTTAAATGTCTTAGGGCCATCTAGGTTTGTTCCTTCAACAACATCAATGCGACGTGCTCTTCAGGACGCACCACATGCTCCAAGGGTGCCACTCGCCTCGTTCGTTTCTTTTGCATGACGTTCCCTTCAGGATGCACCACGTGCTCCAAGAGTGCCACTCGCCTCTTGTGTTTCTTTTGCGCGATGTGCCCTTAAGAATTCACCACGTGCTCCAAGGGTGTCACTCGCCTCTTGTGTTTCTTTTGTGCGACATTCCCTTCAGGATGCACCACGTGCTCCAAGGGTGTCACTCGCCAACTTGACTGATTGGTAGATATCAATAACCCCTGGAGTCAACACTCCTCTAGGTGAACTTGTGGGAGACTAAGAGATCTAAGGAATAAGGCCCCTGCCTTATTGCGCGCCCCTTAGAATCATCGTGAGCGACTATCGCAGTCTACCCTCATGGCATCGTGGATCCTCTCGAACTAGGTAATCTTTAACCTACAGTTCGATCCATGGCAGGAGTGCTAGTAGGCTGTGGCAGGGCTACTGTCCACACCTCTCCCTCAACCTCTCTGGAAATCGTGTGTGGCCCCTTTACTCCATATGTGAGTCTGGTCGGTAAGCTATCATCAGCCTGCATCATCAAAACTCGTATCAGAACATGTCCACATCATATAATCAAATCAAATATACTAAAATCACAGTAAACAATCAACCCCAAAGCACACTCCCTGACTCGATCCAGAGTCCAAGGGGTCCCGTTGATGCCTTTGCATCCTCAAGGTCAAAAACCTTGCACACTCAGTAAAACTGAGTCAATGCACCTGTCCATGTTGAAGCAGTAAAACATCATGTCATCTATCATATCGCATCATAATCAAGGATAAATGTTTTCTTATCATAAAAGTCTAGATCACTTGCGAGAAAGTGTCCTTAAAGAATAAGTTTTCTCAGTGCGCCAGAGCGGGATGTTACATACACCTCTCTTGGTCTAAACTTCGTCCCGAAGTTTCATGGTATAAATGTCGAAATAAATGTATCACAGTATCATAAGTCTATATATCAAACAAAAATGGAAACTGCTGGCGCATATCATATGCGTCCTCCCAGGTCGCCGAGTGCGGTCTATAACTGTCTCACTGGACCTTGACTTGATCTATCGTTCGACGTCGTAACTGTCGAACACGATTATCTAAGATGCAGACCGGCTCAGCCGTGAGCGCTCCATAATCCGATACCTGCAAGGAACTCATGTCAATCACGTGTGTAGGATCACTAATATAATGTCTCAAAACAGATACATGAAAAACATCGTGCATACACCTCAAAGTATCAGGCAAGGCTAGTCGATAGGCCACGGGCCCCTTTCTCTCCACAATCTCAAAAGGTCCCACAAACCTAGGAGAGAATTTAGATCCCTTTCCAAACTTGATCGAACTCTTATGCGGTTTAACCCGCAAGAAGACTCTATCGCCGACCTCATAACTACGATCGACTCGGTGCACATCGGCATAACTCTTCTATCGATCCTGCGCTTCTTTAATCCTTTGTCTTATTGTTTTCATTTGTTCTTCCATTTCTTGGATTGCTTCTGGTCCCACCAAGACCCTATCCTCAATTCGATCCCAACTCAAAGGCGTCTGACACAGTCGCTTGTAAAGAAACTCGAAAGTCGCCATCTTAATGGTGCTCTGGTAACTGTTGTTGTAAGAGAACTCTACTAGTGGCAAGAATTCTTCCCAATGCTTTTGTTGGTCCATCACGTACATGCACAACATGTCCTCCATGGTTTGGTTCATTCGTTCAGTCTTTCCCTCAGTCTCTGGGTCATATGCAGTACTAAAGTTAAGTTGGGTTCCCAAGGCCTCTTGGAAACTCGTCCAAAATCGTCCAGTAAACACCGATCCTCGATCGGATATAATCCTCTTAGGCATGCCATGGAGCCTCACAATCTCACTGATGAAAACTCTAGCTATGTTAGGTGCCTGATACGTCGTACATACAGGAATAAAGTGATCACTCTTCGTCAGAGTGTCTACTACTACAAAAATCGAGTCGTGTCTCCTTGCCGTCAGTGGCAATCCAACAATAAAATCCATCGAAATAACTTCCCATTTTGATTCCGGAATGGCATGTGGTTGTATTAATCCTGCTGGGTCTCTATGTTCAGCCTTTACCTGCTGACACTCCAGACACCTAGCCACATAGTTAACTATGTCGGCCTTCACTCCCTTCCAAAATAATAAGGGCTTAAGATCTACCCTCATCTTCATAACTCCCGGGTGAGCCATGTAAACTACTCTATGAGCCTCGCTTAGGATCAACATCCGCAACTCGTCATTTGGCGGTACGTAAATCCAAATTTTAAACCTCAATAAACCATCACTATCAAATGAATATCCCTCATATCGTGGTACCATCATTGTGTTTTGTCCAATAAAACCCTCGACCTCCTTGTACCAATCATCGTCATGCTGTAAAGTGAGAATCTTCTCACGTAGATTCGTCTGAAGGGGCAACACCGAAAAGATGCGTGGCCTCCGACTCAAAGCATCCGCCACTCAGTTCACTATTCCCTTTATGTAACTAATCTCAAAATCGTACTCGCTAAGCAATTCTGACCAATGTCATTGTCGCGCGTTCTGGTCACTTTGAGTAAAAATGTGTTGTAGTCCACAATGATCAGTCTTTAGTTCAAATTTTCATCCAACAAGGTAGTGTCTCCAAACCTTCATAGCATATACGATGGCTAATAACTCCAAATCGTGCGTCGCGTCCGATACGGCGTTATTTCTATCGGTTCGGTCCCCGGTTTCAGGTCTATGGTAAACTCCAATCCCCTTTCTGGTGGCATCCTAGGTAACTCCTCTGTAAATACGTCCGCAAACTCCTTCATGACCGAAAGGTGTTCTAGACCTTCCACTACTCCATTTTTGTTTAGCGCAAGGATCGCATAAAGCTTGCACCCCTTGCGCATACTCTTCTGTAACTGTAAGGAAGAGATGAACCTCAGGGAGACTCCTTAGTTTCTTCCTACAATCACACGTCTCTGTCCTTCGTCATCAACCAAGCTCAACCATTTCATCTTATAGTTGATTATCGCCTCATGCGATTCCAACCAATCCATATCGATCACGATGTCATAAGATCCTAAGATTGTGATGTACAAGTTGACCCTCGTGACAAACTCTCCCAGGTTAAGGGCACAACCCGTATATTTTCCTCCAACCTTTTGTTTGGCTCCTGAAGCCATCTCTACGAAGATAAACTCATCCTGGTCGACTTCCTTTACCTTAATCATTTTTCGTGTTGCACCAAAAATGAAACTCTCAGTAGCACCGGGATCTATCAAAACACTAAGGGTCTGGTCAGCGATGGTACTTGTCGTCTCGAGCATAGTTGACTAGTGCTCTGCCTGGCGGTTATTCACCGCTGCATGAATCCAATGGGCCTTGCCCATATCTCCCACTGTAGTCGGTCCGACTGATCCAGACACTTTGGTCCTCTCCACAGGACAGTCGCGTTGGTAGTGCGTCTCCCCACACGTCCAACACCCCTTCTTCGGCCTAGTAGTCCTGGTACCCGAAGTAGAAGATGATGACCCACTGGTCTGGAACCCTGGTCTATTCTGTTGAACAGGCCTAAACTGTTGTCGATGTAGGCAATGTTGTTGCTGAAGCTGTGTTCCCCGATAAGGTGTCCGCTGCTGAGGTGGCGGTCAACGGGGTGTAGTGAAAGTGGATCCCCTCTGGAAGCCATGATATCCCGACGTATGTCTCTCTGGTGTCTGATGCTGCGGTGTTCCAGATGAACCCTGCCCTGTTGGTCTAGCTCGAGTCCTGGTCTGACCCCCACTGATAATCTCCTCCTCTTCTATGAGGTCCTTCTGGATGGCATCATGCAAGGTTTGAGGTATCAAAATCCTAACCGTTGCACGCAGGCTTCCGTTAAGGCCGAACACGAACCGGTTGACCTTAAGTTTCTATGCGTTAAGGTGCGGAGCATACCAGAGAAGCTCCATAAAATGTGCCCCATACTCGGGCACCGTACGACCTTTCTGTTGTAATGCATTGAACTCATTGAGTTGACGCTCAATGAATTCCTCTTAAAGGTACCTCTCTCGGAACCGTTCCTCAAATAGTTCCCATGACACGTCTTCGACAGCCATGTTCAGCTGTGGTAGGAGTGTCTTCCACCATAGAAGGGCGCTCCCCTTCAGTTGAAAGACTGCCATGTGGACCTTCATGTTGGAGGTATAATCGCAAAGTACGAATCACATCGCCATGTTCTCCAACCATGCCTCGGTGGCTGTGTCGTCCACGGCACCAAAGAACTCGGGAAATTTGACCTTCTCGAGTTCACGGTGAACGTTACCAGTA
This sequence comes from Picea glauca, assembly GCA_000966675.3. Lineage (NCBI taxonomy): Eukaryota > Viridiplantae > Streptophyta > Pinopsida > Pinales > Pinaceae > Picea > Picea glauca. Next base: position 1,515,395 of record JZKD02S1672683.1, on the reverse strand, counting down.
ACGGCTGGTGCACCCGACGGAACCTTAGCGAGTGCCGACATTCTGGCCTCATCTCTATCCAAAAGGCTAATCAGGGCCTTGGACATGCACTGGAAAGATCTCATCATCCCGACCACTTCGCCAACTGCTATCTGCTCCTGTCCAAGAACTTGCTCGCCTCCCTGGGGGTTAGACCCCTCAGGCATGGGTGATACTGGAGGCGTCACGCCTCCTCCTCTAGCACCCTGTCGTATGCCTCTACGGCATCCTCTAACCAGGATTACCTGCACGCACACAATCAACTCGATTAGCAACAGTATAATCGAATCATGTCATGTCATGTCAACGAAAGCCGTAGCGAATCCCAAGTCGCAGATCGAACCCGCTCTGATACCATATGTAACGATCCTCCTCGTTAGGACAACCCAACCTCCTAACAAGTGAAATTTTTTTTTTTGTTTTTGTTTTTAAAAGTGTTTGCGCGCGTGTAAAAGGGAACAAGCACATTCGACTCAACGTAGCCACCCGACGACGAACAACGCAAACCACAATGAACACATCAAGATGACATAAGACGCACAACAAGTAACTGCAAGAATTTAACGACAATCCATCGACTATAAATAAGACTGACTTCCCATCCATCCTACCCTGCAATGGTTAGGACCTCCCAGACACATAAGCAACGCTCAAGCCCAGGTTCCCATCGATTTTAACCATTTAAGGTCTGAGGGCTGGCGACTGTTCTGAGGAACATGGAGGCGTCTACGTCCCGCCCGACACAAGCAGACCAAGCAACGAAATTATTACAAGCTAAGGACCGTCATCCTAACAACCCCATGCACCCCAGAAGATTTCATAAAATTAAACCTATATCAACGTACTTATCAATATTATTGCTACGCGTGTAGTTTGCGATCAAAGTATTACATAAGAAAACAACATGAGGGATTTTTCATTATTAAAGGCACGCTCTCAATGAAATGAAAATTAAGAAACACATTTTCAGGTCACCCGCATAACCCTGCCAGTGGGAAGAACTTCTAATAAACAATAAGACTTGAGTACCGCTATTAATAGTGTATATGGCATTTACAACATGAAGGCCATTAATATTAACTTAAAATATTAGCAATAATTAAGAAGCCCTTTCTACAATAAACAAATGTCTATCTCTAAGAAAAAGAATAATAAGCAAAACCATTGATACCTATAGTAAAACAATAACAGAATTATATAACAACTATTTTCCCTTAAAAAAACTTGTTCTCAAATTAATAAGAGAACCATCAATATAATTAAATTTATATTGCATCAAAGAATATATTTATTATGATAATATCTTAGGTATTAATCATTAGTTAAACGCTAACTAGAGTGTCTAACTTAAGATTTAGCCAATGAATAACAATCAGTGGGCCTTATGCAACCCATCCAGCATAGTAAATAAACAAGTGCAACCCCATATTTAATCCTCCCTCCAATTAAGTCATTAATACTACCTGCAGGGTTACATTTGTTTTAATCCAATATCCAACCAACTAGCCATTAATCTTGATAGCCTTAGTAACCATCTTTAAATTAGAATGCTTCCCTTAAAGTGAATAATAAAGTGAATAACAAGGCGTTTAGGAACAATAACTGGGCATTAATGTAAGGCAATGACGTAGCATTTTTTTTTCTTTAAATAAAAACAATCAAAAGCCATTGATACTATTTTACTGCCAGGTGGAAAAGTGAGATGAAGGTAAAGACTCGGGCGTAAATTCTTACAGCCAAACGACTGTCATTTCAGCTGTCGATCAGCTAAAAAAATAAAAAAAATACTGCCAAACGAATTTACTGCCAGGTGGAAAAGTGAGATGAAGGTAAAGACTCAGGCATAAATTCTTATAGCCAAACGACCGTCATTTCAGCTGCCGATTAGCAAACAAAATAAAAAAAAATATTGCCAAACGAATTTATTGCCAAACAACTATCAATTCAGCTAGATTCTATCATGTATTAAAAGGTTTACTGCTAGATCAAGATACAACACTTCCATCAGAATAAAGGGGACAACTGTGAGGTTGGACATTCCATTTATGCAATTAAAAGTTATAGCCGAGAGCCCAGAGGGGTGGGTGGGTTAAACAGATCAACAACTCGCTGGTCAACCCTTTTAGGAAAAAGCGTGGGCACACCAGCACTGCGGTCTCCTTGTTCTTCTTAAAAACATTAGATCACCAAGACACGCATCCACCTAAAGGAATAACACAAGGGAGCCATGCGTTCACACTGTTGATAAAGAGTATGGGATAGATCGAAGTTTAAAAACACGTTACACACAGGAGAGTCCCCAACCCGTACTCCGGGAGACTGTGCAGTTATTACATGGGTACCTAACTTCCTACTCGAAAACAGGAATGTTGCAGGGTTTCATCAGGTTCACTAACATTATCGTTGCCTCCGCAGGGCCACATCATTGCATGCCGAACCCTAATGTTTAACTTCTTGTGAATGAATTCTACTCAATCTGGCTACTAACATTTACTAAATCCTAAATCTTGCATTACCAGTTCTATTTTGGTTGCAAATGTAGAGATTCGTTGAGATTTGAGACCTGGTAGGAGGTGTGTGTGTGTGTGAGAGGTCTTAGCCCAATTTATCCTTGGGAAGAACTGTCCAAGTTAACACAAGATGATTCTCCCTTTTGAGTGGATCAAATCTAGCAGGTTGCAAGCAAGGGTCACTGCGCATGAATTTGCGTCAACATTTGGCTGGCAATGATCAACGACTAAATGGAAATGAACATGCCTTCCCATTTGCTTAGGCGTATTACCAAAGAGCGAGAATTAAAGATCTGGTCAGAGTCCAAGGGGATTTCAATTTAGCTCCTGGTTATGTTTCCTTACCCGTAAAACGAGTCACTCACTATCCAACGGTTTTAGCAAATGCAGAAGAAAAAAAAGAACAGGTGGCCATGGAGATCCCGGGTCATGATAAGGAGGAAACACAAAGATATACAACCAACGCATAGAGTTTCTAATAGAAAAAACGCAGAGATATACAATAGCAATGCAGAGTGTTTCTAACAGAAAAAACGTAGTGATATACATCAGCAATGCAGAGTGTTTCTAACAACAAAAACACAGAGATATACATCAACAATGCAGAGAATTTTTAACCAAAAAAACGCAGAGAATGGTGTTGATTCACGGGGGTTTCCTCCACTGAAACACATGGAACTCACACAAACAAAAAGAAGACAAACCAAACGTAAGGCACAACTGTAGAATGCACAAAACCAAGGGAGGTCGTTGAAATGTCCGCAGAGGTTTTATCAGCAAGGCACAAAGAAAAATTCAGCAAGGTAAAAACGCTCAGTGTGAGAAAAGAAAGGTCGTGCCAACAACAAAATTTCTGGGTAAAAACACACAACCAGGCATATGACATCAACTGCCAAGGACAACCACAACGGTAGTCGTTTTAATGATACAATGCAATAGATGAAGTATAATTTATTCCAGTTTCATCCCTTATCAGATTACAACAACTGAATTAACATTTTTACAACCATACAATCATAATCGCCGAAGTAAATAACTATGCATTCTACTCTACTAAATACAGGAGCATACTGTTGCCTTATCGCCCGCCTCGATAACGTCTGCGCGCTCGATGCCGCTCCCACTCGCCAACCGCCAAGACTACATCGGTACCTCCCAGCCAATCGCTACGGGTAATCTGCTTCCTCCTTATCCCCCTGAGCCACAAAGGGGCCACACACTATCCAGATGGTACGTCTAGCTTCCCAGCTCGCCTCGTAAGGCTGAGCTACCACTCCTATCCGAGCTGAGAAATCCCAACTCCTCACAAGTAATTAGTCAAGTCACAAATCCGGCAGCGTAACGTTACGCTAACAGCCGATCCCCTTTCTTCCCCATCTTCCCTTTCTTTTATAAAGTTTTTAGAACCTCCAACTTTCCCTAAATCACATTTAAATTAAGTTTTACTAAAAATATTCTAAATATTCTCCTTCGCACAAGTGTCGTCCATCCCCCTCTTTCCTCCAATAAT
>JZKD02S1672683.1:1495011-1511213 GCA_000966675.3 Picea glauca | reverse complement strand
GGCAGGGCTGTTGTCCACACCTCTCCCTCAACCTCTCTGGAAATCGTGTGTGGCCCCTTTACTCCATATGTGAGTCTGGTCGGCAAGCTATCGTCAACCTACATCATCAACAATCGTATCAGAACATGTCCACATCATATCATCAAATCAAATCTACTAAAATCACAGTAAACAATCAACCCCAAAGCACACTCCCTGACTCGATCTAGAATCCAAGGGGTCTCGTTGATGCCTCTGCATCCTCAAGGTCAAAAACCCTGCACACTCAGTAAAACCGAGTCAATAGCACATATCCATGTCGAAGCAGTAAAACATCATGTCATCTATCATATTGCATCATAATCAAGGATAAATGTTTTCTTATCATAAAAGTCCAGATCACTTGCGAGCAAGTGTCCTTAAAGAATATGTTTTCTTAGTGCGCCAGAGCGGGATGTTACAGTTTTAGTGAGGGCTACGAAATAGTACTATGTCATGTGACACGACGGAGTTGGCCGACCTATATTGGACACAGTGGCCGATAGACAGGTCCTGGGAGGTAATGTTGCAGGAAACTATTAATGGGTTAGACACAAAATTTAAATCCATGTCTAGCATCCTGATTTGACTTCATACTAAATTATTACAGAGTATGAGGGCAGTTAAGTAGGGTTACGACCATACCCTCTAATCGCACCATCTCTCGTTCAGTTGAAGGTCTTACCTTTCGAATCTATCATGTTATCAACTCGGATGGGTAATGGTTTTTGTTGGGGCATTCGTAACGATGCCAAATGGTAATCACATGACTAGATCAATAGTATTAATGATCATATTTTTAACTATAAATACTATACCACGAAGTTCCATTACTTAGACAATTGATCCACCACCTTATTAAAGTCTACGATTTATTCAATAAAGGGCGTATGCAAATTCTTTGGACCCAAATTCATATAATACCTTTATATGGTATAAGTAATGTATATGAATCGAGATAGGGAAAGGCTAGTTGGGTTTTTAGAAATTGATTAATGTTAACCTTTTACATTTTCTCTAGTGAATAGGAATATTGTTAGCTAGGATACTAGGGTATAGTGAAGCTATCCCTCAACTATTATATGTGGGTACTATGTGGCATGGAATAATTTAATTCACAGATAAATTCTCTTATATGTGATATTATGATCATAGAAATGAAATTTTAAATGTAAACCTTGCGATAGTTAATAGTGAGGACCAAGCTACCTACATGTATTAATTTTATGACTTTCTAAATAAGTTGTTCGAAGAGGAAGGGGATTTAATGTCCCTAACATTTTTTTTTTTGTTGGTAAATTTGGGGTACATTACATATGGTATCAGAGAAAAGGTTACAACACTTGGACCTTAAACAGGGCCAAAAGTGTTTGCTTAGCACATGCTTTCTGTTTAGTGAAAAAACTAACAAAACATTTATTGTTATAAACATAAAAACGTTATTTATGTTGTGATAATGGAAACACAAAATGAAGAGGGGGTAAGGCTTGAGGATAATCCTGAGAAAGGACCTACTAGAGAACCTAGACAAAATAGTGAAGGAAGTTCTACCACCCAAGTTCTGGAAACCATGAAAAACCTCATTATGGAACTGCAAGTTTTCAAGGAAGACAATGAGAAACTGAAAAAGGCACAACAAGAACAACAAGAAATAAATGAAGTATTGTTCCATAGCAACTTAACAAATAAGAGCCCAAAATAAAATAACCAGGAAGAAGAGGTTAGCAAAAGAGCCTCCGAGAATTTTGGTCCTGAAGCGGAAAAAGGGGAAGCTCTTCCGAAGGTACACCATCAGTAGAAGATAAAACAACCATAGGAAGAAAGAGGAAACAAGTGTACCATCTGGAGGGAGAGTTTAAGAAAATCAAACCGTCCACCTTTTACAAGGAATCCAGGACAGGGGAGGAGCATGAAGCATGGTTACTAGACATAAAAAAATATTTCCAGATTTACAATTATTCCAACAACATGAAGGTCAGAATGGCCATCTATAACTTGAAAGGAAAAGAAATTATATGGTGGCAGGACCTGAAGTTGGCCAAGGGGCTAAAGGAAAAATAGATGGAGTGGTCAGATTTCAAGAAATAATTTAAGAAATAGTATTTGTCTAAATGTTACTACGAAAGAAAGACCAAAGAGTTTCATGAGTTGCGACTCGGTCAAATGACTATGGATGACCTGATAAACAAATTCCTAGAATTATTAAGGTTCATAACTTATATCCAAGAAGACAAAGTTAAAATCCAGCGGTTCCTAAGCTGCTTACCACATTCCTATAAGGACAGGATCGAATTTGACAACCTCATTACCTTAAGTGAAGTTTTCAGGAAGGCCCAAATGTGTTACGAGCGATAGAAACAATGGTCTGAATTTCCCAAGGCTTGGAAAGACAAGAAACAAGACAGAATGAACCAGCGGAAGAAGGGATATCAACCATCCCCTTTCTGGAATGCAGCAAAGAGATTTCCAAGGAAATATTTTCACTCTAATAACTAGAACACCCAAGGAGGAGGTAAACCAGTTAATTTGGGAACCAAGAAGTTTAGGGACAACCCCAGAGAACCGTTAAAATGATGGGAATGTGGAGAACCTCATTTAAGGAGGAACTATCCATGTCTAACTTCTGCAGCAAGGACCACAATTCAAAACTTGCAAGAGGCCTCTACAATGGGAGAAGTGGGAAGAAGTGTACACAGGATTAACGCAATCATGGATGGTCGACATGCTAACCATCAGTCCACTGTAGTGGAAGTTGAAGGTAAATTTAACAATAATCATGTTTCTATTTTAATTGATCCAGGAGCTACTTTGAGTTATGTTGCTCCTGGTGTAGTGGATTCAAATAAACTTAATAAAATAAGGCATGCAAAATCTTGGCTAGTACAACTAGCAACATGAACAAAAAGGAAAGTAATTGATTTCATTTCTGACTGTGAGATTAGTTTAGGTGGTCAAAACACAAAGATAAATATGAATAGTCTACCGTTAGGGTCTTATGATATAATTATTGGAATGGACTGGTTAGAGAGGCATAAAGCAGTTTTGGATTGTTTTGAAAAATCACTCACTTACAAAGATGAAAACAACATTGTTAGGACAATACAAGGCATGTACGAAAACCAGTCTCAGTTAGGAATATTTCAGCATTGAAATTTAAGAAGTGCATGAGAACAGGTTGTCAGATTTATGCTATCCAAGTGACAAATCTATTGGAAAAGAAAATAAACCTAGCCTAGAATATTTTGTTGTCTTACATGATTTTAGAGATGTGTTTGTTGACGAAATACGTGAACTACCCCCAAGAAGAGAGATAGACTTCTCTATCGATTTGCTTCCTGGTTCAACTCCTATATCTAAGGCACCCTACCGAATGAGTTTACCCAAATTAACAGAGTTAAAGATTCAACTACAAGAATTGTTGGACAATGAATAAAGCACGCCAAGTGTCTCGCCATGGGGAGCACTAGTCCTTTTTTTAAGAAAGAAAGATGAAACTCTAAGATTATGCATTGATTACAGATAGTTAAACAAAATGACTGTTAAGAACAAATACCCTCTACCTAGAATCAATGATTTGTTTCATCAAGTAGGTGGGGAAAAGATTTTTTCTAAGTTGGATTTAAGATCTGGTTATCACCAAGTTAGAATAAAGGATGAAGACATAAGTAAACCAACATTCAGGATGAGATATGGAAATTATGAGTTTGTTTTTATAGTGTTTGGTCTCACTAATGCACCAACAACATTTATGTGTTTCATGAACATCATTTTCATTGAGTACTTGGATACGTTTTTTTTGGTATTTATTGACGATATCCTAGTGTATCAAAAACCAGAAGAAGAACATGAAGAAGATCTAAGGATAGTATTGCAAACTTTAAGAAAACACAAATTGTATGCTAAATTCGACAAATGTGACTTTTATCAAAAGAAAATATAGTACCTAGGACATGTAATATATGAAGAGGGTATTTTAGTCAACCCATAGAAGATAAGAGCCATCATGGAATGGCCTATCCCTAAGGACGTAGTGTACATCCATTCATTCAGGGGAATCATCGGGTACTACCGCAGATTTATAGAGGGATTCTCTAAGATTTCATACCCTATCACATCCCAACAGAAGAAGGGAACCAAGTTTAATTGGTCACAGAAATGTTAGGAAAATTTTAATAAGTTAAAGGAATTGTTAAAAACCGCACCCATTTTAAGGGTAGGAAACCTAGATAAAGACTTCACAGTCTACGTGGATGCAAGAAAATAAGGTTTGGGAGGTGTCCTAACTCAAGAAGGGCACGTTATTTGTTACGAGTCCCGAAAACTAAAATAGCTCGAATGAAACTACGTCACTCACGAATTGGAATTAGCAGTTGTCGTCCATGCATTAAAAATGTGGTGACACTATATAATGGGCATAAATTTTCTATTACTAACTGATAACAGTGGTGTGAAATTATTTTTTAGTGAACCATACCTTAACACAAGGCAAGAAAGATGGTTGGACTTCTTGAGTGAATTCAATTTCGAGGTAAGACACATCAAGGGTAAAGAAAACAAAGTCGCAGATGATTTAAGTAGAAGAATTCATGGGTTGTTTGAGATAAACATTAGAAGGGAAGAAAGAGATATTGAGCAAAGGATAAAGGATGCAAGTAACACTGATGAAAAATACATTAAAACAGTGGAACAATTTCAAAATAATGCATAAAATTTAGAGAGAACAGATATGAGTTTGGGCATAAATGGTCTACTAAGATTAAAAAACAGATTATACATACCAGATTCTATTGAATTAAAGGTAACTGTTTTGGACGAAGTACATAAGAAACCATATCCTCGTCATCTGGGATACCATAAAATGGTAACAACACTAAGGAAGTTATTTTATTGGCCTAATATGAAAGGTGAGTTGGAAGAATACTTGTCTAAGTACCAAGATTGTCAACAGGTGAAGGATGAACACCAGCACCCAACTGGCCTGTTGCAACCTCTACCTGTATCAGAATGGAAATGAGAAACTATATCACTAGATTTTATCACAGTTTTTCCTAGAACTCAAAAACATAATGATTCAATTATGGTAGTAATTGATAAGATTAACAAGTCTACACATTGTATTCTTATAAAATATACTTATAAATCTATTAACATCACTGAAATATTCATGAAGGAAATTTTTAGACTGCATGGAATTCCTAAAATGGTGATTTCGGATAGAGACGTAAAATTTACATCTACGTTTTGGAAAGAATTGTTTGCAGGGTTGAATACTAACTTGAATTTCAACACAATCTACCATCCACAAATAGATGGGGAGATTGAACGAATGAACCGAATCATGGAATATATGCTACGAATGTACGTAAGGATGAAACCAAGTAAGTGGGAAGACTACCTGCACTTGGTGGAATTTGCATACAATAATGGTTACCAGGCATTGGCTAAGATGAGCCCCTTCGAAGTATTGTATGACAAAAAGTGTACAACTCCGATTAGCTGGGATAACCCAGTTGAAAAACTCACAGTTGGACCACAAATGGTCCAGGAAATGGAGAATATGGTCAGAAAGGTACAGCAGAATTTAAAAGAGGCACCGAAACGACATAAAAGTTATGCGGACCTGAAAAGGAGACACCAGGAATTTCAAGTTGGAGACCACGTGTATTTAAAAGTCAAAGAAATAAGAAGTTCATTAAATCTAGGAAATTGTTCCAAGTTGGCACCCAGGTTTTGTGGCTCTTTCGAGATCTTAGCTTGAATTGGACCCGTGGCATACCAACTTGCACTTTCCGCAAATATGAAAATTCATAATGTATTTCATGTTTCTTTGTTGAAAAAAATATGTTCATGATCCTACTCACATGACCGATTGGAACATGGTGTAGGTGGAACCAAAAGGCGAGTTCCAAGCAGACCCTCTGCACATTTTGGACAAGAGAGAAATAGTAATATGGAACAAAGCTGTCTCCCAGGTAAAGGTGCAATGGAAGCACTTTAGTCATGAGGAGGCCACTTGGGAATTGGAGGAAGAGTTTGAAGAAATATTATCCAACCCTGTTCCGAGAAAGGAAAGAACACTAAGGACAATGTTTTACTAAAGGGGGAAAGGATGTAATATCCCCCAAAATAAATTATTATTAAAGTCTGTATGCACTTAGGAATTTATTTCCATTTTTGGAAAATTCGAATTTGGAAAATTATTGTCATATATGGAAATTATGAATTTGTAATTTAGTTAATTGTAATTAATTTATTGTGATTGTTGGTAAAATATTTGATTTTCCCAACCAACTCTTTGACTATGACACTTGTAAGAGACAAATATTTTTAATATTTATTGCTGAGGGACAAATGGAACAACCAGGTTGAAATTAGTTGACCATGACTCCATAAGTGGGGAACAGGCTTGAACTACCTCAAGGCTGAATTTTATAAGTGGAAAATCAGGAATTTGGCCATTGGCAGCCCCTGAAAATCAAGGATTTGTAAATCTATGAAAATTCCCAAGGGGAAAAGACCTAGGCACAAGATTCTTTTGCATATATATCATATGGGAGGAGGCAGGACATTGCCTAGTATGTTGGGAAAAGGAATATCACTTGTTGTTATGAGCATTGTTTTCTGAGTGTGAGGCAAGGAGAATTTTCTGATCTGAAAGAGGACTATAGTGAAAGAGGAGCTTGAGGGTTCGCCCTCATGGATTCATGGTCAGGATAGGGGGTGAATGGAGCAAGTAGATTGGATATTATGTTCTATGGTTGGGAGGAACTTGGTTGTTCCATTTTTTGTTTAGCAACTTGTTCAGATATGTCCATCTACTTTTTTCCTGGTTGAATGTTCTATTGATTAAAGAGATGATAGAATACATCTACTTAATTCTGGATGAATATTCTGTTGATTAAATTGTTGGTAGAATGAAATGGATTTAGAATAAGCCTCTACATTTTTAGTTTTATTTAACCAGTAAACTGAAGAAAGCTACTGTGAAGTTAATTTCATTATAGTTGAATCTTGTATATATATATATATATATATATATATATATATATATATATAGGAGATACATTCTAGCTTTAGACCGCAGAATAATTGTGGTATGAATTCTTAACTAGTACCAGACATGAAAATATATATACGTATATAGATACTTGGTGGGAAAATGGACCTTTACATTGTCAAGTGAGTTTCTCGAAACGTTTAGTATATATTCATCACCATATAAATAAGTGTACATAACTATATAAACAATAATACGTTAAGTTGTTTATTGACCTTGTATAACTGCAATTTCAAGTAATTACCACTGAATCTGACGATATTAATGGAGAAGATAGTTATAGTACCCTTTTCATTTCAAAATAAATCAGAAGTGAATGTTCAGTGATATATATTCATAACCATACTACCTATTACAGTGTCTAGTACACCCAAAATCATGATGTCTAATGCATCATGATATCCGTCAAGCAAGAAGTCTAGGTGTGAAGGAGTGGACCTTTATAATTACTATTGTCATCAAAGACATCATAAAGGTGAACTAAAATAGGCATTTAACCAAATCAACACTTTTCAACAATATACATTGTTCCTTAAAAAGGTGAACTCTTAACATTTTTAAAGGTTATCTATGCTGCCCTAAAAATGACATTGATGTCAAAAATAACCAGTCGAAATTTAACCTGTTTAACTTAAATGAAAAGGTTGTATGAATTATTAATCGAAACTTTAATATACAAGTTATAGTTGGTGTCCAATTAAGTTCTTTGATAAATGCATCGGTCAACTAATACCATTCCTAAAATGCATGAGGTGGTTGTCTAAAAGGGTAAGAAGTTGATGTGTAAGTAAATGTAAAATTTCATTGTAGTAAAACTACTGTGTAATTACACAATGGCTATCAAAATAAAATGGAATGCGAGTAGGTTGATAAGTCGCCCGACATTCTAAATATAGTACAACTAAATAGAAAATTCGTTTTTAATCAAATTAAAGCATTGGTTGTCAATTAAAAAAAAACAAAATGCGTGCAGATCACATAGTCACTAGGTAATTAAAATACCACTCAATATATAATGCGAGTAATCAATTTATGCATTGGCTGTCAGTTAAAAATGGAATTCATGCAGACCATGGGCGAATGCCAAGTACACAAGCAACAAAGGTTGTCTTAAGGGAAAAAATCGTGGTACCATACAGACAACCAAAAGGAACTATATAATCATTGTACATTATTCGCCACATGATCACATTTGCTAGTAATAGAATGAAACTAAATAAACACAGGGTCGCATTGCTAGAAATACATTCGCATTGCCTTTAAATCAGATCGTTGTACATTAAAGAAATATGTATTCCCAATACTCAATAATTAAATAATCAATTCACACCACTTAGTCATTAAATAATCATTCACAATACTCAGTAATTAAACAATCAATTGGCACCACTCCACCACAGCCACTTAATTCACTGGAAATATTAAGTAAAATATCAAAAGAAAATAAAGGTAGTGTTGCTACACCACAATCACCAATTCACTGCCATGGATAGCACCATTAAATGTAATATGAATTTACAGGCACACAACTCACTGCCAAAAGGAAAATAAAGAAGCTTCCGGCATTGGGGTTCATCAACGAAGACAAAGGTAGCTCATGAGCGAGAAAGGAAGACACAAGGAAATAACTTCGCCCTTAAATCTGACTAAAATATGTTGGAAAAATGCCTTCCAATAGTTGAAAACAAATGCATTACTAAGGCTGAGAGATTAAGGAGAATATCATCCAAGCAGAGGGGAAATTCACCAGGTAACCGGCAATGATTGCAGTCTAAGGAAAAATGGAAAAATCGCCAAAGAAACCATCCAACAATAAAGAAAAACGCCTTCAGATATAAATATGCCTTCAGATAGAAAGAAAAATGGAGAAAGACTCCTTCAGATAAAAAGAAAAACACAGAGCAAGATTTCCCGAATTAAAAACACATTCGAAATAAAAATAAAACGCAGGGCAATAATTTGGCAATGGTCATGCCATCAATAGAAAAAAAAATCCCAGAGCATTATCTCCATCAATCAAAGGAAATCCATTTCTAATCCATCAAGCAACTACCAGATAAATTTCACTGCGTAACTGAAAGAAACTCAACCATTGTATAAAATTTCACATATATCTAAGACTAGCATCCCTATCGTAAGAAAGAGTGAAGACATATTAACAATTGTAGGCATATAAAAATTGGCTATCCATGATAAGGAAACCGTAAGGATAAATTGTTGTCCATTGTACACCACTTGGTTATTCAATAAAGCTATCAATCCTCACACAAACAATCCAAATGCATAGATTGGGCCTTCAACTCAGAGGTTGTCAATCAAGGAAAAACATCGATTATCTTTCAAGGAAACGCAAGGGTTTCAAAGTTTAAGGAATCATACACAGAGGTACTCAATCGCCAGAATGCGCAATGAACATCAATCAACCAAGGACAATCAATAGGGGTAGACGACTCTACAACTCATCCTTCGCTCCTCATCCATGCACAGAAAAGAAGGGTGTTTAGATCCATAGGTCTATTAACATCATAGTGACGACCGTAGATCAAGCTCCTGGCTGAATACTCAGGCGTGGACTGATGAGCTAGGGATGAAGGAAAAAATAAACCACAATCATCACAAATCAATACACCATAAGACGATCAAGACAGGCAGGGATCGAAGGCCATGGGAATCAATCAACATCGATCCAAAGGCTATGGGGGGATTCAGTTATCAACTAAACACTAAGACCATCATTTTATTTACCCAAAAAAAATATGGAACTTAAAGCGTAAGTATACTAGTAATCTACCATGAAAAATTAAAGGAAGCATATCGTAGCCCAAGTCGCTTGCTCTGAGTTGTTGTCTTGTGCGCTCTGTGCAACTCCTTCTTGTCGACCGATGAGACTTCACCAGTAACTCCCAACCAACGTTAGGGGTACTCTTCTTCCCCCTTATCCCCCAAGCCACAAAGGGTCCACACACACTAAAACAAAGAGCAACTAGCTCCCAGCTCGCCTCGCAAGGCCGAGCTACCACTCCTCATTGATCTGGGTAACCCAACTCCCACAAACTAAGTCAGTCAAGTATAAATTCTACAGTGTAACGTTACACATAACCGAAGAGATCCATCATCCTTATCCTCCCTCCATTATATAGAGTTTCTAAGTCCTTTATATTCCCAAAATCCCATTTAATTAAATGTTTAATAATTTAATTGATAAAAATCCCCCCCGTACATGTGTCACCCATCCCTTTCATTCCTCCATGAATTAATTTCATTAATTAATTAATTACCCCTATTTCCCTCACCCACCTAAAATCATTCCTAGAATCCCTCCTAGGTGTCCCCATACTCCCTTACAAGTTTTAATGAATTTCCCCCTTATTAATTTACTAGTTGAGTTTAATTTAGAAAGTTCTTAAATGCTAGATATCTTACTAAGTTAGACTTTCTTCTTTTTCCTTAGGTTTCCCAATTCTTTTTATGTTTCCTTCTTTTTCCCAGTTTCCTAATTATTTTAGATTTCCCTCTTTTCCTTTTTATTTAAAACTCAATTTGGCAGGTGTAGAAAATTAAATTTTTCCCTTTTCCCTTTTTAATTAATAAATTTTAATTAGTATAAGTGACAAAACAAGTATTTCCTCTTTTTTAAATTTTATCCCCCAAAAGATTTTTATAAATTAAAAGAATTACTCACCCCCTTCTCGACACATGATTAATGATTATTATCATTTTTATTTATTTATTATATTTTTATTTTTACAAACATATTTTTCTTTTACTGTAAGTTTCACCTAGACCTAGATTTTAATTTTCGAGGCTGGGCAACATTTTATTAGGGAAATTGTTTTAATTTTTTCTTATCACATTATTTGTCCTAAGGCCATCCAAGTTTATTCGTTTATTAATTAAAAATGTGGCATTCCCTTGAGGATGCACTATGTGCTCCAAGGGTTTCACTCACCTCTTTCCATTTTTCTTGCACGACGTGCCCTTCAGGACACACCACGTGCTCCAAGGGTGCCACTCGCCTCTTTCCATTTTTCTTGCACGACGTGCCCTTCAGGATGCACCACGTGCTCCAAGGGTGTCACTCGCCTCTTTACTGACTTAGTAGATGCAAAAAACCCCTGGAGTTAATACTTCGCCAGGTGATCTTGTGGGAGACTAAGGGACTCTAAGGAATAAGGCCCCTGCCTTATTCCACACCCCTTATAATCATCGTGAGAAACTTTCATAGTCTGTCCTCACGGCATCGTGGGTCTTCTCGAACTAGGTAGTCATTAACCTATAGTTCAAGCCTCGACAAGAGTGCTAGTAGGTTGTGGCAGGGTCGTTGTCCACACCTCTCCCTCAACATCTTTGATAGTCGTGCATGACCCCTCTACTCCACATTTGAATTTTGTTGGAAAGATATCGTCAGCCTGTATCATCAACGAATCATGTCAGATATAGTATCCAATAGAATATCATTTAATCAGATGCATAAATGTCATATATACAACAATCAAACCCCCAATAGTTCACTCCCTCACTCGATATGGAGTCCAAGGGGTTCCATCGATGCCTCTACATCCTTGAGGTCCAAAATCCTACACACTCAGGAAAATCGAGTCAATAGCACCTATCTATGTCAATCCAGCCAAACAACATGTCATCAATTCATAACGCCTCATAATCTTGAATCAAATGCCAAAAGGTATAATAATCTGGATCACTTGCGAGCAAGTGTTCTCAAATAATAAGTTTGCTCAATGCGCGCAAGAGCGAGATGTTACAGAAGATTTTTTAGATATGAATCTTCAAGCCATTCTAATATCTTGTCATAAAAATTAAGACGCAAACTATGACTTTGATGAAATGGATATATCAATGGGGAACACATCATAAGAGGATTCATGGCATCAGTTAGATTATTGGTTTGAACGCTTCCTTTGATGAGATTGATCGTTTCAAAATGTGAAGCATAAACATTAAAATTTGAACTAATCAAAGAACGAATATGCAATGTAGAATATCTGATATCCATAAGAATGAGTGCATTGTCATTTTCAAAAATAAATCGTGTAAAATCATCTTGGAACATGTGTTTTTTCCATGCGAGTGATGAAAGTGAAAAAGAATCAAATCCGACTTCATAAATGTTATGTTTGGAATTAATTTCACCAAATCCTGGCATATGGAAAAGATCTGATTGTGACAGAAAAGAGTAAGATGTCGTGGGTAAAGTATCATTTCCACCAAAATCTAAGAAGAGATCGAGACATAAAGAGTAAAATAAATCAGAAATGAACAAATGAAAATAATCTCTTGAGCTATGATATTTAGCAATGGTATTCTCAAGACATTCTTCTTCACTCTCCTTAAAACTTTCACTCCATTTTGGTGATAAATTCTTCAACATAATATGATCATCTAAATTTGTCTCATGTATGATAGATAATTCAAAATTTTCATGACAAATATCTAATATTTCCTGTGGATAAGGTATGATTCATGTGTGAAGGTTTAAGGTTTCTTCTTCCAATTGCAGATCTACATCTCTAATCAATTCCATTGGAATGTTAGAATGCTTAAGATCGTTTTCATCACCTAAGTGTTCTTCAATAAATGAATTTAAGTATTGATTAGAGAAAGAGTTAGAAGAGTATGGACATTCACCTTGACCCAACATCAAATCTTGTTCCACGATGGTCGAGGGATGAGTATACAATGATTTAGAGGAAAAACTAGTTTGATTGTCAGTAAGAACCTTTTCAATAGGTTCTACCTCCCTTTTCAAGATTCCTCTCATCCTGCGAACAAAATTCTTCTCGCAATTGAGTAATAGGATTTGTAACCAATTCATCATTCATGATTGAATATGACTAGATGAAAGGGACACAACCATCATAGAGGAGATTTAGTACAAATGACATGTGATCAAGATTAAATTTATAGAGAACATGATGGATTCTTGTTGAAAATCCTCCTGGAGATGAATTGTCATTGATTAGTAAAGTTTGAAATTCTTCACATAATTGATTGTAATCATAGTTTTCAAAATCATCTAAAAATTCATCTACAAATTGAAACCAATGTTTAATCCGACCTTTAAAAGTAAAAGAGAACAATCTACATAAAACCTTTAAATCAGAAATATCATGTTTGATGCATTTACACCAAAACTTGTTAAGATGGTCTTTTGCAGATACATCCCCCCCACCATCAAAGGTGAGTTTGGATAAGCAAGAGACTGTATCGTTGGGAATATTAGGTAATGAGAAGTGGAAAGCATGTTCCAACACAGTGATTTGGGGAGCCATGGGGAATCAAATACATTCAAAACAAAGACTTGTGCAAGGCCATCTTGTGAGTCGGGCCTGCCTTATAGGGCATTTCAAGATGACATAAAAGAAACAATTGTTAAATTTGGAATTATGACAGGTTGAGGGGTGAAACATTTAATCATTAAATTTACCTTGACCCTTATTCTAGCGCCATTTGTTGATGGGCGTTTTTGACGCACTGTCAACTGGAAGGTCAAATCCAGACTGGGGTTGTCTAAATAACCCAATCCATTTGGAATGAAATGACTCGACAGGTTTAATGTCTCCATTAGCCAACTAAAGTCCTAAAAACAATAAAAAAATAAACTAATCTAAAGTTATGATTCTAACAAATGATATATTACTTACTAATGTTTATTAAAAAGAAACGTGAATATACAAATGATTATAAACAATCTATATACAGTTTACAAGGTTTACTTGAAATCTTGCGAAAATGAGTGTTCATAATAATGTTTCAAAATAAGATAAAGTAAGAACATAAATCTTTTTGTTTTTCTAATGTTTAAATATTTTAAACTAATAAATGCTAAGAAAATACAATTGAAACAATGACACAGAAACAGTCAAAGCTAATTAATGCAATCATCGTCTCATTCATATATAAACAAATCTGAATAAAAGAAAGCAATGCACCTACTAACCTCTCAATGATCAACAATACTAAGTTAAATTCATCAATTTGTATTGTATGATCTCCTCTTAACCTGTGTCAAGTGTAAACCTATGACAAAAGAAAGCATATTACTTCCTGAAGAAATTCAAGGAAGTGTTTCATATTCTGGACCAAGTTTATAATGACATAAAGAAAAATAATTATATATCTTGTGACCTTGAAATGTCCAATAACTGAAAATGAGAGAAATTCCAATTCTCACGAATGGTGTTACACGCTATCTAGCATCAGATGTAAACTCAAAATACTTGAATAGATGATCAGTCACAGATATAAACTAAACCAAAAGATAATGAACAACATAAAGAAAAACATGATATAAAATATTATGTGCAGAACTAACTAAAGCTTATTCGACACAGATAACATTTCACATGAAGAAATTACATGAGAAGACAATGAAAAAACACTGCAAAGTCTACACACGACGAAAAACAAAGAGTAAACTTCTTTCTCATATAGTTTCAATAAAATATCTTCATCATATGGTCCAAGAAAAACTCTTTGGATAATAGACTCTTAAAGATTGAAAAACTTAATATATAAATGATAGCAATTAACCATGTATTGATAAAACAAACTAAATCTAATTTAAATCAATGCATATTCAATTATTCAAAGAATATGAAGATATTATAATGAAAATGAAACCATTTACTCACAGGACAAAAGTCATTAATGTAACATCCCCATCTGGTATGACTCCTATGATGTACAACCAGTAAAAGTGTTGGACACACCTACCACACTTAGAGGGGGGGGTGAATGAGTGTGGGGCTCTTTTTCCCAAAATTTCCCTCTTGCAAAAGACTTATCAATTATCATTCAACATTTATTCATTACCCATTGCTGTCATTTATAACTAGTTAGATGTAGGCACATATCAGCATCATATATCAGTAATATATCATCAACAATTCATCATCATAATGGACACAAAGAACACAAGATGTATGTACAATTTTCTTTTTATTACGGACTACAATCCTTGGGTTTATCCACAAAAACTGAATAGAGTACAACTCTACAAGAGCACCAGCTCTATATGCAAGACTCGGCTTACACCCTCAGCATCAACTGAGATGAGGCAACAATCCTCAACAGATATCAATCTGTCAACAGGTACGCGACCTGTCAGTAGTGCAACCCGCATGTGAACGCACTCTGGCTCACTACAGCCCGCATGTGAACGCGGCTAGTGTATAATGCAGCAAGCGTCTGCTCTTGAGCACTTAGGGTTCTGCTTTGCTTCACATGCTCAGATCCTCAGCAACCTGCAATCACTTTCTCTTCTATCTTCCACTGTCCAAACTGACCCACAGCCAGTCACAATACATCCAAGCTCTCCAATAGCTTGCTCATGCTCCACAACGAGTCAATATGAATGCTATCTCAATCATGTATAAACAATAAGTATACCATAGAAATCATGTCACTACTGAATCACAAGAGTGTTGCTCACTCCATCCATCAAATCAACCAAGTTGAGCCATATCATAGAAGCCATACCAATAATGCCCTAAGCATTCACAACATATCAAACAATAACATCTATCAAGACAATAATGTAACCATACCAGTGTCTGAGTGATAGATCTGAGGCCATAGAATGTAGGTCTGGAACCTGCCTCATCATACAGGAGCTTGGCACCAGCTCAAACAAAAATCTCCATGATTTTATTCAGTAAACTCTCCCTATACACAGTCAGCCCGCGTGTGCCCGTACCCTATACACAAACAGCCCGCGTGTGCCCGCACCCTATACACAGACAGCCCGTGTTTGCATAAGAAAATAGGGTTTTCTGTGACTCCGAGACTTTTGCTGTCAATATCTCCGATTTTGCCGAAACTTTGATGCGTCCATGAGATCCTCCTCTCGCTCCTTTCCTCAGAATAGATCTTCAATCATGCTCATGAGATCCACATCAATAGGATGTTCTCACAAGAATCTCTCCATCAATACTCAAAAAGATATTACCAAGAAGCTCTCCATTAATCCACCAAGGATCTTCACCAAGAATGTGTATTCTACAAGAGATCCTAGCTTCTTATTTATACTTTCATCTTCTAGGTCACTTGACCCATTATTAGGTTACTTAACCCATTTCTAGGTCTCTTAACCCATTTTCCTTATTTT
>JZKD02S1672683.1:1449311-1483986 GCA_000966675.3 Picea glauca | reverse complement strand
AATTTCTTTTTTTAATAAAAAGGATAAAATTTTACCACTAGCATGATTTAGAGCTAGACCTTAATTTTCGTGATGGGCAACATTTTATTAGGGAAAATGTTTTATTTTTTATTTTTATCACATTGTTCATCCTAAGGCCGACTAGGTTCATTCATTTATCAAAACAACGCAACGTGCCCTTCAGGACGCACTAGGTGCTCCAAGGGTGCCACTCGCCTTATCTGTTCCCTTGCGCGACATGCCCTTCAGGACACACTACGTGCTCCAAGGATGCCACTCGCCTGTTTCCATTTTTCTTGCGCAACGTGCCCTTCAGGATGCACCACGTGCTCCAAGGGTGTAACTTGCCTCTTGACTGACTTGGTAGACATCAAAACCCCTGTAGTCAATACTCCGCCAGGTGAACTTGTGGGAGACTAAGGACCTCTAAGGAATAAGGCCCTTGCCTTATTGAGTGCCCTTTAGATTCATCGTGAGTGACTGTCGCAGTCTTCCCTCATGGCATCGCGGGTCCTCTCGAACTAGGTAAATGTTAACATACAATTCGATCCATGGAGAGAGTGCTAGTAGGCCGTGGCAGGGATGTTGTCCACACCTCTCCCTCAACATCTCTAGTAGTCGTGTGTGACCCCTTTAATCCACATGTGAGTCTAATTAGCAAGCTATCATCAGCCTGCATCATCAACAAATCATGTCAGAACATATCCATATCATATCATCTAATCAGATGCACAAATATCACTGTAAAACAATCAAACCCCAATGGTACACTCCCTGACTCGATCCAGAGTCCAAGGGGTTCCATCGATGCTTCTGCATCCTCGAGGTCCAAAATCCTACACACTCAGTAAAACCGAGTCAATAGCACCAGTCTATGTCAATGCAGTAAAACAACATGTCATCAACCAATAACGCCTCATAATCAAAATCAAAAGTTTTAATAGCATAATAATTTGGATCACTTGCGAGAAAGTGTCCTCAAAGAATAAGTTCGCTCAATGCGCCAGAGCAAGATGTTACATACACCCCCTCTTGGTCTAAACTTCGTCCTGAAGTTTCACAGTATAAATGCCGAAATAAAGTGTATCACAGTGTCATACGTCTATCTATCAAACAAAAATGGAAACTGTTGGCGCATATCTTATGCATCCTCCCAAGTCGTTGAGTGTGGACTATAATTGTCCCACTGGACCTTGACCTGCTCTACTATTCGATGTCATAGTTGTCAAATGCGATGATCCAAGATGTGGATCAGCTCAGCCATGAGAGCCCCCTCGTCTGACACCTGCAAGGAAGTCATGTCAATAACATGTGTAGGATCACTAATATAATGTCTCAAAAAAGATATATGAAAAACATCGTGCATGGGCCTCAAAGAATCAGGCAAGGCTAGTCGATAGGCCACAGGCCCCTTTCTCTCCATAATCTCGAAAGGTCCCATGAACCTAGGAGAAATTTTAGCTACCTTCCCAAACTTGATCAAACATTTATGTGGTTTAACCTGCAAGAAGACTCGATCATCGACCTCATAACTACGGTCAGCACAGTGCGCATCGGCATAACTCTTCTGTCGATCTTGCGCTTCTTTAATCCTTTGTTTTATTGTTTTTATTTTCTCTTCCATTTCTTGGATCACTTTTGGTCCCACCAGAACCCTATCCTCAAGCTGATCCCAACTCAAAGGCATCCAACACGGTCACCTGTGAAGAAACTCGAAAGGCGCCATATTAATGGTGCTCTGGTAAATGTTGTTGTAAGAGAACTCCACTAGTGAAAATAATTCTTCCCAACACTTTTGTTGGTCCATCACGTACATGCACAACATGTCCTCCAAGGTCTGGTTCGTTCATTTGGTCTACCCGTCAGTCTCCGGATGATACGCAGTACTAAAGTTAAGTTGGGTTCCCAAGGTATCTTGGAAACTCGTCCAAAATCGTCCAGTAAACACCGATCCTCAATTGGATATAATCCTCTTAGGCATGCCATGCAGCCTCACAATCTCACTAATGAAAACTCTAGTTGTTTCAAGTGCCTGATACATCGTACGCATAGGAATAAAGTGAGCACTCTTCATCAGAGTGTCTACTACTATGAAAATCGATTCATGTCTCCTTGCTGTCAGTGGCAATCTAACAATAAAATCCATCGAAATAACCTCCCATTTCGATTCCGGAATAGCGTGTGGTTGTAGTAATCCTGCTAGGTGTCTATGTTCAGCTTGTATCTACTGACATTCTAGACATCTAGCCACATACTTTACTATGTCTGCCTTCATTCCCTTCCATAAGAATAAGGGTTTAAGGTCTGCCCTTATCTTTGTGACTCTCAGGTAAGCCATGTAAACTGCTCTATGAGCCTCGCTCAGGATCAACATCCTCAACTCATCATTCGGCGGTACATAGATCCAATTTTTAAACTTCAATAAACCATCACTATCAAACAAAAATCCTTCAAATCATGGTACCATCATTGTGTTTTGTCCGATAAAACCCTCGACCTCTTTGTACCAGTCATCGTCACGCTGTAAAGTTATAATCTTTTCACATATATTTAAATAAATAGGTAGCACCAAAAATATGCGTGGTCTCCGACTCAATGTGTCTTCCACTCGGTTCACTATTCCTTTTATGTAAGTAATCTCGAAGTCATACTCTCTAAGAAATTTCGACCAATTTCGTTGTCGCACATTCAGGTCGCTTTGCGTAAAGATGTGTTATAGTCCACAATGGTCAGTATTTAGTTCAAATTTTCGTCCAACAAGGTAGTGTCTCCAAACCTTCAAGGCATACATGATAGCTAACAACTCCAAATCGTGTGTTGTGTAGTTCACCTCATGCCTTCTCAGTTTCCTCGAGATATAAGCGATTATGCATCCGTCTTGCAACAAGACTCCGCCTAAGCCTTCCTTGGATGCGTCAATGCATACCAAGAACATCGTCACACCCCTCATTTGATCGAACAGAGTATCAATCCTCGGAAACAGATATTGATTCTTCATCATGGCCTTGTTCAATTGACAGTAGTCAATGCAGAGCCTCCACGACCCATCCTTCTTTCGTGTGAAAATAAAAGGTGCACCCCACGGTGACACACTATAACATATCAGTTCCAGGTCCAGCAATTCCTTCAGTTGCATTCTCAACTCCTGTAACTCCGGGGTTGACATCCGATAAGGTGTTCTAGCTATCAGTATGTTCTCGATTTTAGGTCTATAGTAAACTGCAATTCCCTCTCCGGCGACATCCCAGGTAACTCCTCCGGAAATACGTCCACAAACTCTCTCACCACCGGAAGGTTTTCTAAACCTCCCACTAATCCCTTCTTGTTTAACGCAAGGATCGCATAAAGCTTGCACCCCTTGCGCATGCTCTTCCGTAGCTATAAGGAAGAGATGAACCTTAGGGAAACTCCCTGGTTCTGTCATACAATCACACATCTCTATCCCTCATCATCGACCAAGCTCAATCATTTCGTCTTATAGTTGAGTATCGCCTCATTTTATTCCAACCAATCCATACCAATCACGACGTCATAAGATCCTAATATTGTGACATACAGGGTGGCCTTCATGACAAACTCTCCTAGCTTAAGGGTACAACCCATAACCCTTCCTCTACCCTTTTGTTTGGCTCCTGAATCCATCTCTATGAAGCTAAAAGCGTCCTGTTCGACTGCCTTTACCTTAATCCTTTTTAGTGTTGTACTAGAAATGAAACTCTCGGTAGCACCGGGATCTATCAAAATACTAAGGGTCTAGTTAGTGACGGTACCTGTTGTCTCGAGCACAGTTGACTAATGCTCTGCCTAATGGTTATTCACCGCTGCATGAATTCGATGGGCCTTTCCCATATCTCCCATGGTCGTGGGTCCAGCTGATCCATATTCTCTAGTCCTCTCCACAGGGTAGTCGCGCTAGTAGTGTGGCTCCCCACACATCCAACACCCCTTCTTCGGCCCAGTAGTCCTGGTACCCAAAGTAGAAGATGATGGCCCACCAGCCTGGAATCCTGGTATGTTCTTCTGAACAGGCCTAAACTGTTGTTGTTGCGTTCGAAATTGATGCTAATGCTATGGTCCCCTATAAGGGGTCTGTTGTTGAGGCGTCGGTCATCGAGGTGTAGTGAAAGTGGATCTCCTCTGGAAGCCATGATATCGTGGCATATGTCTGGCTGGTGTCTAATGTTGTTGTGCTCCAGATGACACATGCCCTGCTGGTCTCCTTAAAGTCCTACTCTAACCCCCATTGATAAGCTCCTCCTCTGCTATGAGGGCCTTTTGGACGACATCATGCAAGGTTTGAGGCATCAAAATCCTAACCTTTGCACGTATGTTTCTGTTAAGGCCGAACAGGAACCTGTTGACCTTAATTTTCTCAGTGTTCAGATGTGGAGCATACTAGAGCAGCTCCATAAAACGAGCCTCGTACTCGGGCATCGTACAACCACCCTATCGTAAGGTGTTGAACTCGTTGAGTTGACGCTCAATGAATTCCTCTGAAAGGTATCTCTCTCGGAACTGTTCCTCAAATAGTTCCCATGACATGTCTTCGACAGCCATTTTCAGCTGTGGTAGGAGCGTCTTCCACCATAGAAGAGCGCTTCCTGTCAGTTGGAAGACCTCCATGTGGACCTTCATGTTGGAGGTATAATCACAAGGTGCAAAGAACATCGCCATTTTCTCCAACCATGCCTCGGCGACTGTGCCATTCGGGGCACCAAAGAAATCGGGAAATTTGACCTTCTCGAGTTCACGGTGAATGCTACCAGTACTGACCAGAGCATGCAGAAAAACCTCAGGGGGTGCTGGTGCCCTGGCCTCATCTCTGTCCAAATGGCTGATCAGTGCCTCAGACATGCGCTGAAAAGATCTCATCATTCTGACCACATCACCAACTGTCATCTGCAAGGGATGATTTTAAGGATGGAAATTTGTTTTAAAATGTAGAAACCTTGGCGAATCTTACTAATCCTCCATATTCCAACTATAAATGTTTAGCGATAGTTTTGTAAAAATATTCAAATTTATAAGGATTTTATATAGTTTTTATAAAATTTTGGCGATTTTTAAGGTAAAAAAATTATAGCCTATAGAATTTGGGCAAATCATTTTTAAAATAGCGAATCTCATTTTTGGAAAAACCATAAAAAATTATCCCATGAGAAAAATTTAACCCCTAAAATCATCTATGTTCTTCTTTTATCTGACAACCTGCTCGTCTCCCTGGGGGTTAGATCCCTTGAGCGTGGATGCTACTGGAGGCGTCGTGCCTCCTCCCCTAGCACCTCATCGTCTATCTCCACAGCATCCTCTAGCCATGATTACTTGCACGAATACAAGTCAACTCAATTAGTAACCTTATAGTCAAATCATATCAACAAAAGTCGTAGCAATCCCAAGTCGCGGGTTGAACCCACTCTGATACCACATGTAACATCCCCATCCAGTACAACTCCTACGATGTACAACTGGTAAAAGCAGCCTTAATTTTTTTTTTGTGTGTATAGGAAGGTAATAATGACATTAGACTCAACATCGCAACATGAAGACGCACACAAGGCATGAAACTCACGCAACAACAACATAATGACTTAACATAAAAGTACATCAAGCACCTGGAAGCAATGTACGACATTCAACCAACAAAGAATAAGAATGACTACTCGCCCATCCTACCTTGCAATGGTTAGGACCTCCAGGACACATAAGCAATGCACAAGCCCAGGTTCCCATCGATTTTGACCATTTAAGGTCTCAAGGCTGACGACTGTTCTGATGAACAAGGAGGTGTCTACATCTCGCCCAACATAATAAGACCAAGCCTACTAAGCTAAGGACAATCATCCTAACAACCCAACGCACCCAAAATTAATTACACAAGTAACTAGAACCCTTACAGTGAGCAAACCAAGCACATTAAATGTTTACAAAACCAAGTACAAATATTAATTAAAATGAACAACAACACCCTCAATGGGAAGCGCAAGCTAAAAACAACTTCGTCAACAACCCAACCATTAATCAAGGCTAAATGGTCAATCTCTATGATTTAAATTGGCGTTAATTACATATCAATTAACCAGTGTAAATTCCATTAGTCAACGAGTTACCAACCGAACTTAACATGAATTACGACCCAATTTAGCGAGTCTGGGTTACCAATTAGGCGATATCTATAAATCCAACTAACATTAATTACATATCTAATTTAGCAAGTCTAAAATTTGCAATCTAGTCTTTACTCACCATACTAATTTTAAAATTTATTACAACCTAAATGGAAAATTCTATATTAATCTGAATCCCCATCTGACTGGCCATAAACTTGAATAACAACATTAACATTCTTAAAGTGGAATGCTACCATTAGCACTTATGAATAGTTAAACCTCAACATTAGTCTAGCTATAATGACCGAACTAACCACACTAGTGATTTATTATCAATGAGGAGGAAATTGTCAGCTAATAACATTGTTGTAGCAAATCAACAAGGTAATTACATATATGTTACATAACAATTTATTACAGCAGTTAACAAGGCATTTAACATAATGAATAACATAACAATTAATTTAGCAATAACAAGATAGTTTACATGACTTTTGTCATAACAAGTAATATAGCAATAACAAGGCATTTAACGTGTTAGTTGACATGCCATTGATAGATCAGTAACAAGGCAATTCACCTAACTATTAACATAAGAATTAATAGCACAATAACAAAGCGATTTATCTAACTGTTAACCATTTAACTCGCTTTGGCATTTAATGAATAAGGATGAATCTACTGACCATTAACATTGTTTTCGCAATTGTTTTGGCTATTAATAAAGCAAGTAATATAGCATTTAGTATTGCAATTAACATGGTGGTAAACAGAAAGGAAACGGTCGACCATTAACCTTGCACTGAAAATTGTTCTAGCGTTTAATATGACTAACACATAACAATGAATCTAGAAATAACAGGGCAATTAATGGACCCAAGGCATCATTATAGCCATTATTGTTGTATCCAGGTTAAAGGGGCAGTCAACAATTGAGGCAAACTTGAGGCCTTTCAACCGCAAACACAGCCCACAATTGGTGGAAAAATCAGGGTGGATAATAGGAAAAACAGTCATCTAAATTATGGCAAATTCATGGTCAATTAAAACGGCAACATAGTCAATTTCTAATTATCAAAAACGTGGTCACTCTAGCAAGTAAAGTTATGATTTAAATGGCTAAAATCATGGGTGATTTCTACAGCAACACAGTCAACTTCTCATTATCAAAAATGTGGTCAGTCGGCCAAGTAAAGTTATGAATTAAATGGCTAAAATCGTAGGTGATTTCTACAACAACACAATCAACTTCTCATTATCAAAAACGTGGTCATTCCGGCAAGTAAAGTTGTGATTCAAATGGATAAAATCGTGGGTGATTTCTACAAAAACACAGTCAACTTCTGATTATCAAAAGCATGGTCATTCTGGCAAGTAAAGTTGTGATTTAAATGGAAAAAATCGTGGGTGATTTCTACAACAACTCAGTCAAATTCTGATTATCAAAAATGTGGGCATTATGGCAAGTAAAGTTGTGATTCAAATGGATAAAATCGTGGGAAATTTCTACAGCAACACAGTCAACTTAAGATTATCAAAAATGTGGTCAGTCCGACAAGTAAAGTTGTGATTTAAATGGATAAAATCATGGGTGATTTATGCAACAACACAGTCAACTTCTCATTATTAAAAACATGGTCATTCCAGCAAGTAAATTTGTGATTCAAATGGATAAAATCATGGGTGATTTCTACAGCAACACAGTCAACTTCTAATTATCAAAAACATGGTCATTCCGACAAGTAAAGTTGTGATTTAAATGGATAAAATCGTGGGTGATTTCTACAGCAACACAGTCAACCTTTGATTATCAAAAATGTGGTCATTCCTAGCAGGTAAATTATGAATTGAAAAGCTAAAACGTGGGAATTTAAACAACACTTTGGTAGTAGGATGTTGTTAAGCATATATCAGTTTTCAATATGGGTAAAAAATTGCCTCAAGTAAAAACAAATGCAGATAGAGAAATCATTTCATTTTCCATTGCTAGAATACAAAATAAAAAAATGCAGACATGAAACCATGGCGTTTTCCATTGCCAGAATACCCAAAAATTGCAGACAGGGAATCAATTCGTTCTTCCATTGCTATAACCCCAATACAACGTAGACAACAGTAAAAGAATGCAAGGATCCAATGGGAAAGGTCATGGAATGATTGCATGGGTTCTATCAGTCAAGCCATAGAGAAAACCAACCAGGACACAAGATAATCCACACACAGAGGTCGTTGTCAAATGGCGGAATCAACAATCAGCCATGGACAAACATCATGGGTAGCCGGCTAACAGGTTCGTCCTTCGCTCATCATCCTTGCACAGAAAAGCAGGGCGTTGAGATCCATAGGTATTTTAATGCTAAGGCGACGACCGTAGATCAGGCTCCTGGCTGACTGCTCAGGTGAGGACTGGTGAGCTAGGGATGAAGGCTAAACAACCACGAAGCTCACGATCAACACAACAAGGTGGTCAAGACGTGTGGGGAAATGAATTCATGGGAGTTAATCTATCATCGAGCTGGGCTAAGAAAATTTCAGAAAACTATCTAGACAATCAATTCACTTACCCAAGTAAAAATGAAAATTCAAGCATAAGTTCTAAAACAATTTACCATATAAACGAAGAAAGTGTATCGTTTCCTGTTCTAAGTGGACGTCCTGCATGCTCCTTGCAACTCCCGCGTGTCGACCAATGAGACTTCACCGGTACCTACCAGCCAATGCTAGGGGTACTCTTCTTCCCCCTTAGGCCCCCGAGCCGCAAAGGGGCCACACACTCACTATCCAAAGATTTCAACTAGCTCCCAGCTCGCCTCGCCAGGCCGAGCTACCACTGCTCATCGAGCTGGGTATCCCAACTCCCACAAGTTAAGTCAGTCAAGTAGATATTTCTACAGTGTAACGTTATGCAAACAGAAGAGATCCAACCTCCATCTCCTCCCTTTATTATATAGAGTTTTGTGGTTCCTTACTTTCATAAAATATCGTTTAATTAAATTTTTTTTAATTTAATTCCTAAAAATTCCTCCCCGTACAAGTGTCACCCATCCCCTTCATTCCTCCAAAAATTAATTTCTTTAATTAATTAATTATCTTTATTTCCCTCACCCACCTAGAGTTACTCCTAGAATCACTCCTAGGTGTCCCCAAATTCTCTTACAGGTTTTAATGGCTTTCCCTATTATTAAATTGCTAGTTCAGTTTAAATTAGAAAGATCTTAAATGGTAGATACTTTACTAAGTTTGACTTTCCACTTTTTCCATTATGTTCCCCTTTTTCCCTTTTTATGTTCACCTCTTTTCCTAGTTTCCTAATATTTTAGATTTTCCCTCTTTCCCCTTTTTAATTAGAACTCAAAAAGGCAGGTGTGGAAATTAACTCTTTTTCCCTTTTCTCATCTAATTAGTATATTTTAAATTATCAAAAATAATAAAACAATTAATTCCCTTTTTTTTATTTTATTCCAACAGATTTATTTATTTTTTTTGAATAAAATAAATTTCTTACTCCCTCCGTGTTACAAGACTTAACGAAGAACATACTCTTTATTTATTTTGTTTTTAATTCTATTATATATATATTTATATATCAATTTTTTTTTGTTAATAAAAAGGATAAAATTTTACCACTAGCATGATTTAGACCTAGACCTTAATTTTCGTGATGGGCGACATTTTATTAGGGAAAATGTTGTTTTTTTAATTCTTATCACATTGTTCATCCTAAGGCCGACTAGGTTCATTCATTTATCAAAACAACGCAACCTGCCCTTCAGGACGCACTAGGTGCTCCAAGGGTGCCACTCGCCTTATCTGTTCCCTTATGCGACGTGCCCTTCAGGACGCACTATGTGCTCCAAGGGTTCCATTCGCCTCTTTCTATTTTTATTGCACGAAGTGCCCTTCAGGATGCACCACATGCTCCAAGGGTGTCATTGGCCTCTTGACTGACTTGGTAGACATCAAAATCCATGGAGTCAATACTCTGCTAGGTGAACTTGTGGGAGACTAAGGACCTCTAAGGAATAAGGCCACCGCCTTATTGCGCACCCCTTAGAATCATCGTGAGTGATTGTCGCAGTCTGCCCTCACGACATCATGGGTCCTCTTGAACTAGGTAAATGTTAACCTATAGTTCGAGCCACGACGGGAGTGCTAGTAGGTCGTGGTAGGGTTGTTGTCCAAACCTCTTCCTCAACATCTCTGGTAGTCGTGTGTGACCCCTTTACTCCACATGTGAGTCTGGTCGGCAAGCTGTCGTCAACCTGCATCATCAACAAATCATGTCAGAACATATCCATATCATATCATCTAATCAGATGCACAAATATCACAGTAAAACAATCAAACCCCAATGGTACACTCCTTGACTTGATCTAGAGTCCAAGGGGTTCCATCGATGCCTCTGCATCCTCGAGGTCCAAAATCCTGCACACTCAGTAAAACTGAGTCAATAGCATATGTCTATGTCAATGCAGTATAACAACATGTCATCAACCCATAACGCCTCATAATCAAAATCAAAAGTTTTAATAGCATAATAATCTAGATCACTTGCAAGCAAGTGTCCTTAAAGAATAAGTTCTCTCAGTGCGCCAGAGCGATATGTTACAATTAAACAACCTGGAATTCCATATTCTTCATTGAAAATAATTGTCCATTCTCCCAAAGATTTCAACCATCCGTTACTCCATTTGAAAATAAAAAAAGTTTACAAAAGAAATAATATACAAAAGAGAAAGGATAAAAATTCTCCTCTCAATTTCTTGGATCTCCTTCGCTCTAAAATTTCTCATATATTTATACAATGAATGAACAGTCTCGTCGTCACTAATAATTTCTACCACCTGAAATTTTCCTCATGAAGAGACACAAATATCTCTCAAATCGTTCATTTGTTTGGGAAAATGCCCACTTGTAATCTAAATGGGGCCAGTCTGGAGATGGGTTTTCAACCGTTTTTTCAAATTCCTTACGGTCTGGCTGAAACATGTCCTGCAAAATCGTCAGTCTGTTCTTGAATGCATTTTCAAATCTTATCTGTTGTTGTTCATAATTTATTTGCAGCAATCCAAACTTATTTTGGATCAATTATCTTGAACGTGTTTAGATAATAAAATCAAGCCATGATCATATCTGTACCAAATAACTGATAATAGAAACCTATGAAACAAAAAGAAACCTAAATTAATAACCTAAAAATTGTGAATAAAATAAAATCTAGAACAATAAGATTAAAATGAATTTAAACTAACTATAAGTTCTAAACAAATATTGTTTATATTTTCCTTTCAAATATGATCTTAAAATTCTAGAAGCTTCAAGTTTTCTTTTTGTTTATTAGTTTGTCCGTGACTTGTGGGACTAACCTGTGGCTAAGAAACAATGACTCAGGGGCATCTAAGCCATCAAAATCACCCGAGGATTACACCCGGCCTGAGCCACACCAACCCTTAACATGGATGCATTTTTTTCCCTGCAGGTTTCAAACCGGTGACTTTAACATCACGGAGTGGCTTAACAACACACTATGTCACCGTCTGTCCTACAGCTTGGGGACTAGAAGCTTCAAGTTGATGGAGATGAGAAAATTATTAATTTTGGGTTTTCACAAAATCAAACAAATGATAGATAATTCTTTTTTTTATTATTTTATTTTTATTTTGAAATGAGATGCAAACTAACAAAATAATTTAATTAATTAAACCTACCAAATGATTTTGTGAAAATGATTGTTAATGAGCAAAAGACGACATCATAATCATAATTTAAACGAAAGTAAAAGTTGATAAAATTAAGGTTTTCGTTTAAATCAAGATTTCTATGTTCGTCTCTCCCTCATTCAAATTTGATCAAATTTGAACAAATGTCATAGAAAAAATTTGTCATGATAAAAACTCTCAAATTATGAAGATCATGCATCAACATTAAAACTGTGTAGAAAACAAAACAAAATGGCATTTAAATTTCATGAAATTCAAACCAAACAAAATAAAAGAATATAAAATCAAACCAACCTAGAAACAAAGAAAAGCAATACCGATCCAATCAATTCAAAGGGAAATAAACAAAGAATCCAAGTAAAACTTCAAGGAACCCTAGATTTTGATTAAAGAAAAAGAAGGGGGTTGTTGGGGCCCAAAAAATGGTGACTTATTGGGTGAAGCAATTATCTCTGACTTATTAAACTTTCATCACAGGGAAGAAGAATAAGACTTGAATATAATTTTAAGTTGCTTTGAAACAAATCAACTTTAATATTACACAATGTTAAGACTAGCTCAGATTTATAGAAAAATATTAGAAAATAAGAAAAGAATTCTTTTACAGAGGATAATAACATGAATTTGTGTTTTAATCAAGGAGTCACGATGTTTATAAAATGACATCAATACCATTGACAGAGCCACTGCTGCCAATAGGCATCCATAGCCTCGGCATGGATATCTTGTAGCCCACTCAAATGCTTTAATCCCATCCAATAGTTGTATCCACATGATCTATACCTACATAAAATTTAATTTAAAAGCATATACCTGCTACCTCTCAACCCAACATTTCTTTGCTACCAATAGGCCTGTTCAGTACCCCGACAAAGTTGTCTTGGTATCATCTGTGCATTTACCTGCTCCCAGCAAGCCTGTTCAGTACCCCGACGGGTTTACACACACTTCCCACACTTATGTGCTTCCAACCCTCTTATGTCAGTTTTAAATAATAATACAATTATAGATTTATTGATGACAAAGAGATTGGGGTGATACTGGAGGTTAATTGCAATACAGGTGAACAGTTGATCATTTTATTTTATTTTTTCTTTCAAAACTGGAATTTTTATCATGGTTTGGAGATTTTAGATTTTGGTTAAGAAAACATCTAGAGAATGGGGAAGCACTTAAAAGTGATTCCTTAAGAATATGGACGGCGTAAAAAGTCTAAGTATAATCGTAATTCCCAAATATCTTGACACATTTTAGGGGTAATACTCTGACAAATGCCTTTTAGGATTTCATAGTACTCAATTGACTTACAAATCAATTATCTGAGCTCAACCTTAACATTAGAAACTATTTGAACTATTTCAAATTGCTTTAAAAAACATAAGTCTTGAAATGAATGTTTCCTTTGACAATCACTCTTTGATCAGAAATATAATTATTCAAAAAGATAGACAAGAAGAAATTTCAAGCAAAGAAAGAAAGAAAAAACAAACACACAACAAACTGAATCATATTTTATTAATGGGATTCAAAATCAGAAGTATATCAAAACTAACAAAATCGAAATAGAAAAAGCACACTTTCATAAACAATTTTGGCCAAAGATAGACCCAATCCTTGGGATCTACTAGCATCCCACTATAAAATAAAGGAATAACTAAATCATATAAAATCTCATTTGTGAGCAAATTCTTTTCTTAATATAGTGATGCATAAGAAGTTACTTTGACCAAGCATTATTATTAAAAATAAAAGAGACTAAAAGAAAATAGAAAAATCCTTATTAATATGAGTGCATTCCTACTCGTGGCACCTTGGGTCAGGGTTGAATTGATAGTTCAAATTTATTTATCTCTTTACTTTCCATTTAAAATTTTCATGATGATACTGTGTTTTTGAAAAGAAATATTCAACGAAAAGCAGAGAGAAAAAGATTTAAAGTGGACTTCCCTCACAGCATTCATATTATGGTTCTCTTGGTGTGCCCACTTGTGTACATAATTGAATTATTACAAAGAGAAACACTGAGAAATAAAACTAAAGGAAACCTACTCCTAAACCTACTCTAAACTACTAAATAGATCAAAACGCTAAGTAAAATCATATTTTCAATGCAGCCACAAGAGGATCTTCAATCATGCAAGGCATAGAAAATCGAAAATAAGAATAAAAGAATGTATTGTTTGCGGATACAAAATAAATATGTCATGCTTACCTCCTATAAATTCTTTTAAAAACAAAACAAGCATGACCTTACCATTTTTTTTTAAACTTCTTGATGTATGAATCCTCCAACCATTCTGCAATCTTGTCGTGATATGGGTCATAATGACATGGAAGAGTGTAAGTAAGTTTGAAATTTTTTTCAATATTATGGAGATCTGACATAACCATCAGCCAAGGCCGAAGTGCCCCATCCTCTTGACAATTCTCCAAGTGTTCATCCATTTCTTCACATGGAGGATCTAAAAAAATAATGCCATGCTTACTTCCTATTAGGTAGAAACAAAGCAAGCACAACTTTATCTTTATTATGAAGATTTTTAGATACGAATATTCAAGCCATTCTAAGATCCTATCATAAAAATTAGGATGCAAACTATGACTTCGATGACATGGATATATCAATGGGGAACACATCATAAGAGGATTCATGACATCAGTTAGATTATTGGTTTAAACGCTTCCTTTGATGAGATTGATCGTTTCAAAATGTGAAGCATAAACATTAAAATTCGAACTAATCAAAGAATGAATATGCAATGTAGAATATTTGATCTCCATAAGAATGAGTGCATTGTCTTTTTCAAAAATAAATCGTGTAAAATCATCTTGCAACATGTATTTTTTCCATGTGAGTGATGAAAGTGAAAGAGCATCAAATATGACTTCATAAATGTTATGTTTGGAATTAATTTCACCAAATCTTGGCATATGGAAAAGATCTTATTGTGACAGAAAAGAGTAAGATGTCGTGGATAAAGTATTATGTCCATGAAAATCTAAGAAGAGATCGGGATATAAAGAGTAAAAAGAATCATAAACGAACACATGAAAATAATCTCGTGAGCTATGATATTTAGCAATGGTATTCTCAAGACATTCTTCTTCACTCTCTTTATAACATTCACTCTATTTTGGTGATAAATTATTCAACATAATATGATCATCTAAATTTATCTCATGTATGATAGATAATTCAAAACTTTCATGACAAACATTTAATCTTTCCTGTGGATAAGGTATGATTTGTTGATGAAGGTTTAAGGTTTCTTCTTCCAATTGTAGATCTACATCCCTAATCAGTTTCATTGGAATGTTAGAATGCTTAAGATCATTTTCATCACCTAAGTGTTCTTCAATAACTGAATTTAAGTATTGATTAGAGAAAGAGTTAGAAGAATATGGACATTCACCTTGACCCAACATCAAATCTTCTTCCATGATGGTCGAGGGATGAGTATACAATGATTCAGAGGAAAAACCAATTTGATTGTCAGTAAGAACCTTTTCAATAGGTTCTACCTCTCTTTCTTGTTCAAAATTTTCATATGGATTCCTCTCATCCTGTGAACAAAATTCTTCTCGCAATTGAGTGATAGGATTTGTAACCAACTCATCATTCACGATTGAATATGACAGGATGAAAGGGACGCAAGCATCATAGAGGACATTTAGTACAAATGATGTGTCATCAAGATTAAATTTACAGAGAACATGATGGATTCTTGTTGAAAAGCCTTCTGGAGATGAATTGTCATTGATTAGTAAAGTCTGAAATTCTTTACATAATTGATTGTAATCATAGTTTTCAAAACCATCTAAAAATTCATCTACAAACTGAAACCAATCAATAATGTGATATGTTGGAAAAGACTCAAACCAATGTTTAATTCGACCCCTAAAAGTAAAAGCGAACAATATGCATAAAGTCTTTAAATCAGAAATATCATGTTTGATGCATTTACACCAAAACTGTTTAAGATGGTATTTTGCAGATACATCCCCCCCCACCATCAATGGTGAGTTTGGACAAGCGAGAGACTATCTTGTTGGGAATATCAGTTAATGAGAAGTGGAAAGCATGTTCCAACACAGTGATTTGGGGAGCCATGGGGAATTAAATACATTAAAAACAAAGACTCGTGCAAGGCCATCTTGTCAGTCTAGCATGCCTTCTAGTGCATTTCAAGATGACATAGAAGAAACAATTGTTAAATATGGAATTATGACATGTTGAGGGCTGAAACATTTAATCATTAAATTTACCTTGGCCCTCTTTTTAGCACCATTTTT
The DNA here is from genome assembly GCA_000966675.3 of Picea glauca. Classification (NCBI taxonomy): domain Eukaryota; kingdom Viridiplantae; phylum Streptophyta; class Pinopsida; order Pinales; family Pinaceae; genus Picea; species Picea glauca. Next base: position 1,467,866 of record JZKD02S1672683.1, on the reverse strand, counting down.
TGATAGTCGTTTTTGACACACCGTCAACTGGAAGGTCAAATCCGAACCGGGGTTGTCTACATAACCCAAGCCATTTGGAATGAAATGACCTGATGGGCTTAATGGCTCCGTTAGCCAACTAAAGTCCTAAAAACAACAAAACAAATAAACTAATCTAAAACTATGATTCTAACAAATGATATATTACTTACTAATGTTTATTAAAAATAAACATGAATATACAAATGATTATAAACAATCTATATACAATTTACAAGGTTTACTTGAAATCTTGCGAAAATGAATGTTCATAGTAATATTTCAAAATAAGATAAAGTAAGAACATAAATATATATATTTTTTTTAATGTTTAAAGATATTAAACTAATAAATACTAAGCAAATATAATTGAAACAATGACACAGAAACAATCAAATCTAATTAATGCAATCATCGTCTCATTCATATATAGAAAAATCTGAATAAAAGAAAGTAATGCACCTACTAACCTTTCAATGATCAATGGTACTAAGCTAAATTCATCTTCCTGTATTGTATGATCTCCTCTTGTAACCCCGCTCTAGCACGCACTGAACAAACTTATTATTTGAGGACACTTGCTTGCAAGTGATCTGGATTATTATACCATTAAACTTTTTATTTTTGATTACGAGGCATTATGGGTTGATGTAGACAGATGCTATTGACTCCGTTTTACTGAGTGTGCAGGATTTTGGACCTCGAGGATGCAAAGGCATCGATGGAACCCCTTGGACTCCGGATCGAGTCGGGGAGTGAGCTACTGGGGTTTGATTGTCTTATATGTGTTATTAGTGCATCTGATTAGATGATATGATAAGGATATATTTCTGACATGATTCGTTGATGATGCAGGCTAACAATAGCTTGCTGACCAGACTCACATGTGGATTATAGGGGTCATGCTCGACTACCAGAGATGTTGAGGGAGAGGTGTGGATAGAAGCCCTGCCACATCCTACTAGCACTCTCGTCATTGCTCAAACTATAGGTTAACAATTACCTAGTTCGAGAGGACCCACGATGTCATGAGGGTAGACTACGACAGTCCCTCACAATGATTCTAAGGGGCGCGCAATAAGGAAGGGGTCTTATTCCTTAGAGGCCCTTAGTCTCCCACAATATCACCTAGCGGAGTATTGACTCTAGGGGATTTTGATGTTTACCAAGTCAGTCAAAGAGGCGAGTGGCACCCTTGGAGCACGTGGTGCGTCCTGAATAGAAATCCATGAAAGAAAAATGGAAAGAAGCGAGTGGCACCCTTGGAGCACGTGATGCGTCCTCAAGGGGACATCGCGCAAGAGAAACAGAAAGAGGCGAGTGGCACCCTTGGAGCACCTAATGCGTCCTGAAGGGCATGTCGCATGGTTAGTTAATAATTGGATAAACCTAGATGGCTTTAGGACAATAAGTGTTAAGGAATATTTGAAACCTTTCCCTTAAAAAAAAAAAGTGTCACCCAGCCTAGGAAAATAAGGTCTAGGTCTAATTTTTGCTGGTGGTAAAATTTTACCTTTTTATAAAAAAAAATAATAATAATAAAAATAAACATATATAAAAATAATAATAAAGATAATCTTCATTAACCTTGTGACAATAAGGGGGTAAGAAATTAAAGTGATTTATAAAAATCTTTTGGGATAAAAATTAAAAAGGGGAATGATTGTTTTACTTTATTATACTAATTAAAAATTTAATTCATTAAAAAGGGGGAAAAAGGGTAAGTTTCTGCACATGCCTTTTTGAGTTTAATTAAAAAGGGAAAAAGGGGAAATCTAAAATGATTAAGAAACTAGGAAAAATCAAAAACCTTAAAAGAAAGGGGAAACACTAGGAAAAATCAGTTAGTCCAACTTAGTAAGGTATCTACCATTTAAGAACTTTCTAATTGAAACTGAACTAGTAAATTAATAATGGGGAATGTCATTAAAACCTGTAAGGGAATTTGGGGACACCTAGGAGCGATTGTAGGAGTGATTCTAGGTGGGTGAGGGAAATAAGGGTAATTAATTAATTAAAGAAATTAATTTTTGGAGGAATGAAGGGGATGGGTGACACATGTACGAGGAGGATTATTATGAATTAAATTAATGAACAGTAAATTGAAAGGGGTTTTGGGAAAGTTTTTGACTTCAAAAATCTATATAATGGAGGGAGGAGAAGGATGAAGGATGCCTTCTATTTTGCGTAACGTTACGCTGCAGAAATATATACTTGACTGACTTAGCTTGTGGGAGTTGGGATACCCATCTCAGTGATTAGTGGTATCTCGGCCTTGCGAGGTGAGCTGGGAGCTAGTTCATTCTCTGGATAGTGTGAGTGGCCCCTTTGCGGCTCGGGGGGCTAAAGGGGAAAAAGAGTACCCCTAGCGTTGGCTGGGAGGTACCGGTGAAGTCTCATCGGTCGGAAAGTAGGGGTTTCAGGGAGCGCGCGGGACATCAACTCAGAGAGGGTGATTAGGCAACGGTATGCTTCCTTGTTTCCATGTGGTAGATTGTTAGTATGATTTATGCTTTCAGTTTTGTATGCTTAATCAAGTAAAGAATATGATAGTCTTAGCGTTCTAGTTGATGACTGAAATTTCCCCATATTATTGTTTTCCCCATGGCCTTTGATTCCCAACATGTCTTGATCGCCCTATGGTTATTGATTGTGATGATTGCAGATGTTTTTTTTTTATGTCTTTCATCCCTAGCTCATCATTCCTTGCCTGAGTAGTGGGCCAGGAGCCTGATCTACAGTCGTCTCTTCATCTTTAATAGACCTATGGATCTCAACTCCCTTCTTTTATGTGCATGGACGATGAGTGAAGGACTTTCCTGTCAGCCGTCTACCTCTGTTGTTTGTCTGTGGATGATTGTTCGTCTTGCACCTTCTAGCAAAAGTACCTCTATGTATGGATTTCATTGTGTCCTTGTTGGTTTATCTCTGCGCTTGTTTTTGTCTCCATGGCTTAAGAGCTTAACCTTGGATTTTCTCGACGCTTGGGCTGATAAAACCTCTGCGGTCATTTCATTGAATTTTCCTTGGGATCCTTGCGTTTCTCTTACTATTCTCTGTGTTTTCATATTCTTGACTACGTTTATGCTTTGTTGGGTAAATTTACTCTGCATCATATGTATTGATGAATGATTTAACCCCGCATTTTTTTGTGCTTGATGAATAATTTAACCTTGCGTCTTTATGCATTGATGGATAAAGTTCAACCCTACATTTTATACTCTTGGATAATTAAATCTGCGTTGTATATTGATGGTTGTGCTCTTCTTGGACTTTTGCGACCAATCCATTTCTGTTTTTATGGACTCCGAGTCTGCAAAATTGTTTTAGATTAAGATACAATCCTCAACCTATGACCATATCCTAAGTAATCATGTGTTGACTGCAATTTTCCTTTACTCATGCTTGAAATTGATAGGTCAGATTTTGTATTTAGATGGAATTCCTTCGATGGGACCCCAACATATTTTATTACCACGATTTTTACTATTAAATGGATTATATTTCTTTACTATTACCACAATTTTTATAGCCACGATTTTATTACCAAAGATTTTATGAACACGATTTATACTGTTACACAAATTTTATTTATTTACTGTTACTGCCTTAATGACCACGTTTTTCCCGTATGGTGTAGCATATTGGTATCTGGTTGACTGCGTAGATGTTGAGTGGATACGATTTTCCTTTGAAGGTGGATTGAGACTTGTTGTTGCATGGATGTGTTTCGCCTTTAATTTGTTGAGTTTGTTGTTGATTGGGCACGTCTGCCATTAAATTTGTACCCACATCCTGTTGTAGTACCAAATCCATGCGACAAGTAATACCAAATACTCATACAATGAATTGCTTATTAAATGATGACATCCAGGCGATTTTCCTTCTGTTATGTCTCAGTTCAGTGTTTTTTCTTGTTTAAAATTAACCGTGTTGTTGCCTTTTGGACCACGATTTTTGCTTTAATCCTTGACGGCATTGTTGTTGGAATGACCATGAAATTGCCATGAAATAAATGACTTATTTTCCTGTCATCCCCCCTGAATTCGCCATTAATTATGGGTTTCATTTGCGGTTGATTGGCCTCGATTTTGCCTTAATTGTTGATTGTGCCTTTTAATCGGGAAATGACAATAATTCTAAACAGCGAACTAAATACTTCGACGTTCTTACTCCTGATTTTTACCCTTACCTGGCATGTGTCTAGTTGGCATTTTTGGTTTGGAACAGCTTCCCTCCCTATTTTTGTTTGCAACATTAAGTGTTGTTATGGGATGTTTTTGCAATGGCATCGACTGTAGCGTTGGGTTATGAATGACTTTAATTGATCAATCCCTACAAATAGATCCATTTAGATGATTATGGAAGTAAATCATATTTACTATAGATGGCAGTAAATCTCTTTTTAATACATGTGGCGGTAAATCTTATTAAAGACATAATGGCAGTAAATCTTATTAAAGACATAATGGCAGCAAATCTCTTTTTAATACATGCGGCAGTAAATCTTATTAAAGACATATTGGCATTAAATCTAACTATAGGTACATGGCCTTAGTTTCTCATTGAATGTATATGGCTTTATGACATTCACACTTCTTACCAGATTCTTTTAATGTTCATAGACATCTGTCATTTTGGTACGGTTAGTGTAGATAGACAACATGTGGCAATTTAATGATTTAATAAATGTTTCATTGTTCCATTATGCCTTGAGGTAGATAATGTTGTCATTTGATGTCAATTGCTAGTTAGATTGAATTTTGGATTAATTTAGATTTACCCGCTTAGACCTTAATTAATGGTTAAATGACATTGTAATAATGTTAGCTTGATTGTAATAAGGTCTAAATTGTAAGTTTTAGACTTGTGAATCGGATTTGTTTAAGGACTATTGTAGAATCGAAATCTATCAACTAGTAGTAGTATTCGCTTGCTAAATTCTCATTTGTGGTTAATTCTCATTGGTATATAGTGGTTGTCTAAACTGGTAATTTAGACTCTCTTATTTAGAATTGAGTATCATGTTAATTTAGGTGGTAAATCTCTAACTTCGTAATCTAGACGGGTTAAGGTAGATCCATATTTAACACTAATTTAGTATTGACCAGTTCAAACTAGATGATTGGGTTGGGTCGTTGCACGGTCATGTAACAACTAGCATTTTCTTGTTGACGTCAACCTGCGTCTTGCTGACCCGATGCTTGGGGTATGGGTGTAGTCTCCTTGTCCGTTGGATTGTCCTAGCACATTGGATTTTTTTTAAGAGTCTTCGGTTAGGATAGGATGTTTTTTGCCAAGTTATGGATGCGTCTATCACCTAGGGATGACATGATTCCTGATGAGGGGATCATGGCGCACCCCATTGGGTAGCGGTGAACACAAACTTGGTCGGGTTCAATGCTTTCTGAGTGGGTGTTGTCGAGCGTTGTGAGATGCCTTTTTGCCCCTGGGTAGAATTCCCTCATTGGATGGGTTTGCACACCTTGAGGTCTAGTATTGTTCATCATGGCCATTATGTTGGGAGGGGGATGTTGTCCCTTAGCTTGTAGGCATGTCTAGTTTTTTCCAGGCGGGTAGTCCTTCCTCCTTGTTGTCCTACGCATGTTTCTCCCAGTTTCCCTTGTGTTAGTGATGGATTCATAGTTGCTTGTTTCCTAGGCTGTGTGCTTGTGTTCGTCGTCTGTGGTGTGGTTAAAATGTTGTTGCCGTCGCCTTTTTTCCTCTTAATTCTTAAAAAAAAAAAAAAAAAATATTGCTTCGCCTTCAACCATAACGAAGGGGTTCTTACATTTCCTGTCAAAGAGGGGTTCAAACCGTGACTTGGGATCACTACGACTTTCGTTGTTATGATATTTTATTATAATTTGCTAATTAAGTTGACTTGTACTCATGCAGGTAATCATGGTTAGAGGATGTCGTGGAGGCAGACGACGGGGTGTTAGGGGAGGAGGTGCAACACCTCCAGCAACATCCACGCCTGAGGGGTCCAACCCTCAGGGAGACCAACGGGTTTTCGGGTAGGAGAAGATCGTAGTAGGTGATGTGGTTGGAATGATGAGATCTTTTTAGCGCATGTCTAAGGCACTGATCAGTCATTTGGACAGAGATGAGGCCAGAGCACCAGCACCCCTTGATGATCCACCGCAGGCTCTCGTTGGTACTAGTAGCATTCACCATGAGCTCGAGAAGCTCAAATTTCCTGATTTATTTGGTGCCCCGAACGGCGTAGCCACCGAGGCATGGTTGGAGAATATGGCAATGTGCTTTTCACTTCATGACTATACCTCCAACATGAAGGTCCGCATGGTGGTCTTTCAACTAAATGGGAGCACTCTTCTATGGTGGAAGAGGCTCCTGCCACAATTGAACATGGTCATCGAAGAAGTGTCATGGGAATTGTTTGAGGAATGTTTCCGAGAGAGGTACCTTTCATAGGAATTTATTGAGATTCAACTCAATAAGTTCAATGCCTTATGACAGGGTGGTCATACGATGCCCAAGTACAAGGCCCATTTTATGGAGCTGCTCTGGTATGCTCTGCATCTTAACACTGAGAAACTTAAGGTCAACAGGTTCGTGTTCGGCCTTAATGGAAGCATACGTGCAAAGGTTAGGATTTTGATGCCTCAAACCTTGCATGATGTTGTCCAAAAGGCCTTCATAGCAGAGGAGGATCTTATCAATGGGGGTCAGAGCAATATTCCAGCGAGACTAGCAAGGCAGGTGTCATCTAGTGTGCAGCAGCATCAAACCCTATCCAGACATACGTCAGGATATCATGGCTTCTAGAGGGGATCCATTTCACCACACCTCAGTGATCGACGCCTCAGCAGAGGACACCTTATCAGGGACCATAGCATCAGCAGCAGCACTGGCCACAGCAACAATAGTTTAGGCCTAATTAGTAAAACAGACCAGGATTCCAAACCGGTGGGCCGTCATCTTTTACTTCAGGTACTAGGAGTACTGGACCAAAGAAGGGGTGTTGGACGTGTGGGGAGCCAAACTACCATCGCAATTTCCCTATAGAGAGGAATAGAGGATCTAGATCATTCGGACCCACTACCGTGGGAGATATCGGCAAGGCCCATCAGATTCATGTAGTGGTGAATAACCTTTAGGCAGATCACTAGTCGACTGTGCTCGAGATGACAGGTACCATCACTGACCAGACCCTTAGTATTTTGATAGATCTCGGTGCTACTAAGAGTTTCAATTCTAGTCCAGTGATAAAAAGGATTAAGGTAAAGGTAGTCGAATAGGATGAGTTTAGCTCCGTAGAGATGTCTTCGAGAGACAAACAAAAGGTTGGAGGAAAGGTTACGGGTTCTACCCTTAAACTGGGAGAGTTTGTCACCAGGGCCAACCTGTACATCAGGATCTTAGGATCTTATGATGTCATGATCAATATGGACTGGTTGGAATCACATGGGGCGATACTCAACTGTAAGATGAAACGATTGAGCATGGTCGATGATGAGGGACAAATATGTGGGATTGTAGGAAGGAACCAGGGAGTTTCCCTGAGGTTCATCTCTTCCTTGCAGCTACGGAAGAGCATACACAAGGGATGTAAGATTTATGCGATCCTTGCGTTAAACGAGAAAGGAGTAGCCAAAGGTCTAGAACACCTTCCTGTGGTGAGAGAGTTTGTAGACATCTTTCCGGAGGAGTTACCTGGGATGCCGCCAGAGAGGGAATTGGAGTTTACTATAGACCTAAAACCAGGGACTGAACTGATAGCTAGAACTCCTTATTAGATGTCGACCCTGGAGTTACAAGAGTTGAGAATGCAACTGAAGGAGTTGTTGGACCTGGGATTGATATGTCAGAGTGTGTCACCCTAGGGTGCACCTATTATTTCATATGAAAGAAGGATGGGTCATGGAGGCTCTGCATTGACTACTGTCAATTGAACAAGGTAACGATGAAGAACCAGTATCCATTGTCGAGGATTGATGATCTGTTCGAACAGATGAATGGTGCGACAGTGTTCTCAAAGATCGATTTGTGATCAGGGTATCACCAGTTACAGATCAAGGAGGAGGATGTCCCAAAGAATGCCTTTAAGACAAGGTTTGGACATTACGATTTTATTGTTTTACCATTTGGACTGACAAACGCCCCAAGGGTATTTATGAGTTTGATGAATATGGTGTTTCACGAGTACTTGGACAAGTTCGTCCAAGTATTCATTGAAGATATTTTGGTTTACTCTTGAACGATGGAGGAGAATGATGAGCACTTGCGCTTGGTACTACAATGTCTGCGAGAGCACAAATTGTATGAGAATTTGTCCAAATGCTCATTTTATCAAATGAAGTTTCACTACTTAGGGCATGTCATCTCCGACGAAGGTATCGTTGTGGATCCAATGAAGTTCGAGGCTATTATGGAATGGCCTGCACCAATGAATGTCCTGGAAGTATGTAGATTCATGGGTCTAGCAGCATACTATAGATGGTTCGTCGAGGGATTTTTGAAGATAGAAAATCCGATCATGGAGTTGCATAAGAACAAGAAGTTTGTTTGGACCGATAAATGCACAAAATATTTTAGGAGGCTCAAGGAGTATTTGAAAATGGCACTGATACTAAAATTCCCTGACATGGACGCAAACTTCTTGGTATGCACTGGCATATCCAAGGGAGGCTTAGGTGGAGTCTTGATGCAAGACGGTCGAGTGATCGCGTACATCTCGAGGAAACTGATAAGGCATGAGTAAAACTATGCGACGGATGATTTTTAGTTGTTATCCATCATATATGCCTTGAAGGTTTGGAGACACTACTTTGTTGGATGAAAATTTGAACTAAACACTAACCAGTGTGGACTACAACACATGTTTACGCAAAGCGACCTGAACGTGTGACAACAACGTTGGTCGGAATTACTTAGCGAGTATGACTTCGATATTACTTACATAAAAGGAACAGTGAACCGAGTGGCGGATGCAATGAGTCGGAGGCCACGCATCTTTTAGGTGTTTCCTCTTTAGACGAATCTACGTGAAAATATTCTAACTTTACAGTGTGACGATGACTGGTACAAAGAGGTCAAGGGTTTTATCAGACAAAACAAAATGATGGTACCAAGAGTTGAAGGATTTTTGTTTGACGATGATGGATTATTGAGGTTTAAAAATCGTATTTACATACCACCGAATGGCGAGTTGAGGAGATTGATCCTAAGCAAGGCTCATAGAGCAGTATACATGGCTCACTCGAGGGTCATGAAGATGATGGCAGAAATTAAACCCTTATTCTTATGGAAGGGAATGAAGGCGGACATAGTTAACTATGTGGCCAGATGTCTAGAATGTCAGTACGTAAAGGCTGAACATAGGCACCCAACAGGATTAGTACAACCACATGTTATTCTAAAATCAAAATGGGAGGTTATTTTGATGAATTTTATTGTTGGATTTCCACTGACGACAAGGAGACACGACTCGATTTTCATAGTAGAAGAAACTATGACAAAGAGTTCTCACTTTATTCATGTGCATACGACTTATCAGGCACATGACATAGATAGAGTTTTAATCAGTGAGATTGTGAGGTTGCATGGTGTGTCTAAGAGGATTATATCTGATCGAGGATCGGTGTTTACAGGATGATTTTGGATGAGTTTCGAAGAGGCCTTGGGAACCCAACTTAACTTCAGTACTGCGTATCACCTGGAGACTGATGGGAAGACTGAATGAATGAACCAGACCCTGGAGGACATGTTTCGCATGTACGTGATGGACCAACAAAAGCATTGGGAAGAATTCTTGCCACTGGTGGAATTTGATTATATCAACAGTTACCAAAGCACCATTAAAATGGTGCCTTTTGAGTTTCTTTACCGGTGACCATGTCAGACGCCTTTGAGTTGGGATCGGCTTGAGGATAGGGTCTTGGTGGGACCAGAAGTGATCCAAGAAATGGAAGAGCAAATGAAAACAATAATACAAAGGATTAAAGAAGCGCAGGATCGATAGAAGAGTTATGACGATGTGCACTGTGTCGACCGTAGTTATGAGGTTGGCGATCGAGTCTTGTTGTGGGTTAAACCGCATAAGAGTTCGATTAAGTTTGGAAAGGGAGCTAAAATATCTCCTAGGTTCATGGGACCTTTCGATATTGTGGAGAGAAAGGGGCCTCTGGCCTATCGACTAGCCTTGCCTGATTCCTTGAGGCGTATGCATGATGTTTTTCACGTATCTGTTTTGAGACATTATATTAGTGGTCCTATACATGTTATTGACATGAGTTCCTTGTATTTATTGGATGAGGGGGCACTCACAGCTGAGCCGATACGCATATTGGATCATCTCATTCGACAACTACGACGTCGAACAATATATCAGGTCAAGGTCCAGTGGGACAACTATAGTCCGCACTCGGCGACCTAGGAGGATGCATATGATATGCACCAGCAATTTCCATTTTTGTTTGATAGATAGACTTATGATACTGTGATACACTTTATTTCGACACTTATATACTGTGAAACTTCAGGACGAAGTTTAGACCAAGAGGGGGTGTATGTAACATCCTTCTCTGGCACGCATTGAACAAACTTATTCTTTGAGGACACTTGCTCGCAAGTGATTCAGATTATTATGCTATTAAACTTTTGATTTTTTATTATGAGGCATTATGGGTTGATGACATGTTTTGTTGCATTGACATAGACAGGTTCTATTGACTCGGTTTTACTAAGTGTGCAGGATTTCAGACCTCGAGGAAGAAAAGGCATCAATGGAACCCCTTGGACTCTGGATCGAGTCAAGGAGTGAACTATTAGGGTTTGATTGTCCTATATGTGTTATTAGTGCATCTGATTAGATGATATGATAAGGATATATTTTTCAAATGATTTTTTGATGATGCAAGCTGACAATAACTTGTCGTCTAGACTCACATGTGGAGAAGAGGGGTCACGCTCGACTACCAGAGATGTTGAGGGAGAGGTGTGCACAGCATCCCTGCCACATCCTACTAGCACTCTCGTCGTGGCTCGAACTGTAGGTTAATGATTACCTAGTTTGACAGGACCCATGATGTCGTGAGGGAAAACTGTGACAGTCGCTCATGATGATTCTAAGGAGCGTACAATAAGGCAGGGGCCTTATTCCTTAGACGCCCTCAGTATCCCACAAGATCACCTGGTGGAGTATTGACTCCAGGGGTTTTTGATGTCTACCAAGTCAGTCAAAGAGGTGAGTGGCACCCTTGGAGTAGGTGGTGCATCCTAAAGGGCACGTCACGCAAGAAAAATGGAAAGAAATGAGTGGTACCCTCGGAGCATGGGTGCGTCCTCATGGGCACGTCGTGCAAGCGAAATAGAAAGAGGCGAGTGGCACCCTTGGAGCACCTAATGCGTCCTGAAGGGAATGTTGCGTGGTTAGTTAATAATTTGATAAACTTATATGGCTTTAGGACAATAAGTGTTAAGGAAGATTTGAAACTTTTCCCTTAAAAAAAAAAATGTGTCGCCCAGCCTAGGAAAATAAGGTCTAGGTCTAATTTTTGTTGGCGGTAAAATTTTACCTTTTTATAAAAATAAAAAATAATAATAGAAATAAACAGATATAAAAATAAAAAAAATAATAAAGATAATCTTCATTAACCTTGTGATAAGAAGGTGGTAAGCAATTAAAGTGATTTATAAAAATCTTTTGGGATAAAACTTAAAAAGGGGAATGATTGTTTTACTTTATTACGCTAATTAAAAATTTAATTCGTTAAAAAGGGGGGAAAAGGGTAAGTTTATGCACATGCCTTTTTTAGTTTAATTAAAAAGGGAAAAAGGGTAAATCTAAAATAATTAGGAAAATAGGAAAAATTGGAAACCTTAAAAGTAAGGGGAAACACTAGGAAAAAGCAGTTAGTCCAACTTAGTAAGGTATCTACCATTTAAGAACTTTCTAATTTAAATTGAACTAGAAAATTAATAATGGGGAAAGTCATTAAAACCTGTAAGGGAATTTGGGGACACCTATGAGCAATTCTAGGAGTGACTCTAAGTGGGTGAGGGAAATAAGGGTAATTAATTAATTAAAAAAATTAGTTTTTGGAGGAATGAAGGGGATGGGTGACACATGTACGAGGAGGATTATTATGAATTAAATTAATGAATAGTAAATTGAAAGGGGTTTTGGGAAAGTTTTTGACTTTGAAAATCTATATAATGGAGGGAAGAGAAGGATGAAAGATGCCTTCTGTTTTGCGAAACGTTACACTGCATAAATCTATACTTGACTGACTTAGCTTGTGTGAGTTGGGATACCCAGCTCAGTGAGGAGTGGTAGCTCGGACTTGCGAGGCGAGATGGGAGCTAGTTGATTCTCTGGATAGTGTGTGTTTCCCCTTTGTGTCTCGAGGGGCTAAGGGGAAGAAGAATACCCCTAGCATTGGCTGGGAAGTACCAGTGAAGTCTCATCGGTCGACAAGTGGGAGTTGCACGGAGCGCACAGGACATCAACTCAGAGCGGGCCATTAGGCAATGGTATGCTTCCTTGTTTCTGCGTGGTAGATTGTTAGTATGATTTATTCTTTTAGTTTTGTATGCTTAATCAAGTAAAGAATATGATAGTCTTAGCGTTCTAGTTGATGAATGAAATTTCCCCATAGCCTTACCTTGAGGTTGATTGTTTTGTGCCAAGTTATGGATGCGTCTATCACCTAAGGACGACATGATTCCTGATGAGGGGATCATGGCGTGCCCCATTGGGTAGCGGCGAACGAGAACTTGGTCAGGTTCGGTTCTTTCTAAGTGGGTGTTGTCGAGCATTGTGAGATGCCTTTTTGCCCCATGGTAGAATGCCCTCATTGCGTGGGTTCGCGCACCTTGAGGTCTAGTCTTGTCCGTCATGGCCATTGTGTCAAGAGGGGGATGTTGTCCCTTATCTTGTAGGCGTGTCTAGTTTTCGTCGGGCGGGTAGTCATTCCTTCTTGTTGTCCTACGCATGTTTCGTCCAGTTTCCCTTGTGTCAGTGAGGGATTCATAGTTTCCCTTTGCTTGGGCTGTGTGCTTGTGTTCATCGTTTGTGGTGTGGTTAAACTGTTTTCGTCGTCGCATTTTTTCCTCTTAATTCTTAAAAACAAAACAAACAAAAAAATGCTTCACCCGTAATCGTAACTAAGGGGTTGTAGCACCTCTTAAGCTCTGTCAAGTGTAAACCTATGAAAAAAGAAAGCATAATACTTCCTGAAGAAATTCAAGGAAGTGTTTCATATTCTTGAGCGAGTTTATAAGGACAGAAAGACAAATAATTATATATCTTGTGACCTTGAAATGTCCAATAACTGAAAATGAAAGAAATTCCAATTCTCAGGAATGGTGTTACCAACTATCTAGCATCAGATGTAAACAAAAAATACTTGAATAGATTATCAGTCATAGATATAAACTAAACCAAAATATAATGAACAACATAAAGAAAAACATGATATAAAATATTATGTGCAGAATTAACTAAAGCTAATTTGACACAGATAACAATTCACATCAAGAAATTACATGAAAAGACAGTGAAAAAACACTGCAAAGTCTACAGAGGACAAAATCCAAAGAGTAAACTGTTTTCTCATATAGTTTCAACAAAATATGTTCATCATATGGTCCAAGAATTGTTTTTGGGATAATAGACTCTTAAAGATTGAAACAATTAATATATAAATGATAGAAATTAACCATGTATTGATAAAAAAGACTACAGCTAATTTAAATCAATGCATAATCAATTATTCAAAGAATATGAAGATATTATAAGGAAAATGAAACCAGTTTACTTACAGGACAAAAGCTATTAAGCAACCTGGAATTCCATATTGTTCTTTGAAAATAATTGTCCATTCTCCCAAAGATTCCAACCATCTGTTACTCCTTTTGAAAAGAAAAAAATTTTACAAAAGAAATAATATACAAAAGAGAAAGGATAAAAAATTTCCTCTCAATTTCTTGGATCTCCTTGGCTCTAAACTTTCTCATATATTTATACAATGAATGAGCAATCTCGTCATCACTAATAATTTATGTCACCTCAAATTTGTCTCGTAAAGAGACACAAATATCTTTCAAATCATTCATATGTTTGGGAAAATGCTCGTGGGTAAGCTAAGTGGGGCCATTTTGGAGATGGTTTTTTAGACATATCTTCAAATTCCTTACGGTTTGGTTGAAACAAGTCCCGCAAAATCATCTATTTGTTCTTGAACGCATTTCCAAATCTTATATGTTATTGTTCATAATTTATTTGCAGCAATCCAATCTTATTTTGGATCAATTATCTTGAACGTATTTAGATCATAAAATCAAACCATGATCATATCCATACCAAATAACTAATAATAGAAACCTGTGAAACAAAAAGAAACCTAAAAATTGTGAATAAAATAAAATCTAGAACAATAAAATTAAAATGAATTTAAACTAACTATAAGTTCTAAACAAATATTGTTTATATTTTCCTTTCAAATATGATCTTAACATTCTAGAAGCTTCAAGTTGATGGAAAGAAGAAAAATATGAATTTTGGGTTTTCACAAAATCAAACAAATAATAGATAATTCTTTTTATTATTATTTTATTTTTATTTTGAAATGAGATGCAAACTAATCAATTAATTAAACCTACCAAATGATTTTGTGAAAATGATTGTTAATGAGCAAAAGAAAAAAAAACATAACCATAATTTAAACAAAAGTAAAAGTTGATAAAAATTAAGGTTTTTGTTTAAATTAAGATTTCTATGTTCGTCTCTCCCTCATTCAAATTTGATCAATTGTGAACAAATGTCATAGAAAAGATGCATCGTGATAAAAACTTCCAAATTATGAAGCTCATCGATCAACACTAAAACTATGTAGAAAACAAAACGAAATGACATTTAAATTTCATGAAATTCAAACCAAACAAAAAAAAAGAATATAAAATCAAACCAACCTCGAAACAAAGAAAACCAATACTGAACCAATCAATTCAAAGGGAAATAAATGAATAATCCAAGTAAAACTTCGAGGGACCCTAGATTTTGATTAAAAAAAAAGAAGGGGGTTGTTGGGGCCCAATAGGACTAGGATTAGACCTTTTTATATCAATCCAAATCATTTTAGTTATACAGGGTCTAGGAAAATATTTCTCACTAAATCAATTTCTATAAGTGAATGTTGTCAAAATAATTGTTTGAAAAGCATGGAATACATGTATGCCTTGAATAAAAGGAAGAAATATTTTTCAATGAATAAGAACATGCAAAATTCATATTTGATGGGGTGCATGATATCCACCAATACAAGATATGATTATCACACTGGGAATATTTTACTTTTGAGAAAGGCTTTCAAAAAAACTCACTCAATTGGTAATCTTCATCTATCAAGAATCCAAACAAGGTTGGAAAACGATCCTTCATTTTATTCAAAGGTACATCATGGACGAGAGAGTGGGCTAATGACAAACGCTACATTGTCATGGATGCGTGATTTATTTTCCAAACATGGAGAGTGTATGCGAGATAGAGACACAATACATATTCCAGATAATTTCTCAAGGAGGGAAATCTACAACTTGTACAAAGGATATGCTGAAGTTGTTGAAGGAAATAGTAATTTTATTACATATGCATATTTTACAAGAATATGGAAGAAACAATTCAACAATGTTTGTATTCCTAAGAAGTCAAGTATGGGGATTTGTAGTATATGTGCTACTTTGAAATCAAGAACAGATAAATCTGAAGGGGAAGAAAGATGTATGTATTTACTAAAAAAATTTTCAAATTGATTAGTTATCAACTATGAAAACATACGATCAATATTTTCATTTTATGTCATGTGCAGATTCCATAGCCAAAGCACTTCAAGAACATCAAAATCAACAATCAAGTGAAAGACAAAAGTTATACAAAAATCGAAAGAAGTGTTATGATGATCCAAACAAATATTTAGGTATGATAATTGATGGCATGGACCAGAAGAAAACACTTCTACCACATTTTATCCATACACCCAAAAATTTACAAGAAGATAATTTCATTTAGTTTCACTTGGCTGGTTGTATGGTTTTCAATGGAAAAAGTGTCCAAGGGTTTACTTCATAGCTCCAAATATTCATAATGATGAAAATATGACCATCACCATAATTCATCATGTGCTCACTCACTGGTCTGGAAATCTTCCTCAATTTCTCTATCTACAGTTGGAAAACACTAGTCGTGAAAATAAAAATCAAATCGTGTTTGGATATCTAAGCATGCTTGTTGAAATGAGAATCTTTCAAAAGGTGAAAGTTGGTTTCCTTCTTGTTGGACACACTCATGATCATATTGATCAAATGTTCAGTTGTTCTTCAGTAACATTGAAGAGGAAAAATGTTGGAAGTCTACCATCATTGATTGAATGTATTAAGAAAGAATGCATTGCAGAGCCTATTTTTCATATATATTTACAATCAGTTGCTGAAATCCATAATGCATAGAGGCATAATAGTGATGTAGATTATTCTGAATTTTTGGAAGAAATAAAAAATTCCATTAAGGATACATATGAGTACTTTGATGTTGTTGATTTTGTTTGATAGGAGTCTTTTTTCAATAGTCAAAGTGACATAATTTCAAGCTCAACAAATGAAGATACAATGTTGAAGAATTCATTTCATTGGCCACAAAATATGCCAAATGAATTTGAAGAAACAAACATTGTTGAAGTTCAACAATAATATCAAGGTGTTATTGATTTTACAGAAGAATAAGAAAGAGAAATGTATATAGGTTCGTGAAGGTCACGTGCACAATGTGAAGCCATGGAAGATCTTTACAGGGGTTCAGTACAAGATATTAAGGAGGGTAGCATGATTTCAGTTTTAGTGATTGAAGATCCACATGGTTATCCATTCTGGATTAGAAAGGTTATAAAGATTGAGAAAGAAAATGATGATGTTATTGCAATTGAAGTGCATTGGTATGCAACAAATACACACGCATTCAATGGCGTGTACAAGTCAGAGATGGTGGTTGAGAAACATGTCAATAGAAAGAGAAAAAGAAAGAGTCAAAATACAACTCGTCATTGCACTGACCTCTTAAAACTAGATGATGTTGACATACTTGTTTATGAATTCAATTTGACAAAGAGAGGAACTCTTCACTCCAAGACAACAAATATTATCAAGAGGTTTCTTCCATAAGAAATAAATGCAAGATGGGAGTCTATTGAACCTAGTCATATATCTAAAATACATTTGACATTTGAAATGTTGGCCATGCATGTAGACTCAGATGGTGAATTCATCAACAATAGAGAAGAGTATGGATCATCTACATCTTCATCCAATCATTCATCTGAAGAAAATATAGACTCTAATAGTATTTCAGAAACCATGAGTCAATCTGAATAAGTGTATGAAACATTATGCATTTTTTATCCATATGATGTTTGTATGGTAACTAGAAATGATCATTGAACTTACATATGATCTTACATGAAGTTATGAATATTTTGTTATGTTTTATGAATGCTATGTTTTTTATTATGGATAATATAATAAAATTTCTTAGCTCATATGTTTTGAATATGGACAATATAACAATACTTTTAAGAAGTAATTTATGTTTCATTCAATGTAACTTATATTTACGTTTTTTTATTAAAAGTAAAAAAATTATTAAAAAGTGACGTTGAATTTTTAAAGTATATTGTGATATTTTCATGGCATTATGTATTACCTTTTGCTTTGAGTGATAACATGATTTAAAAAGTAAACATTTAAGGGTTGATTTTATGATTTTGTTTACAGTCATGATGAATTCTTTTACCACTTTATAAAAATGTATCATTTTCATACCCCAATTTTAGAATGGGTGCTACCGGTAGCAATACTTTTCAATTCGATGGTTGATTTTGAGGTTTTGGTTTTAATGGTACCAAGTGCTAAAATACAATTTCAAATCATCTAAAATTTTAATGTTTTCAAAAGAAAAAAAAATCAAAAACATATTTTTTTAGGTGCTGATTTTAAGAGCTACTGTCAGAGTTTTGAAGACCATGTTTGAAAAATGTTGTGATTTTGACCCCGTTTAAAAAAATTGTGCTACCAGTAGCACCACATTTTTATTTGGGGGTCGATTTTGATGTTTTTTATGCAAAAATATGGGTTTTTTGGGTGAGAGTTCTCGTTTTGAGGCCACGGTTCTCATTAAGTCGGTAACTATGTTTAAAGATATACCATTTTAAATGATGGTAAATTTATATAGGTACTAATTGACTAACCCTTCCATGAATAGAAAATGCTTAATTAAAATATTATACAAGGAATATTTAATCAACTAGGAATATTTGATCAACCAAAACTTCAATTTTGCTAGAAGTGTATTTCAACTACAAATAAGCCATGGTTTTAAAAATAATGTTTTTTTTTTTTACAAAAACGGTTATGTTGCATTAATCGGCATTCTGGCCAGCCAGAATCTGGAATTTACAAATCCGAAGAAGGTTGGTGACCTCTGACAGTGCTTCCAACCTTCTGGTGAATGTCTTGGGAGAC
>JZKD02S1672683.1:1429221-1449220 GCA_000966675.3 Picea glauca | reverse complement strand
AGAAGCAAAGCATTATTCCAATGGGACTGAAGTTTTCCCCTTAATGTAGGGGTCCAACTTTTTCTGAGATCCTAAAGAAATGTTGGAGGCCGCCTCCTTTTCTCTGCGTGCTTTGTTAGTCTTTCACCCTCGGGTAAGGGGCGAAGACGGAACTGAATTGTCTTCAGGTTCTGAAGTTCCCCCAGAGCTGCTAGAGGGGGCTGTAACCCGACCTTCTTGAACTTCCGGATCTGGAGCCCGAATCTGTCTCGCTGCTACAGAATTTGGGGGGGAGGATTCTGGAAGGCTTTCGTCTGCCGGAGGATCATCCTTGACTGTTGTTTCTTCTGGTTCTGGGGCTTCGTCTTCCTTTAGCGCATCAAAACTGTTTTTATTTTCTAGAGTTGCCTCTTTTGACTGAGTGGCCTTTGGGGCTTGGTCTAGTGGTTCCTTTCGCTTTAACTGCCTTCGTCGGTTTGCTACAGGCTGAAAGGCGTCTTCTTTGACTGGTCCTGGTTCCTCAGCGGCTTTGGGGTAGTTTCTTGCGAAGTGGCCGTAAGCATGGCACCGGAGGCACTTGAAAGGAATCTGCTCGTAGTCCAGCTCTTGGATATGGCTCCAATCCCCTAGGGAGAGCTTAATGGCTTCCGGAAGACCTTTCTCGAGGTTAACCTCAACACAAATGTGGGCGCAGGTATACTGGTCCCCTTTCGGTTCTTCTTTGTCCATGTAACGCCCAAGCTTATTTCCGATGTCCTCCAGAGATTCTATCCCCCAGAGATGCAAGGGTAGATGAGGCATCCTAACCCATACTGAAGCTGTGGTAATCTCAGCTTCAGAATTGAAGTCAGGAGTCCAGGGGGCTAAGAACAGTCCTCTCGACCCCATGAAATAGGGCCCAGATCTAAAGACTAGATCACAGTCCTCTTTGCTCAAGAAACTGAAGACAAAAAAACCCCTGCCTACTGCAAACAGAGAAACGTTTCCCTTTATCAGTGATTTCCAACGGTCATTTGTCCATGCCTCCACCGCTTTGGGGCTAGGCCATAACCCCATAAACTTTCCGATGAGGGACGTTTCTGCTAGAAGGAGGGCAAGAGAGCAAGGTTGCTCTGGAGTTAGCTCCAGAGAGGGGATCTCCTCCATCTTCTTAACAAACTTGGATGAGAGAGAAGGCTTGGGTTTGGGGCCTGCCGAACGAACTAACGCCTTGAATGCTTCCAAAGGATCTTTCCCTTCTCGGCGTTTAGATCTGGGGCCATCGTAGCCGACCTCCTGGAACAAAATCAAATCGTAATGGTGAGCCAATACCACTATACCCACCCGCATGCAAACCCATAGGCGGTCTCAGGCCTCACAGGGACCCTCTGAAGGTGCTGTCGTGGAATTTGATCTGCGGCCCTATAAACCCTGGTTGCTTAGACGCGTCCCTGCAACCAAACAATATGCTGAAACACCAATATCGCTTCTCCAAATCACGCGCAAGCGCTCAGACAATATGCTGCAACACCATTCCGCTTCCCTGGCAGACCACGGGCGAAACAATGGGTGTCGAACCCTGGGTGCTCGGCTGCTACAGATCGCTTCCTGCACTCGAATACCAGAGCGAGGCGGCTAGGGTTTGGGCCCTAGCCGCGATGACTCGTATCGCCTCATCTTTTTCCTCTAAAGTTTCTTCCCAAGAGATGAGACTAATGCTAATTAGCTCGTTTTAAAAATAATGTTGAATTCCTCTTGAAAAAGAAATGTAAGCACAAGATATTGAATTTATTTGATCAACCAAAACTTCAATTTTTCTACATGTGTATTTCAACTACAAATAAGCCATGGTTTTAAAAATAATGTTGAACTCTTTTTGCAAAAGAAATGTACGCAAATGATATTGAATTTTTTTTGCACATCTTTCAAAAGGAAAGAAAAAGAGGACCTAAAAAGTTGTTCTACACATCTTTCAAAAGGACAAAAATAGATCTAGCAAATGCATTAAGGATAGTACATGTAGTTATGTCTAAATCTCAAGTATATATTATTCTAAACCATTGACATGGACAAAAGAAATGCAAGACAACTACATCATGTGCACATCTATAATGTAACCCATAAAATATTTAAAAAGTAGAAAAATAAATTTAAGCATTCATGCGTATATAATAAACCCATCATAAAAACACACTAGAACTTGCAAATTCAATGTACATATACATGACCTATGCATCATCGGGTATAGATTTATCCTTCTTCGGTATGGAAACATCCTTCTCATGCACTCTATCTGGCACTCTCTTCTCCAATTTGGCCTATAACACATTTGAAATTGGCATATGTCCATTAAAGCATCTACTTACATAATAACATTTTTAAATAATTTTTTATGAGTTAAAATTAAATGATTGACACTTGAAATCATAGTTTTAAATTTTGAATACCTGTGATGTGCCAACCTCAATATTGTCCCCCTCTTAAAATTCTCCCAACATTTGTGATGAAAATTGAGATAAATCTATAAATGTGTTGGGAGATGGAAATGGAATATGTGAACAAAGAAACTTTGAATTTTAGAGAAAGGTGTTCACATTAATGGTGATATATAATTTTTTTGGATTGATTCTTCATGTGGAAACTATACAACTAAAGTGTAGGTATGGATTTTTTAAAAACACGTACCTGATTCATTGCATTAAAATCTAAAGACGATTAATGAAGTCCCCTATTTAATGAGGAATCATTTAACATTTGAACGAACTACGATTAATGAACATGTAACACATGTCAATTATTTCTAACAATGAAGCCATGTGTATCTAGATCTAGTAACAAGAAAACTATCCCCAAATGCATGAAAAAATTACAAACTAAAACATATACCAATCCAATTCCTGATTCCTCATGCCTAATTAACTTTTTCCATCCACTAAGACAAAACTTGGCATAAGCCCTTAGCTCTTCTACGCTAATGGAATCTATCTCCTCATCCATCTTGTCAGCATAACTTTCCCGAGTAGTGGATTGTGCCCTATATCGGTTCAAACCAACATTAATACCATAAAAAACATATTCTAAGTTATCTCCAATTGTAGTCCTCACCTCCTTGCCAACTTATGATGTGGCTTGCATCTTTTCATTTGAAGCAAATGCCCCTATTGGGTGAGATACCAAAGGTGGTGGAGGCCTTGACAATGATGCATCTCGATATGCCATTTTTTATTATATGTTCAGCCTTTACCAACCCCATAATATCGATATGGTAGGCTGGTATAATCAGGGTGCATGCCCAGAACAAAATATGCATAGAAAAGTCTAGAAAAATAAATTGGTACCTCATCATTCCATGGAAACCTCCAATACGATGCCAAGAATATATTATAGAGATGTCTTGCAATATTTGGGTGCTTGAAATACTGCACCTTCGACATCAATCGCTTTGGACCTTCCTTGAAATTAAACATTGAAATTGCCTCCTCTTTTGACACCTTGTTTTGTACTACTTCTGGTTTATTAGGGCCCATCACCTCCGACTTTTTTCTCCTCATCAAATCTATGAAGGTATCAGGCGTTGGCCCAAGGTTCTGATATACATTAACAAAGTTTTGCAGAGAATGCAAAATGATCTCCAAGATTTGTTTTCTCTCTGTAGGGAGAGCCATATGCCTAAGATCATTCTTGAGCTTATCATGATGGGATGAGCATTGTTGGAGCATCATTTCTTCAATATTTCCTTCCCAAGGAACCTCTTCACCAACATCTGAGGGATATACCATCGTAGGGGTGTAATCTTTATTTTCTTGACAACATTGCCTTGATCCACCTTCACCCTTTGCATGAACATTGGACTATGCCTAATTTTCACACTCTCTTTCATTATCACCCCCCTAATAAAATCGATCATGTACACAAAGAAACAATTGAAAAGATTCACAACACTGAACAAAAACACATAAAAAACATATAAAAAATAGACACAAATAAATAAATACAAAAATAGAATAAATTTACCAAACATATCTTGTTGATGTGATGGGGTCTCCATATTCTCTGGAGTGGGGGTATTTATGTTCAACCTATTTAAATAGGTTGAATCCCCTATGACATTCCCCAAAAATAATATTTTATTTTTGTGTGCTGGAAATTTATTTCCGTTTTTGGCAAATTCAAATCTGGAAAATTTTTGCCATTTATGGCAATTCTGAATTTCGAATTTAATAATTGTATTTAATTATTGTGACTTTTGGGCAGATATTTGTTTGGACTCGACTAACTATTTGACTATGACACTTGTATCACAACAGAATATTTATATTAACTGCAGGAGGACAAATGGAACAGCCATGTTAAAAATCAACTGACCATGACTCCATGAGTGGGGAATAAGTTGGAACTGCCTCTGGGATGATGATTACAAGTGGAAAATCAGATATTTGGCCACTGGAAGCCCCTGAAAATGAGGGATTAAGAAAGCTGCGAAAATCCCCAAAGGAGGGAAAAGACCTGGGCAAAAGAAATGGATAAATAGCATATGCGAGGAGGCAGGACGCTGCCAAGTATGCTGGGAAATGATTTCAGAGCTCTCTTTTTGTTATGAACACTGCGGGTTGAGTGTGAGGCAAGAGGAGATTGCTGAAATGAGATCGCCTTGTTGTTATGAGAATTTTTAAGTAAGTGTGAGGCAAGAGGCTAACTGTTGGAATTGAAGGACATTGTTGAGGAGGAGTTTCCAAGTTCGCCCTCATAGATTCATGGTTAGGCTAGGGGGTGAATCAGGCAAGTGACTTTGGCTGCCCGGTTCTATGGTTGGGAGGAACGTGGTTGTTCCCTTTGTCTTCCTACGGATTGGATCCAGATATGTTGATCTACCCCTCTTGATTATGAATGGCTATGTTTATATTTCGATGTCTTATTAAATTCGAACTGAAATGATGTCCACTCTCTGTCTGAATGATAGTTTCTGATGCATTGTATTGATTAAACTGGAACTGTAACATTTTCCATTTTCGTTTGTTGTGGGGAATATATGTGAATAAAATCTATAATTATATTTCTATAAGTAAGTATGGAAAGGAGGAGATTAACGACAATGATGTCGATCCTCTCTGTAGATAAATCCCTAGGAAACCAAACTCAGATCCCTCGGAACATAATTTATAATGACCAATCCCTAATGGAATGATATTCTTGATCATGTATTTACATAGATCCCCGGATCTAGTACTGTGGATGTTTAATGCATTGATTAAAAGAGGCTCTAAGTGATTATTATAGAATTTACTTTACACAGTATATTTATCCTTTGTGCCCCTCTGTAAGTGTAAAATTCCTAAGTCTTTAGGCTTTCAGAATTATGTGAAGTAAAAGTATATTGTATCCTTCTACACCTTCAGTTATCCCAAAAAACGAAAATCAAAGGATAAAGAGCAGGGAGTGATGGAAATAGTGTGAAGAGTTACAGTAGAAGTAGAGTACCCTCTCCCTTTGTGTTTTGATTGAATGATTTCCTTAATTATTTTCAACAGGAAAACTTAGTCCAACTTTATTTTCTCCCTTTGGAGGTTCATGTGTATTTATGTATAGATTCTAAACTCGCGAAGTTCCAAACCCTCGAAACCCCGAAGCTTCCACTTTTTTCATTTCGGAAGTTGGTTACATAAGAGGTTTTGGGAACTTGAACTCACGAAGTTCCAAACCCCGAAACCCTGAAATGCGGGTCCCACTTTCCTATCTTTTTCTCAATTCAGAAGTTGTTGTATGTTGGATGTTGACTTTTCAAACACCGAAAACCCAAATCCTGAAATCCTGAAGTGTTAATTCCACACCCTTTCACTTTTCGGAATTCAGGAATTGTTGTGTGATGTTGTTTGACATTTGAAACCCTGAAAGCTCGAATCCCGAAATCCCGAAGTATTAATTCCACACCCTTTCACTTTTCAGAATTCGATAATTGTTGTGTTATGTTGTTTGACATTTGATACCACAAAAACCCAAATCCCAAAATTCTGAAATGTTAGTCCCACATCCTTTCACTTTTCGGAATTCGGGAGTTGTTGTGTATTGTATTTTGGTATTTGAAAACCCAAAACCCTGGATCCCAAAATCCTGAAGTGTTGGTCTCACATCCCTTCACTTTTTTCGAATCTCGAGAGCGGTTGTGTTTTGTTGTTTACTTTTTTGAAACCGCGAAAACCCCTAACCACCGAAATCTTGAAATGTTAGTTCCACGCTCCTTTTTGCAATTTCGAGATTTGTTTGTGTCTGATGTTTTGGCTTTTGAAGTCGCGGGATTCTGAACCCCGAAATCCTGAAATGTTGGGCATTTCCTTTTCACATTTCAGAAGTTGTGTATCTGTTGAAGTTTGGCTTCTATGTTCACGAATTTCTGAACTCTGAAATCTCGAAATTCTGGTCGCTTTTCGCGATATTGGGAGTTGTTGTGTTTTAATGTTAGTCATTCTATTTGCGAAATTCCGGACTCCGAAATCCCGAAATGCTAGTCACCTTTCGTGATTTCGGGAATTGTTGTGCATTGATATTGACTGTTGTACTCGCGAAATCCCGAACTCCGAAATCCCGACATGCTGGTCACTTCTCGCATTTTTCAGGCGTTGTTGTGTGTTGATTGGAGAATCTTCCTCCCGATTAGAGGTATGGAAGTAACATACCTTTTTTTAAGTCGCTCGTATAGTTAAATTTGTGTTGATGTTATAAACATCATCAAATAAGAAAATATGGTAATTTTTACAAGACTTTAAATGACATTGAAGGGAGGATTATACATTTGTTGTATCATCGAGAAGGAAGTTTTAAGTTGCATAGTAAAGACAATCAACGACAGTAAGGTCTCCAACAAACTTTCAAACTCAAGCTTTATAACATAAGACTTAATAGCTTAAATCTCGAAACTATGCAAGGATAATTGTACAAATAAATAAAAAATTATGGTGATTTTTGAGGTACATTACATATGGTATCAAAGAAAAAGTTACAACACTGGGCCTGAACAGGGCCACATTAATTTCTTAGTATATATTATGATTTATGAAAAAACTAATAAATCTCTTGGATTACAAACAAAAAGATTTTATGTTTTGTGTTGAATAATGGCAACTCAAGAAGGTGCGAAAATCAGGATGGAAGGGAATCCGTAGCAAGGATCTCCTGGATATTCGAGATAGAACAGTGATGGAAGTTCACCCACAGAGGTGTTGGAAACAATGAGGAACCTTATTGTTGAACTACAAATTTTCAAGGCCGACAATGAAAAATTGAAGAAGGCACAGAAGGAACAACAAGAGGTAAATGAAGTCCTGTTGCGTAGTATAGTAACCAACAAAAGCCCAAAATATGTTAGTCATGAGGAGGAGGTCAACAAAAGGGCCTCCAAGAATTATGGTGCGAAAATAGAAAAAGGAGACAGTTTCTCTGAAGGGACACCTTCAGCTGAAGACATAACCATACCAGACAGAAAAAGAAAACAAATAGACCAACTTGAAGGAGAATTTAAAAATATTAAACCAGCTACCTTTCATGGAGAATCCAGGACAATAGAAGAAGCCGAGACATGGTTGTTGGACATCAAAAAATACTTCCAAATCTACAACTATTCCAGCAACATGAAGGTCGGAATGGCCATCTACAATCTGAAGGGGAAGGCCAGCATTTGGTGGCAGGACCTGAAATTGGCCAAGGGCCTAAAGGAGAAATAGTTGGAATGGTCCGACATTAAGAAGTATTTTAAGAAACAATACCTTTTTGAAAGCTATTATGAAAGGAAGACGAAAGAATTCTATGAGTTACGACTCGGACAAATGAGGATGGAGGACCTTATAAATAAATTTATGGAACTACTAAGGTTTGTACCATACATCCGGGAGGATAAGGTAAAAATCCATCGATTCTTAAGTTGTTTACCACAGTCCTATAGGGACAGAATTGAATTTGACAACCCCAAATCCTTGAGTGAGGCATTTAGGAAATCACGAATGTGTTATGACTAGTATAAACAGCGGTTAGAGTTTCCCAAGACCTGGAAGGATAAGAAGCAAGATGGAATAAACCAGCGGAAGAAGAGATACCATCCATCTCCTTATCAAAATGCAACAAAACGTTTCCCAAGGAAGGATTCTCACTCCAGTCATCTGAATACACAAGGTAGCGGTAAACCGGTAAACCTGGGAACGAAGAAGTTTGGGGACAACTCCCATGAGCCATTAAAGTGTTGGGAGTGTGGAGAGCCTCATCTAAGGAGGAACTGTCCATGTTTAATTGCAGCAAAAAAAACTAATGTTCCCAATTTGCAGGAAGCCTCGACAGTGGGTGACATGGGCAGAAGTCTGCATCGGATAAATGCAACCATAGATGGTAGACAAGCTGACCACCAGTCCTCGGTGGTAGAAATCGAAGGCAAAATCCATGACACTCGAATTTCTGTTTTAATTGACCCTGGAGCTACATTAAGTTATATTACTCCTGATGTAGTAGAATCGAATAAACTTAAGAAACAAAAGCACGAAAAATCTTGGCTTGTACAACTAGCAACAGGCGCTAAAAGAAAGGTAGTTAACTTTATTTCTGACCTTGAGTTGAGCTTAGATGGTCAAAAGATAAGGACCAATCTGAACATCCTACCACTAGGGTCTTGTGATATGATTATTGGGATGGATTGGTTGGAACAACACAAAGCAGTACTAGATTGTTATACAAAGGTACTTAGCTATAAAGATAATTTTGGCACTGTTAGAATAGCCCAAGGCATACCAAAACCTGTATCAGTTAGACAAGTCCTAACGATGCAACTCAAGAAATGTATTAGAAAGGGATGTCAAGTTTACGCCATCCAAGTAAGGAATCTATTAGAAAAAGAAGATAAGCCCAAGTTAGAAGACTTTGTTGTCCTATGTGAATTCAGAGACATGTTTGTTGATGAGATACCATAATTGCCTCCTAGGAGAGAAATAGATTTCTCCATAGACTTACTACCCAGATTAGCCCCTATCTCAAAAGCACCCTACCGAATGAGTCTACCAGAACTGACATAATTAAAAATACAATTACAGGAATTGTTGGACAAAGAGTATATCAGACCAAGTGTCTCACCATGGGGAGCACCAGTCCTCTTTGTGAAAAAGAAAGATGGTACTCTAAGACTATGTATCATTTATAGACAACTAAACAAAGTGACCATTAAGAACAAATACCCCTTACCCAGGATAAATGATCTGTTTGATCAAGTTGGTGGGGCCAAGATCTTCTCAAAATTGGATTTACGATCCAGATATCATCAAGTTAGGATAAAGGACTAGGACATAAACAAAACATCTTTTCAAACGAGATACGGACACTACGAGTTTGTAGTCATACCTTTCGGACTCACTAATGCACCAACCACATTTATGTGCTTGATGAACAACATTTTCAACCAGTACTTAGACAAGTTCATAGTAGTATTTATCGACGATATTCTGATCTATTCTAAAACAAAGGAGGAACATGATGAACACTTACGAATAGTTCTGCAAACACGAAGGAAACACAAACTTTATGCAAAATTCGACAAATGTGACTTTTATCAAAGAGAAATACAATATTTAGGACATGTCATTTCCTCGGAAGGTATTGTCGTAGACCCGGAAAAGATAAGAGCCATTATGGAATGGCCAGTACCTAAGGACATGGAAGATATCCAGTCATTCATGGGAATCACCAAATATTATCGTAGATTTATAGAAGGGTTCTCCAAGATAGCCTACCCTATCACGTCATTACAAAAGAAAGGGACCAATTTTAACTGGTCGCAAAAGTGTCAAGACAGTTTTGACAAGCTAAAAGAATTATTGACATGAACGCCAATTTTGAAGGTAGCAGACCCAGATAAAGACTTCATAGTATGTGTTGATACAAGTAAAGGGGGACTAGGTGGTGTTCTAACTCAGGAAGGGCATGTGATTTTTTATGAGTCCCGGAAATTAAAGGAACACGAGTGAAATTATGTCACTCATGACTTAGAATTAGCAGTAATAATACATGCTTTAAAAATGTGGCGACACTATATAATGCACAGAAAATTCTTACTATTGACAGATAATAGCAAAGTGAAATATATGTTTAACCAACCAGACATTAATTCAAGACAAGCAAGGTGGCTAGCCTTCTTGAGTGAATTCGACTTCGAGGTCAAACATATCAAGGGTAAGGAAAATAAAGTAGCAGATTCTTTAAGCCGCAGAATCCATGGGTTATTTGAGATAAATATCAGCAAGGAAGAAAGTGATCTGGAACAAAGAATAAGAATGACAGGTGTTAACGACGGAAATTACACTAAGATAATGGCAGGATTTCAAAATAGTATCGTAAACTCATATAAACCAGATATAAATATCGAGAAGAAGGGACTATTAATATTTAAAAACAGACTATACATACCAGATTCAGTAGAGCTAAAATTAACTATTTTAGACGAAGTGCATAAGAAACCATACTCTAGCCATCCAGGTTACCAGAAAACAATAACAACACTCAGAAAACTATTTTACTGGCCTAATATGAAGGGTGAAGCAGCAGAGTACTTGGCTAGGTGCCAAGATTGCCAGCAGATTAAGGCCGAACACCAGCATCCAGCCGGCCTATTATAGGCATTACCAGTACCAGAATGGAAATGGGAGACCATATCGCTGGACTTTATAACAGGTTTGCCTAAAACTCAAAAAAAAATGATTCAATCATGGTTGTAATTGATAAACTCAGTAAGTCTGCACACCTTATTCCTATAAAGTCTACTTTTAAAGCTATTAACATTGTTGAAATATTCATGAAAGAAATTTCAGAAAAATACCATTGATGTTTATGCAATTTTCTTAGCAGTTATTTCAGCGAAGGAATTTTCTGTTTTCTTTGTCTGAAAAGCTCGGTATACAGGTATGTGTATTTCCAAAAACACAAACTGATAAACTGAAAGGAAAAATCAAAAACAAAAGCAAACGAAAAAGAAAACAAAAGAAAAATATGTACATATTGTACAAGGGTTGTTTTCAAGCAAAGTATTTTTTCAAGGCTTGGCCATTCACCGAATAGGTGTCAAGCTGCCCCTCAAGATTCTGCAATCGGAAAGAACTGGGACCCAAATTTTCAGCAATTAAAAATGGTCCAAGCCACAAGTTTTGAAATTTCGTGTGCTCTCCCTTTCCCTCATGCGGTTTGTCCCATTTCAAGACGAGATCACCTACTTCAAAATTCCTATCAGAAGCAGAGTTAGAATTGAACCATATTTTAACCAATAGTTGATGTTGATCTAACTTATGTTTAGCTTGGGCTCTTACCTCTTCTAGCTTCATCAAAGCGTTAATTCAGTTTTCCAAAGGGGGACAATCTTCTTCTTAAATTTTCTGTGATAACTGAAGTGAAGGAAGAAGAATGTGAGGTGGCAAAATTGCTTCTCTGCCATAAATGAGAAAAAAGGGGGAGTTTCCTATAGCAGATTTTGGCGTTACCCTATCAGCCCACAACGCGTTTAACAGTGCATTGTGCCAATTCTTGTGATTTTGAGCCACCATTCTCTTGATGATTTTAATCAAGTTCTTGTTTGTTGATTATGCCAATCTGTTGCCCTGGGGGTAATAACTAGCAGAATACTTCAATTTAATTCCTTTTTCCAAAGAGAACTCGCTCATCTCAAGAGAGGAAAAGTAAGAAGCGTTGTCGAATACTAAACAGTTAGGGATACCAAAACGAGTGATAATATTCGAATTTAGAAAGGAAATTACCTAATTGGTGTTGAAAGTTCTTAACGCAGCAACTTCAGACCACCGAGTAAAGTAATCTATGGTTGTCACAATAAACTTGTGGTGTTGTGAGGATGGAGGGTTGATCGGACCTATGATATCAAGGCCCCACTGCTGAAAAGGAGAATCTACTGAAACAGGTTGCAAAGGAAAGGCTGGTTTTTGTAACCGCCCTGATGCTTTCTGACAAATGGTACATTTACAACACAAGGCATGGGAGTCTCTAAAAAGAGTGGGCCAGTAATAACCATCTCTTAAAACCTTATGGGCAGTGGTGTCAACACCAAAATGACCACCAGCTTCTCCTGCATGCAACTCTAGCAAGACTTTTTCTGCTTCGTCTTTTTTAAGACAGAGCATCAGTACGCCGTCAAAATTTTGATGAAACAGGATACCATTAACCAGATGAAAGGAGTGTCACCACCAAAATGACCACCAGCTTCTCCTACATGCAACTCTAGCAAGACTTTTTCTGCTTCGTCTTTTTCAAGAGAGCGCATCAGTACGCCGTCAAAATTTTGACGAAACAGAATACCATTAACCAGATGAAGGGAGGCAGACTTTAATATCAACGCTCTTCTTTTAGCGGGATCCAAGTGACGGGGGGCTGACCCATGTTCAAGACAGAACCTTATATCGTCATACCAAGGACTGACAGGGTTTTGTGTGCAACAGATTAGATTTTGATCGTGTTGTCCTAGGTTTGACATATCACTTTCTTCTTGTTGTCCCGCTGCTGAATCAACAACTAAATTTCATAACCCTTGGCCTCTCACTATCTGAGCTGGGGTGATTTCTAAGTCATACTCCTACAAGGAGGTGACCCAGTTAGCTCTCTTTTCACCTAGTTCCTTCTGCACTAACAGGTTCCTGACGGCTGGGTAAGGGACAATGACTTTCGTCCTTGACTTCAAAAGATAGGACTGGAAGTGCTTGACTGCTTTGAAAACAGCGTAGGCTTGTCAATCTACCGTTGGGTAATTAAGTTCAGTGCCTTTGAAAGCAGAGCTCATAAAGGCAATGGGTACTTCATTGTTCTTGACATTCTTTTGGGTTAGGACGGCGGCATAGGAACGGTTAGAAGCAAAAGTTTAGAGTGTAAAGTCTTGAGAAAAGTCTGGGCTCATGAGAGACGGAGCGTCTATTATGGCCTTCTTTATTGCATTAAAAGATTTATTTTCTAGGGGTCCCCAGTGACATTGGGTGTCTTTCTTAATCAAATTCTTTAAAGGCCTGACCATTTCGGAGAAACTGGGGACAAATCTTCTCACAAAATTAATCTAGCCTAAGAAAGACTGCATAGATTTTTTGAATGTAGGAGGGGGAAGTTTTGCGATGACCTGAGTCCTTTTGGGGTCGATAATAATCCCTTCACTTGACACAATAAATCCCAAGAGTTTACCCTGTTCTACCGCAAAGATGGATTTTTTAGGATTCAAGGAGATGTCGTATTTATGACATCGTTGTAGAACGGCTCGTAAGTGAGCTAGATGATCAGTTTTGTTTTTAGAAAAGACGGTAACATCATCTAAGTAAACTACGATGGACTAATTCATTAGGCCTCGGAAAGCAATGTCCATTTCTCTCTAGAAAGTGGCACCAGCATTAATCAATCCAAAGGGAATTTTTCGATAAGCATAAGTGCCCCACGGGGTGCAGAAGGTAGTTTTAAGTTGGTCTGGTGGAGACATTAGGACTTGGTTGTACCCCGAGAAACCGTCCAATAAGGATAGTCTCTCAGAACCAGATACCTATTGAAGGATCTATTCCATGGGTGGGACAAGATAGTTGTCTTTATCAAACGCTCTATTAATATTTCGGAAATCGACACAGAGTCGAATTTCCCCACTTTTCTTCCGGACTGGGACAAGGTTAGAAACCCATTGAGTGTGTCTAACAGGAAAAATTATCTTAGCATTTAGGAGCTTATTCAATTCTTTTTGAACAGTTGGTTCGAGCTTAGGGTGCATTTTTCTCAATTTTTGTTGAAAGGGTAAGGTTTGGGGCTTCATAGGAATGACATGTTGTATGATGTTAGGGTCGAAAGTTTTAAGGTCATCATATGTCCATGCAAAGACATCTTTAAATTCTTTGAACAATTTAATAAATGAAGCTTTTTCTTATTGAGAACATCCCAACCCTAGATTAATGCACTGTGGGTTATCTTTGGTTCCTAAGTTTACTTTCTCATATGATAACGAGGAACTATTGGTTTTACAGTTGACTGTCTTTTTAAATTTATCTTGAAGATCATAAAACTTCTCTAATCTAACTACAGATTTAGGGATCAAGTTTACCATATCCGATGAAGATTCAGGAGTTCTCAGATCTGGTATTACTGTGAAATCGCGCAAATTGTCGCCGTGCGTGTGTTCGTCTATCACCGCGCCTTGAAAAGTTTCTTCCATCTGTAGAAAGTTAATGATCTGTTGATCATCCTCAAAGACCCTCCAATTCGTGATGTTGTCGGGAACGGATGGCCGGAACAATAATTCAACAGAGAATGCATCTGGGGACAAGCCTTCTGCAGGAAGAAGTTTAGAAGCTACATTAGCTAATAAATATGCTTCAGAGTTATTCAATCTAGGAATGGAATTTATATTGAAAGCATAAAATTTACTCATTAAATTCCATACCTCAGATTGGTAGTTTTTTAGATGCGGATACAGACAGTGGATAGAATCTCTTACCTGTCTAACCACTATTTCGGAGTCGCCAAAGACGGTCAAATTTTGAATTTTCATATCCAAATCTTTTCTGAGACCTTGCAGTAAAGCCTCATACTCTGCAGTATTATTAGTACATTCAAATTCCAACCTACATGCAATCAATGTTTTGTTACCTGCTGGATCGATAATAACGCAGCCTGCACCAGCTCCTTCTTTAGACTTTGACCCATCGAAATAAAGAGACCAAATTTGATTTCCATCGGGTACATGAGATCGTTGCGTGGAAGTTGTTGGCTACACATATGCTACAATCTAGGACTGTTGTTCTGGATTGGTGATAGCTGAAGCCTCGACCATGAAATTGCCGAAGAAGGTGTCCATCCCTTGTACTTCGGGTGAATCAGCAGAAGGTGTAAATGGTTCGTTGGGATCGTTCAAATATGTAACCGTGAACTTAAGGTAGCGTTCACGATTTACCTTGATCTTGTTAGGCTTGCCATTGTTTGGAAGCCATAGGTGAGACCAATCTGTCACGAAATAGCCGTGTAGCTGCTCCGACCAGTCCCTGCTTAAAAACAGACCATACACTTCTGGAATATCCACAACAATAATATCAATGACCTGATGAACCTTGGGTTTAGACAATAATCTAATAAGCACATTCTTTAGTTCGCCTATAACTTTAACATTGGTCCGATCAAGTTGTATGATTTTTAAGGTGGAGGGTTCAACTTCAGCGTTAATATTCTGGTAGACAGACCACGGCATCACATTGGATGATGCTCCTGAGTCTACCATACAATTATGTACATTTCTATTAAAGATTTCGAAAGTTAACAAAAATGGAGGTACATTTTTGCGAGTACTAAGAGTGGTAGCTTGTGGTTTTTTACTCGCAGTTTCTAAAGCTACTTTATCTACGTCATTTACATTATTTACATTACTTACAGGAAGACTTCCTTTATCTTGAGGATCAGGATTGTTTTTAGTGGAAGTCTTCTGAGGAACTTTGTTCTGCACAACCTTGTTACCACTTGAATTACCATTTTTTCCATTCTCTGAGATATTTTGTAACATTTTTTTGTAGCAGAAATGGAAATTTCAATAACTCATAAACAGAATGTAAGCCCTTAACTTTCTAAGATATTCAACTACATCATAATCTAAGTTGGGGTTCACATTGCTCTGTTTAGTTTCAGCTGATTTAGATTTCTTTGGAGGCGAAGTTGTAATGTTTTCGGAAGAAGGTTTGTTTGTTGTCTTACTCCTGGTATTATAGGGATGTATTGTCTCGAAGTTAGCTTGAAAGATGCTATACGAGAAGTGTCCAAAAATGTTTGGAGAAGACTCCTCTTCTTGAACTGTCTCTTGTTCAACTACCTCCTCAGGAATCTCAGGAGGCATCAAGTTATCTTGGGCTTCTAGAATTGTTTGAAGGGCGCATTGCAGACTTTCTAGATTAAGGCCTTCGGTGGTTGGATTAGGTCGGTTGGTAGGAAAAGGCTTCCGAAACAGGGGTTTGTAAGGTCCTTTGCTTGAGGAAGCTTCTTCAGTCATCATTTTTAAGTCTATAACTTGATTTGACAGTTTTTGAACAACTTTAGTTAAGTTTTCTAAATCCGAGCTTTCAGGTTGTGTTTTACTTTGAGTAGGTCTGGGGAGGATTTAAATCTTCTTTTTGGAAGAAGGACTAGTCTTTGTTTCGTTGCTAGTAGAGTCTTTAAGGCTAAGTATATCTTTTTCAATCTGTATGGCCTCCTCAAAGGCTTCTAACAACGTGTCTTTCTTAGATCGTTTAACCCAAATAGTTATACGTTGATGCAAAGCTTTAGTGTAGTATGTTATTATAAGATTCTCGGCAGACATGGAATCTGTAGGGATTCAGTTTTTAAGTGTTAAGAATATTTGATTAAAGTCTTTAACTTTTTCTTTTGGGTTCATTCTTAAGCTAGACAGGTCCATGACTAGGACTTCTGGAGGCTTACCGTCTTCGAACTTATCCAAAAAGCATGACTCAAACTTTTCCCAAGACACGATGGTATGGGGTTGCTGGGAAAAGTACCATGTGGATGCATTGCCCTCGAAATTACAGGGGAACAAGCTACAGACAACGTATTCATGTTCGACATTGTAGAGTCTTATGGCTAACATGAACTTTTTAATGTGATCTCCAGCGATCTGTTTTGAATCAGGGTCAAACTTGGGAAGCCATTTCTCCGGATGTTTAGGTAAAGGATGTTGAGCTCCAGGTACAGCTATGGCATCCTGATCAAGACAAGGTCTAGCAGGGTTGTTCTGATTTTCCATTGGTGTAGTTGGTGTGGAAGGCTGAGAAGGGGAACTACCCTCGTCAGATGAATCTCCTCCAGAAGAAGAAGGAGATGATAGAGGTGGTGAAGGAGGTATCCCAGATCCTCCAGCAACAAGATTTAGGATTGGATCTGTAGGATTCACAGTGAGATTAGTGCCTCCTAATTGTTCTCTGATATCAGAGAAATTCAAAGGTTGGCCCCACAGTCGATTAGGTTGCCTCAAACGGGCTAAGGCACTATGTGTTTTTATGAGAGATTGGCGGACAATATGTTGTATGTCACCACCTGTAGGATTAGGGGTTGCTGGTTCAACTGTGACCCGTGGATCGTCGGTTGATGTGGTTGTTGTTCGAAGGGTAATATTATCGTTCGAATGGCTTCTAGTCACTATAGGTGAGCGATTAGGTGGTGGAGGAATCTTGCGACCACCTCGTGCCATTAATTAATTTCAGTCCCTCCTTCTAGCGTCATTTGTTGACGAGAGAAATTGATCGTCCATCAACTGGGAGAGTGGAACCGGTCCGAGGTTGTCTAAATAACCCAAGTCGTTTGGGATGAACCACCCTGACGGGTTTACCGGCTCTGTTAGCCGATCTAAGTCCTAAGAAAACAAAAGAAAACTACTCTAAACTAACTAATCTAACTAAAACTAACTATTAAAACAAACTAATAAACTAATCTAACTATTATATATATATACAATCTACTATCTAATACTATGCTAACTCTAATAAATTAAATATCTAACTACTAACAGAAATAAATCTTATTCATAAAATATACAATAATTACAATTTACAGATTTGAATGAAAACTTGAAAAACTCATTTGTATTATGTCCTAAGACAACGAGAGCTATTGTTTTTTGATTTTATAATTTTATGAAAAGAAATAAAACAAAAACTAACTAAACAAACAACTAATATACTAATTCTAACTACAAATCTATACTAAACATATATCTAACTAAACTACTTATACTATACTAACAAATTCACTATTAAATACTAAATAAAAACTAACCTGAAGAAACGCTCCAGGTTTTTCTTGTATATGTGTTATAACCCTAAATTGCACTATCCCTGCTTACCTGACATCAGGCCTACTCATTGCCTTTCCTTGCCAAAGCCATGCTGAACAGACTCTTCAAAAAACCTCCTAAATCAAGTAACCCGCGCCCTAACCTAGCACTGGGCGCGTTGGGACACTGGCAGGCCTTCTGCAGCACGCGTGTGAACGTTGGCTGGCCCACTACAGCCCGCGTTTACCTAACAAAGCAAAAAATCAGGAAAGTTTCTGTCGGGACGAAGAGTTTTTTGTCAGTTAACTGGAACTCCCAGCCATGCATGGCCGAGAGTTCGCCAAAAACCCTAGCTCCTTCTAGCCTATAAAAGGAGGGGTAGGGGTACTATTCAAGGAGGAAAAATCATAGAAAAGAAACTCTGCCAAATCGCCAAATCCATTTTGTCCCAACCCTTTAGCCTTGCCTCAAGCTTTAGGAGAAATTCAAGCAACAGCAGTTGGAGGACAAAAGAAGAGGAGGAGCCCAGGATCAGGATCGAGGAACGGTGGCCGATCTCAAAATTCATTGTAACTGATTCATATTGAGACTAATGAAAAAGATGCTTTTCCCGTCCCAAACACATGAGTCTTATCTATGTTATTTGATTTGTGTTTAAACTCTAACCCTCTAGTATATTAGTAGCATGCATGCGTAGTTTTGTCTTATTTGTAGGATTGCTTTGTGGAAGGAGTAGCAGCAGCAAGGAGATAAAAGCTCAACGGAGGATCTACTTCAACCATTGATAAAAAGGTCAGTTGATTCTTCCCATGTTTGCTTAAGAAAAAGGGTTATAGGTTTGGGTAGGAGGTTAAAAGTTATTCTTGAAGGGTCATGATCTGCGTACAAGTTTAAATCCCTAGCTTGTTAGTCCGTAGGGTAGAATACCCCACAACAGAATTGGCGACTCCGTTGGGGATATTTTACTCTTAGGGTTCTCGGATTTGGTTAAAGATATTTTGGGTAGTTTAAAGAAGTTCAATTTCTGGTTCTTTGTTTATTTTGTTGCCTGTTAGGTCAATGCTAGCAGGGAACCTGGTTAATCAATACCAGTTTTCCTTGACTGACGCTTGACATTTATTCTCGGGACACACAGAGGTACCCGCGGCCTGAAGAAGCCCTGCCTGCGGGTGACCCGCGCCCTAACTTTCTACAGCACACGTTTGCCCGCGTGTTGCAGTAGTTTCAGTAGCATGTAGTTTTCAGGAAGCTCGAGAGGAAGTCTCCTCTTCCCTGTCAGAAGTTTATCTTCTCAGGGGGCTTTCTGGATCCTGTCTAGGTCTTGATTGGTTTATTGTCTTGTATTTCAGTCTGTCTTGTTGAATTGTTTTTTTTTACGTTGGTTTTTCTTTTGTGAAAATATTCTTTTTCTATTAAAGTGATAGCATCTAAGACTTTTAGAGACTCTGGTCGTCAATACCAGAAGCCTTTTTTAGGACTAGACTGTCTGTGTGTGATTTTATCTTAGTTTTTAGATAGACCCGCGGCCTGTTTAAGGCTTGACCGCGGGTACCCGCGCGTTGTAGAAGCTCAGCACGTGTTTGCACGCGTGTTGTATTGGTGACAGTCGCGGGCCTGATTGCAGCCTTTCAGCTTGGGTGGGGCAGTCATTCCCTCCTGTGGTGAGAAGAGCTTCTTTCAGGGGTCTAGAGTCTGGGGCCGCACAGTCAGCAGGTTAGGGCAGTCCACCCTTAGCCTGTGCTGGTTTTTTGATTTTTTGATAGAAAAGACAAAAGAGAAAAAATAGATTTGTTTTATGGTTTTTAGGCAAGTGTTGGAATTAGTTCTTTCTTGATTTCTTTTTTGCATTTCA
The DNA here is from genome assembly GCA_000966675.3 of Picea glauca. Lineage (NCBI taxonomy): Eukaryota > Viridiplantae > Streptophyta > Pinopsida > Pinales > Pinaceae > Picea > Picea glauca. The sequence continues at coordinate 1,429,622 of JZKD02S1672683.1, read as the reverse complement.
TGCTCTGATTCTGTTTGCGATATGCGCTTTAAGCCAGAGTTTTCTTTTATTTCTCTTGGTTTTGATCTTGTCATCATTTTTCCTTGTTGCGTGATTTTGCAATAAAATAAAATAAAATAAAAATTCATTTTCTTCTTGATTTTGAGGATTTTGTTGTTGCATTAGTAGCTAGGAAAGAAGTCTTTTTGCATAAGTTTTTACAGTACATATCTAGTATAAGTAGCTCGCAGATCTGAGTGAAAGTCCTTCATATTTACTGCATTAAATCTTAGTAAATTCAAAAAAGGAAAGAAGTATTTCGTTGAAAAGTTGTTGGTTTTGCATTTTATCAAAAGTTTGTTTCCAAGCATTATTGTGCATTTTGCTTTGAGTCTTTTTACACACCATCAGTTTCACTTCCG
>JZKD02S1672683.1:1403296-1423023 GCA_000966675.3 Picea glauca | reverse complement strand
CAAAGAAACTCTGCCAAATTGCCAAGTCCGTTTTGTCCCAACCCTTTAGCCTTGCCTCAAGATTTAGGAGAAATTCAAGCAACAGCAGTTGGAGGACAAAAGAAGAGGAGGAGCCTAGGATCAGGATCGAGGAACGGTGGCCGGTCTCAAAATTCATTGTAACTGATTCATATTGAGACTAATGAAAAAGATGTTTTTCCCGTCCCAAATACATGAGTCTTATCTATGTTATTTGATTTGTGTTTAAACTCTAACCCTCTAGTATATTAGTAGCATGCATGCGTATTTTTGTCTTATTTGCAGGATCGCTTTGTGGAAGGAGCAGCAGCAGCAAGGAGATAAAAGCTCAACGGAGGATCTACTTCAACTGTCGATAAAAAGGTCAGTTGATTCTTCCCATGTTTGCTTAAGAAAAAGGGTTATAGGTTTGGGTAGGAGGTTAAAAGTTATTCTTGAAGGGTCATGATCTGCGTACAAGTTTAAATCCCTAGCTTGTTAGTCCGTAGGGTAGAATACCCCACAACAATATGATGATTGTCTTAGCTGATCGGAGGGAGGAAACCCGCACCGAATTATCCACGAACTTCTCGTAAACAATTTGCTGCAATGCTCTTCAAATATCATCACAGGACAAACAAGACATAAAAACTACAACAATATTATGATTTATAAATCTTCACAGTTAGATAAACCTGTATGCAAAGATCTATACGACATGATTCAATTAACGAAGAAGAGAAATCTGTGATTCATTCACTGAAACCAAGTAATTGTTGTACTTTTAAATAATGAAAGAAATCAGATATGGATAACATATTAATCAAATCATATCATCCTGCAATAGATTATGATAGCTAAATTAGTCTATAATCAACTACAAAGTGACATGCATAAACTTGAAACAAAAGCTTGATATATTGAAAGCGAAAGTTGTAGCAAGACATCAACTCTTGTCTCAGTTTGTATTAGAAATCCATAGCCTGGTTCTCCCACAAGTGAGGATGATCCTTATTACAAAAAACAATAAGTATTTAAAGACTTTCCACAGGGTAAAACATCCCTGTGGAAGTTATCAAACTGTTTACAGAAAATCTGGGAAAATATCCCAAGTCTACTAAACTAGAAACCTAAAATAAAACTGTATCACACAAATATCTCCTAGACTGCCATAGCATGCCTAATGCAATTCGGATGTACCTGAAAAAGGTCAAAAATGGACAAGTTAGGAGGATATTTTGTTGATAGAACTGATAAAAATATAATCCTAAAGACTAGCTATAGAATCTTGCGATTCTGTAGCTGGTCTAAATCAGACACAGAATCAGCATTAAAATTAATTCAAATCTTTAAAGAATTAAATTCAACTATTATCAAGTATCTAATATCTATTTGAAAGACAAACAAATCATTCAAATTGAAATTGTTATACTAATTTGAGATCAAACAAGACTTAGATCAATCAAATGACTACAGAGATGGGTACGCTCTGTTTAATTCGTTACCAATTCGGTTATACAAAATCATATCGAACAGTAATGAAATCAATTTCATATCAAATTGAAATCGATTCAGTTAAACAAATCATATGCAATCGTTTATACTACCTTATCCATCAACAGGAAACACGATCGAATCCATACAAAAACAGCAAGATCATTTTCAAATTCATGTAACTGTATTAACATAAACAAACGATCCATGCCATTAGCGAATCGAATCAAAACTAGTGTGTAAATTATCACAAACGAAATCATAATGAAATTATTCGGTTGATAACAGGATCTGTAGGACTCATTTGATCGTTTGTTATTGCCAAGTGTGGGAAACAAAATCGATTGATATTCAACGAAATCATCACTTGAATTCATTTCAAATCCAACTACTAGCCGAATTTGCTCACAAGAATCCAACAGAGATAACATATGTCGATCTGAGTTTAACAAACTCATTTTGAAAATTAAGATCAACAGAGCAACATTAAATCTATTTTTGATATGAATCCAACTCAAAACAGGCAATCGTATTAACTCAAAACACACAACAATCCAATCCAAACAAGAGCGAATTGAACAAATTGAGTTTGTTACAGTCGTTATGAATCAAACAGTTCCATGATTTCAGCGAAGAGATCTTCGACACAGGTCAGATATAATCCAAATCCGAACGAGAATGTTGATAAAACAGAGTCGTTTTTTCAATAGACTACATCGTAATTATCAAGCCAATTCAATCCTATGAAATCGTTTCAAAAATCAAATCATAAAAACTAAATCAGGATCGCTGTGATCCAACCGAAACGAAATCAAAAACATAATCGTGCTCTAATTTTAGCACAAAAACCTCATGTTCAAGTTGAATACAAACAAAATCCAAGCAAAAACAAAAACCATTGATTTCGTTAACTCAAACCGACAGATAAATGAATCAAACTCTATGAAAACCAATCAATTGCTAAACTGGGGACGACCAAATAGTGTAACCAAATCATAACTTCATCTAATTTTATCAAAACGAAAACAATGTACAGGATCTATAACCATTTTGATATGGCTATGACAGAGTCATTTCGAACAATAGACAGAGCTATTTGAAAACCAAACTCAATTCATTATATTAATCTAGCAATTCATAGAACGAAATTGATATCGAAATTCATACCTGGATGACGAGAAGAAAACTTGATCATAACATTTTGGAATTCACGAAGGCTGTAGCCGATTCGACATTCCTAAATACAATGGAACCAGTAGTTTTCTGCTTTTTATCATTTTCTTGAAGCTTGTCCCTTTCACTTGTCAATACTGCGACTTGGTTTTCCAATGATTTGATTTTCAACTGTAATAAAGGAACGTCGGTATAGTAGCATTCCAACCACACATTAAATTGGTCACATGACGACTGTTCGGGATTTGAAAATGCAAGTGAGGGTTTGTTTAAATTGCCGAGGGTTTCGTTAGGTAGCTTGATCCCTGGGTAACTAGGATTGTTCCTTAGGCAAGGGGGTAAATTAGAAATGAAGTCATAGGGTGTCTCGGAGCACAGACCTTTGGAGTAAGGGTACTCACTAGCTAGGAAGCATTCGACGTCAGAGTCTGAGTCTTCACTGAGGACTATGGGCTTCTGCTCGGCACTAGGTTTAGGTTTATTCCTAGCCAGTCTCGATATGAGTTGAGAATTCTTTTTACCTTTGTCGTCGACAATAGGGTTACCTTTAACCTTTTTACTCACAGGATTTTTAACAGCCTCAACCTTGTCTGCTAAGACGTCGGGTAAATCGATATCAGGTCGACCGAGGGTTTGGGAGAGGGAAACAGAACATGGAAAGGCACGGGTGGCCCAACCTTATTTTCACTAACCACAGGCTTGTGAATTTGGACAGGCTCTGTATCAGCAAAACCATTTCGAGAGATAAAAGCTTGCCAACTATCACCGTGACGATTTAAGTGGTGAACAACGATGAGTCTGATTAGGCCATGGTGGAACAAGCTACTATCGACCTTTTCTCGTTTAAACCTTTTTGACATTTTATAAAGGCTACGCTGGAAGTAAAACAACATGTTCAATGGATAACCCATAAAATTCATTAACAGTCGAAGGTGATAAAGAAAAACCAGTCCATACCGACCCTCACAAGTCACGAATTGTTTAACCACCATCAAAAGATCATGCCACCTTGGTTTAAGTGTGGAAATGGGCATACCTCTGTCACAGGATGTGACCTTCCGCGAGAGGAACAATAACGGCCATGGCACCTCCACAACTTTAGAGTTTTTAAACCATCGTTGGCCCATGGCTGCTAACCCTGTGGAAGAGCTGATAAACTCTTCACTGATTTCAAGTTGAATGTCACCTATCTTGGCCCTACACCCATCAAAAGTCAGGGCGAACTACTGTGCAACAAATAGATTAAAACCCTCAAATCTCTGTACAAATGTGATCCAACCATTATCTTGCAAATCTTTCCGGGCGTTATCGAACAATAGCAAGTCTTGACTACTATTCGGCTCAATTCGCACCACCGATGCCATAGAGAAGAGCAGACGGTAAGTGATGTGAACGATCTAGGGTTTGAATCATAGCATACGCCAGAGGGGATTATTCACAGGCTTACCCGATGCTAGCAAAGGTGAAACAGGGACAGAGGTAAGCATTAATGACATCGTGCGAAGGTGGTGGAGTTATTTCTGCCATGCAGAATAGTCATTACCAATGGTACAACCGTCGACGCTTTCAACTATTCAAATCACAACGCATATGTGTTACAACTATGCCATTTCAATCAATCAATCGAAACCTTTGGTAAGTGGATAAACCAATCGCGCAAACAAAATTTATGCCATAGTTTTAAAAACCAACAACACAAATCGAAACCAATACCAAGGGTTTGACTATGGGACATGCGATGTATAGAACGATTCATACCAAAAATTTAACCAATGTGCCAATGCGTTTTTATGTATACCAATGAGGAAAAGTGGATTAATGAAATAACATGTAGATCCAATCCCCAATGTATCACAAACTCAATGAAACAAAATTACACAATCAATCGAAGAATGTGAAATGAGTACAGATCAAAGGTCTTGCCAACTGTATAATGATAAGTAAAATATAAACGCAGGTGGGCATATCGACAAAGAGGATAACGACAATTCAATAATGATTTTAATGCGACTTCAAAAGACCAAGTTTTCATGCTTACAGTCATGAAAACAAAAATGAAGGTAACTGTGCAAATAGCGCAAAAATAAAAGTGTCGTTTATTTGAGCAATGCGACGAAAAATTAAGGTTTGCAAAACATTGGTGTAGGCAGCTTATAAGGACAATAGAAAATGTGAATTGGCTGCCAACAAGACCTGGGAAAAAGAAATGGATAAATAGCATATGCGAGGAGGCAGGACACTACCAAGTATGTTGGGAAAGGATTTTGGAGCTCTCTTTCTATTATGAACACTGCGGATTGAGTGTGAGGCAAGAGGAGCTTGTTGAAACAAGATCGCCTTGCCGTTATGAGCACTATTAAGTAAGTGTGAGGCAAGAGGATAACTGTTGGAATTGAAGGACATTTTTGAGGAGGAGTTTCCAAGCTCGCCCTCATGGATTCATGGTCAAGCTAGGGGGTGAATCGGGCAAGTGACTTTGGCTGCCTAGCTCTACGGTTGGGAGGAACATGGTTGTTCCCTTTGTCTTCCCACGGATTGGATTCAGATATGTTGATCTACCCCTCTTGATTATGAATGGCTATGTTTATATTTCGATGTCTTATTAAATCCGAACTGGAATGATGTCCACTCTTTGTCTGAATGATTTTTTCTGATGCATTGTATTGATTAAATTGGAACTATAATGTTTTCCATTTTTGTTTGTTGTGGGGAATATATGTGAAGAAAATCTGTAATTATATTTCTATAAGTAAGTATGGAAAGGAGGATAATAACGACAATGATGCAGATCCTCTCTGTAGATAAATCCCCAGGAAACCAAACTCAGATCCCTTGGAACATCATTTATAATGACCAATCCCTGATGGAATGATATTCTTGATCATGTATTTACATAGATGCCCGGATCTAGTACCGTGGACATTTAATGCATTGATTAAAAGAGGATCTAAGTGATTATTATAGAATTTACCTTACACAGTATATTTATCCTTTGTGCCCCTCTATGCGTGTAAAATTCCTAAGTCCTTAGGCTTTTGGAATTCTGTGAAGTAAAAGTATATCGTATCCTTCTACACCTTCAGTTCTCCCAGAAAACGAAAATCAAAGGATAAAGAGCAGGGAGTGATGGAAATAGTGTGAAGAGTTACAGTAGTAGTAGAGTACCCTCTTCCTTTGCGTTTTGATTGAATGATTTCCTTAATTATTTTCAATAGGAAAACTTAGTCCAACTTTCTTTTCGCCCTTCGGAGGTTTGTGTGTATTTATGTATGGATTCTGAACTCGCAAAGTTATGAACCCCCGAAACCCCGAAGCTTCCACTTTTCACATTTCGGAAGTTGGTTACATAAGAGGTTTTGGGAACTTGAAATCATGAAGTTCTGAACCCCGAAACCTCAAAATGCGGGTCCCACTTTCCTGTCTTTTTCGCAATTCAGAAGTTGTTGTATGTTGGATGTTGACTTTTGAAACCCCAAAAACCCAAATCCCAAAATCCCTAAGTGTTAATTCCACACCCTTTCACTTTTCAGAATTCGGGAATTGTTGTGTTATGTTGTTTGACATTTGGAACCCCGAAAATCCGAATCCCGAAATCCCGAAGTGTTAATTCCACACCCTCTCACTTTTCGGAATTCGGGAATTGTTGTGTTATGTTGTTTGACATTTGATACCCCGAAAACCCAAATCCGGAAATTCTGAAGTGTTAGTCCCACATCCTTTCACTTTTCAGAATTGGGGAGTTGTTGTGTATTGTATTTTGGTATTTGAAAACCCAAAACCCCAGATCCTGAAATCCCAAAGTGTTGGTCCCACATCCCTTCACCTTTTCAGAATCTCGGGAGTGGTTGTGTGTTGTCGTTTACTTTTTTGAAACCGCGAAAACCCCAAACCACTGAAACCTCGAAATGTTAGTTCCACGTCCCTTTTTGCAATTTCGGGATTTGTTTGTGTTTGATGTTTTGGCTTGTGAAGTTGTGAGATTCTGAACCCCGAAATCCCGAAATGCTGGGCATTTCCCTTTCACATTTCGAAAGTTGTGTATTTGTTGATGTTTGGCTTCTATGTTCACCAATTACCGAACTCCGAAATCCCGAAATGATGGTCTCTTTTCATGATATTGGGATTTGTTGTGTGTTAATGTTAGCCGTTGTATTCGCGAAATCTCGGACTCTGAAATCCCGAAATGCTGGTCACCTTTCGCGATTTCGGGAATTGTTGTGCATTGATATTCACTATTGTACTCGCGAAATCTCGAACTCCGAAATCTCGACATGCTGGTCACTTCTCGCATTTTTCGGGAGTTGTTGTGTGTTGATTGGAGAATCTTCCTCCGGATTAGAGGTATGGAAGTAACTGACCTGTTTTTAAGTCACTCGTATAGTTAAATCCATGTTGGTGTTATAAACATCATCAAATAAGAAAATATGGTAATTTTTACAAGACTTTAAATGACATTGAAGGGAGGAGTATACATTTGGTGTATCATCGAGAAGGAATTTTTAAGTTGCATAGTAAAGACAATCAACGACAGTAAGGTCTCCAACAAACTTTCAAACTCAAGCTTCATAACAGAAGAATTAATTGCTTAAATCTTGAAACTATGCAAGGATAATTGTACAAATAAAAAAAAATTATGGTGTTTTTTGAGGTACATTACATATGGTATCAGAGCAAAAGTAACAACACTAGGCCTGAACAGGGCCACATTAATTGCTTAGTATATATTATGATTTATGAAAAAACTAATAAATCTTGTGGATTACAAACATAAATCTTTTATGTTTTGTGTTGAATAATGGCAGCTCAAGAAGGTGCAAAAATCAAGATGGAAGGGAATCCGCAGCAAGGACCTCCTGGAGATCCGAAACAGAACAGTGATAGAAGTTCACCCACGGAGGTGTTGGAAACAATGAGGAACCTTAATGTTGATCTACAGGTTTTCAAGGCCGACAATGAAAAATTGAAGAAGGCACAACAGTTACAACAAGAGATCAATGAAGTCCTACTGCGTAGTATAGTAACCAAGAAAAGCCCAAAAGATGTTAGTCATGAGGAGGAGGTCAGCAAAAGGGCCTCCAAGAATTCTGGTGCGAAAACAGAAAAATGAGACAGTTCGTCTGAAGGGACACCTTCAGCTGAAGACAAAACCATGCCAGACAGAAAAAGAAAACAAACAGACCACCTTGAAGGAGAGTTTAAAAAGATTAAACCAGCTACCTTTGATGGAGAATCCAAGACAGCAGAAGAAGTCGAGACATGGTTGTTGGACATCAAAAAATACTTCTAAATCTACAACTATTCCAGCAACATGAAGGTTAGAATGGCCATCTACAATGTGAAGGGGAAGCCCAGCATTTGGTGGCAGGACCTGAAATTGGCCAAGGGCCTAAAGGAGAAATAGTTGGAATGGTCCAACTTTAAGAAGTATTTTAAGAAACAATATGTTTCTGAAAGCTATTATGAAAGGAAGACGAAAGAATTTTATGAGTTACGACTCGGACAAATGACGATGGAGGACCTTATAAATAAATTTCTGGAACTACTAAGGTTTGTACCATACATCTGGGAGGATAAGGTAAAAATCCAGCGATTCTTAAGTTGTTTACCACAGTCCTACAGGGACAGAATTGAATTTGACAACCCCAAATCCTTGACTGAGGCATTCAGGAAAGCACAAATGTGCTATGACCAGTATAAACAACGGGTAGAGTTTCCCAAGACTTGGAAGGATAAGAAGCAAGATGGAATAAACCATCGGAAGAAGAGATACCAGCCAACTCCTTATCAGAATGCAGCAAAAATTTTCCCAAGGAAGGATTTTCACTCCAATCATCTGAATACGCAAGGTAGCGGTAAACCGGTAAACCTGGGAACGAAGAGGTTTGGGGAAAAATCCCGCGAGCCAATAAAGTGTTGGGAGTGTGGAGAGCCTCGTCTAAGGAGGAATTGTCCACGTTTAATTGTAGCAAACAGAACTGTTGTTCACAATTTGTAGGAAGCCTCGACAGTGGGTGACATGGGCAGAAGTATGCATCGGATAAATGCAGCCATAGATGGTCGACAAGATGACGACCAGTCCTCGGTGGTAGAAATTGAAGGTAAAATCCATGAAACTTGATTTTTTGTTTTAATTGACCTTGGAGCTACATTAAGTTATATTACTCCCGATGTAGTAGAATCGAATAAACTTAAGAAACAAAAGCACGAAAAATCTTGGCTTGTACAACTAGCAACAGGTGCTAAAAGAAAGGTAGTTAACTTTATTTCTGACCTTGAGTTCAGCTTAGATGGTCAAAAGATAAGGACCAATCTAGACATCCTACCACTAGGGTCTTATGATATGATTATTAGGATGGATTGGTTGGAACAACACAAAGCAGTACTAGATTTTTATACAAAGGTATTTAGCTATAAAGATAATTTTGGCACTGTTAGAGCAGCCCAAGGCATACCAAAACATGTATCAGTCAGACAAGTCTCAGCGATGCAACTCAAGAAATGTATTAGAAAGGGATGTCAAGTTTACGCCATCCAAGTAACGAATCTATTAGAAAAATAAGATAAGCCCAAGTTAGAAGACTTTGTTGTCCTACGTGAATTCAGAGACATGTTTGTTGATGAGATACTAGAATTGCCTCTTAGGAGAGAAATAGATTTCTCCATAGACTTACTACTCGGATCAGCCCCTATCTCAAAAGCACCCTACCGAATGAGTCTACCAAAACTGACATAATTAAAAATACAATTACAGGAATTGTTGGACAAAGAGTATATCAAACCAAGTGTCTCACCATGGGGTGCACCGGTCCTCTTTGTGAAAAAGAAAGACGGTACTCTAAGACTATGTCTCTATTATAGACAACTGAACAAAGTGACCATTAAGAACAAATACCCCTTACCCAAGATAAATGATCTGTTCGATCAAGTTGGTGGGGCCAAGATCTTCTCAAAATTGGATTTACGATTCGGATATCATCAAGTTAGGATAAAGGACCGGGACATAAACAAAACAACTTTTTGGACAAGATACGGACACTACGAGTTTGTATTCATACCTTTCGAACTCACTAATGCACAAACCACATTTATGTGCTTGATGAACAACATTTTTAGCCAGTACTTAGACAAGTTCATAGTAGTATTTATCGACGATATTCTAGTCTATTCTAAAACAGAGGAGGAACATGATGAACACTTACGAATAGTTCTGCAAACACTAAGGAAACACAAACTTTAAGAAAAATTCGACAAATGTGACTTTTATCAAAGAGAAATACAATATTTAGGACATGTCATTTCCTCGGAAGGTATTGTCGTAGACCCGGAAAAGATAAGAGCCATTATGGAATGACCAGTACCTAAGGACATGGCAAATATCCGGTCATTCATGGGAATCACTGGATATTATCGCAGATTTATAGAAGGGTTCTCCAAGATAGCCTACCCTATCATGTCATTGCAAAAGAAAGGGACCAAGTTTAATTGGTCGCAAAAGTGTCAAAACAGTTTTAACAAGATAAAATAATTATTGACATCAGTGCCCATTTTGAAGGTAGTAGACCCAGATAAAGACTTCACAGTATGCGTTGATGCAAGTAAAGAGGGACTAGGTGGTGTTCTAACTCAGGAAGGGCATGTGATTTGTTATGAGTCCCGGAAATTAAAGGAACACGAGAGAAATTATGTCACTCATGACTTAGAATTAGAAGCAGTAATACATTCTTTAAAAATGTGGCGACCCTATATAATGGGCAAAAAATTCTTACTATTGACGGATAATAGCGGAGTGAAATATCTGTTTAACTAACTAGACCTTAATGCAAGACAAGCAAGGTGGCTAGCCTTCTTGAGCGAATTCAACTTCAAGTTCAGACATATCAAGGGTAAGGAAAATAAAGTAGCAGATGCTTTAAGCCGTAGAATCCATGGGTTATTCGAGATAAATATCAGCAGGGCAGAAAGTGATCTAGAACAAAGAATAAGAACGACAGGTGTTAACAACAGAAATTACACTAAGATAATGGCAAAATTTCAAAATAGTATCGCAAACTCATATAAACCAGATATAAGTATCGACAAGAAGGGACTATTAAGATTTAAAAACAGACTATACATACCAGATTCAGCAGAGCTAAAATTAACTATTTTAGATGAAGTGCATAAGAAACCATACTCTGGCCATCCAGGTTACCAGAAAAAAATAACAACACTCAGAAAACTATTTTACTGGCCTAATATAAAGGGAAAAGCAGCAGAGTACTTGTCTAGGTGCCAAGATTTCCAGCAGGTTAAGGCCAAACACCAGCATCCAACCGGCCTATTACAGCCATTACCAGTACAAGAATGGAAATGGGAGACCATATCACTGGACTTTATAACAAGTTTGCCTAAAACTCAGAAACAAAATGATTCAATCATGGTTGTAATTGATAAACTCAGTAAGTCTACACACTTTATTCCTGTAAAGTCTACTTTTAAAGCTATTAACATTGCTGAAATATTCATGAAAGAAATTTTTAGACTGCATGGTATTCCTAAAATGGTGATTTCAGATAGAGACATAAAATTCACATCCGCTTTTTGGAAGGAATTGTTTGCAGGGATAAATAGTAATTTGAATTTCAGTACGAGTTATCATCCACAAACGGATGGACAGACTGAAAGGACAAATCAAATCATAGAGGATATGCTCTGCATGTATGTAAGAACAAAGCCGAACAACAAGTGGGAAGACTACCTACACTTGGTAGAATTTGCATATAACAATGGGTACCAAACTTTGGCTAAGTTGATCCCTTTAGAAATAGTGTACGGCAGAAAGTGTACAACTCCAATTAGCTGGGATAACTCGGCTGACAGACTCATGGTTGGACCAGAAATGCTCCAAGAAGTGGAGAACATGGTAAAGAAAGTACAACAGAACTTGAAAGAAGCACAGGACAGACATAAGAGTTATGCGGATCAAAAAAGAAGACACTTGGAATTTCAAGTAGGAAACCATGTTTGTTTGAAGGTCAAATCCCAAAAAAGCTCACTAAAGTTGGGGAACTGTGCCAAGTTGGCACGCAGGTTTTGTGGGCCCTTCGAGATACTGACTCGAATTGGTCCTGTAGCATATCATCTTGCACTTCCAGCAAATCTAAGAATTCATAATGTATTTCATGTTTCTTTGTTGAAAAAGTATATTCATGACCCTACTCATATGATTGATTGGAACTTGGTGTAGGTGGAACCCGAAGGCGAGTTCTAGGAGGAACCCCTGCGCATTCTGGACCAGAGAGAAATAACACTTCGGAACAGAGTCATCGCTCAGGTAAAGGTGCAATGGAAGCACTTTAGTCCTGAAGAGGCCACTTAGGAATTGGAGAGAGATTTTCATAAATCTCATCCAATCATGTTCCAGGAAAGGAACGAACACTGAGCATAGTGTTTTACTGAAGGGGGAAAGGATGTGACATTCCCCAAAAATAATATTTTATTTTTGTGTGCTGGAAATTTATTTCCGTTATTGGAAAATTCAAATCTGGAAAAAAAATTCCACTTATGGCAATTTCGAATTTCGAATTTAATAATTGTATTTAATTATTATGACTATTGGGCAGAGATCTGTTTGGACTCAACTAACTATTTGACTATGAAACTTGTATCACAATAGAATATTTATATTAACTACAAGAGGACAAATGGAACAACCATGTTAAAAATCAACTGACCATGACTCCATGAGTGGGGAATAAGTTGGAACTACCTCTGGGTTGATGATTACAAGTGGAAAATCAGAGATTTGGCCACTGGCAGCCCCTAAAAATGATGGATTAAGAAAGCTGTGAAAATCCCTAAAGGAGGGAAAAGACCTGGGCAAAAGAAATGGATAAATAGCATATGCGAGGAGGCAGGACGCTACCAAGTGTGTTGGGAAAGGATTTCCAAGCTCTCTTGTTGTTATGAACACTGTGGATTGAGTGTGAGGCAAGAGGAGCTTGCTGAAATAAGATCGCCTTGATGTTATGAGCACTGTTAAGTAAGTGTGAGGCAAGAGGATAACTGTTGGAATTGAAGGACATTACTGAGGAGGAGTTTCCAAGTTATCCCTCATGGATTCATGGTCAGGCTAGGGGGTGAATCGAGCAAGTGACTTTGGCTACCCGGTTCTACGGTTGGGAGGAACGTGGTTGTTCCCTTTGTATTCCCGCGGATTGGATTCAAATATGTTGATCTACCCCTCTTGATTATGAATGGCTATGTTTATATTTCGATGTCTTATTAAATCCAAATTGGAATGATGTACACTCTCTATCTGAATGATTTTTTCTGATGCATTGTATTGATTAAATTGGAACTGTAACGTTTTCCATTTTTGTTTGTTGTGGGGAATATATGTGAAGAAAATATGTAATTATATTTCTATAAGTAAGTATGGAAAGGAGGAGATTAATGACAATGATGCAGATCCTCTCTGTAGATAAATCCCTAGGAAACCAAACTCAGATCCCTCAGAACATCATTTATAATGATCAATCCCTGATGGAATGATATTCTTGATCATGTATTTACATAGATGCCTAGATATAGTACTGTGGATGTTTAATGCATGGATTAAAAGAGGCTCTAAGTGATTATTATAGAATTTACCTTACACAGTATATTTATCCTCTGTGCCCCTCTCTGCGTGTAAAATTCCTAAGTCCTTAGGCTTTCGGAATTTTATGAAGTAGAAGTATATCGTATCCTTCTACACCTTCAGTTCTCCCAAAAAATGAAAATCAAATGATAAAGAGCAGGGAGTGATGGAGATAGTGTGAAGAGTTACACTAGAAGTAGAGTACCCTCTTCCTTTGCGTTTTGATTGAATGATTTCCTTAATTATTTTCAACAGGAAAACTTAGTCCAACTTTCTTTTCGCCCTTTGGAGGTTCGTGTGTATTTATGTATGGATTCTGAACTCGTGAAGTTCCGAACCCCCGAAACCCCGAAGCTTCCACTATTCGCATTTCGGAAGTTGGTTACATAAGAGGTTTGGGGAACTTGAACTCGCGAAGTTCCGAACCCTGAAACCCCGAAATGCGGGTCCCACTTTCCTGTCTTTTTCGCAATTCAGAAGTTGTTGTATGTTGGATGTTGACTTTTGAAACCCCAAAAACCCGAATCCTGAAATCCTGAAGTGTTAATTCCACACCCTTTCACTTTTCAGAATTCAGGAATTGTTGTGTTATGTTGTTTGACATTTGAAACCCTGAAAACCCGAATCCTGAAATCCTGAAGTGTTAATTCCACACCCTTTCACTTTTCGGAATTCGGCAATTGTTGTGTTATGTTGTTTGACATTTGATAGCCCGAAAACACGAATCCCGAAATTCCGAAGTGTTAGTCCCACATCCTTTCACTTTTTGGAATTTGGGAGTTGTTGTGTATTGCATTTTGGTATTTGAAAACCCAAAACCCCGAATCCTGAAATCCCGAAGTGTTGGTCCCACATCCCTTCACCTTTTCGGAATCTTGGGAGCGGTTGTGTGTTGTTGTTTACTTTTTTAAAACCGCGAAAACCCTGAACCACCGAAATCTAGAAATGTTAGTTCCATGTTCCTTTTTGCAATTTCGGGATTTGTTTGTGTTTGATGTTTTGGCTTTTGAAGTCCTTGTATTCCGAACCCCAAAATCCAAAAATGTTGGGCATTTCCCTTTCGCATTTCGGAAGTTGTGTATTTGTTGATGTTTGGCTTCTATGTTCGCGAATTTCCGAACTCTGAAATCCCAAAATGTTGGTCGCTTTTCGCGATATTGGGAGTTGTTGTGTGTTAATGTTAGCCATTGTATTCGCAAAATCCCGAACTCTAAAATTCTGAAATGCTGGTCACCTTTCGCAATTTCGGGAATTGTTGTGCATTGATATTGATTGTTGTACTCGCAAAATCCCGAACTCCAAAATCCCGACATGCTGGTCACTTCTCGCGTTTTCGGGAGTTGTTGTGTGTTGATTGGAGAATCTTCCTCCCGATTAGAGGTATGGAAGTAACAGACCTGTTTTTAAGTCGGTCGTATAGTTAAATCTGTGATGGTGTTTTAAACATCATCAAATAAGAAAATATGGTAATTTTTACAAGACTTTAAATGACATTGAAGGGAGGAGTATACATTTTTTGTATCGTCGAGAAGGAAGTTTTAAGTTGCATAGTAAAGACAATCAATGATAGTAAGGTCTCCAACAAACTTTCAAACTCAAGCTTTATAACAGAAGACTTAATTGCTTAAATCTCGAAACTATGCAAGGATAATTGTACAAATAAATTTTTTTTTATGGTGATTTTTGAGGTACATTACATCCCCAATAATATCCCAAGCACTTTGTCTGAATTCTCTATTGATTGATTCATTCGATAATCTCCTCCTTCCGCTAGAATGCCTTTTGTCACTAGTTGCCCCTACTTGACTATGATACCTTATTGAAATAGGGGTCTCTAATGACCTAGGTGTCTATGTCAAACTAAAGGTCCACCTTATTCCTACATTGGAAAGCCTTGATCATTTGTGAGGCAGATTTGGAGACTTCCATCCCAATGACTCACCTCGATCCATCCTTCCAAAATCCAAGAAAATGAAAACATAAAGTATAAACAAGTTCAAGGAATAGGCATATATATTAAAGAAAGCTACAAATAAATTTGTGAGATTATTCTCACAAGTATGGGGCCAATAATATTTTTCATTAGAAGGGAGAAAAAAAACATATATTGAAGTCATATACTTTGTTCTTAAATGAGAAAAAAAAATTAACTACTGCAATATCTCCTCTCTCCATACTCTTCATCCACGTCTACAAGCCTAGCCCAAGTTTGGACTTAAAGAGATCTACAATCAATTTGTTTGGAAAAGGTGGAATGTGATATGCCTTCGAAAAAGGCACCTTGAAGTTAGATGGATCAAACACCTTAACTATGGACATAGAGGTCGAAGGTTAAGTATGGATATCGATTATAGTATAGTGTAACATCCCCGCCGTTATGACAACAAACTAAGTACAATAGGTATTTTTTTTTATGTGTTAGGATAAAGAATAGTCACCCATAATTCATAGCAACACATAATCAACATGGCACCATAATTAAAAGCATTATAAGTGAAACCTCATTGTAATCGATCATGACTCAAGCCAATGCTATAACATAAATGATAGTGACACATGATCAACACATAAACATAATTAGTGACGCATTTCATCACATCACAATCAACCAAAGCAATATAAACAATGATCAACCATATTATTGAATAATAAAGAACTACCCACCCAACCTATCCTACATGGTTAGGACCTCCGGGACACATAAGCAATGATCAAGCCTAGGATTCATCCGATTGATTTTGACCATTTAAGGTCTCAGGGCTGGCAACTGTTCTGAGTATCAACGAAGTGTCTAGATCTCGCTAATCCAATCAAGCCGAAATCAACTAGATCAATCAATCCTAATCATCAATTTTTCATGGCGCAAGGGTAATCATCAACTTTATCAATCATACATCAATATTAAATGTTCATTGTGTGCGAGAAAACTAACTTATAAAGAAATCATTCATCAACATATAATATTCATTGCGCGCGAGAAATTTAAATTCTAAAGCAATCATTCATCAATATTAAATATTCATTGCGCACAAGAATCTAATTTCTAAAGAAATCATTCATCAACATTAATTATTCATTGTGCGTGAGAAATCTAAATTCTAAAACAATCATTCATCATCATTAAATAGTGGCGCAATGGAATTTAATTACTCAATCAATCATACCTCAACATTATGATCGTGGCGCAAGAGTAAGCTAATTACATAACTCATCACGTATTAGCATAAATTTCATGATGCAAGATTAATCTACTTAATTTCATGGCGCAAGAGTAAGTAAATTCATAGCCAAATATACATCGAAATTTAATTCATGACACAAGAGGGATCACCCAATCTAGTATATAGGTAAGATATAATCAGATTAAATTACTTATCCACGAATCTCAAGATCCTAAATTTCTAATTAGCAAAAGCTATAAATAGAGACTTGTGTTTCTGTCCATAATTTTATTTTATATCTAAAAATTATATTTATGAAAGATTTACCTAGTGTGCTTAAGTTCAAAATTTAGTGTAAGGGAAGGAAATTCCATCCTCTAATCTTAAAACAATCTTATACATAAGAGTGAATCCTCAAGACTATGATTATAAACCCTAAACCCATCCCAAATCCTTACTTTAATTAAGCAAACATGACATCCTAAATATTACACAAAGAATTGACTATAGACTCCAAGTGTCATCCCTTAGCTAATTTAGGGGTAAGTAATAGGTGACAAGTAAAATAAGGGAGGTCATCCCTCCACTTCTTCATCCCTCCACTTCTTCTTTTATCCAGGATTCCCATAGAGAAATCCTTGGATATGTGCAAGTCTTAGATGTTCTAAGATAAGGATGTATGTACAACGGTTGGGTTCAGTGTCTCCTTTTCTAAACGATTAACGTTGTAAATGATTAACGATTATAAGAAGTAGTTTCTATTTATAAGGCATTGGTAGAAGATCGATAAAAATTAGGTGAATAAAGTAAAAAAAAAAAAAATCGATCAATAAGTAAGTAAGGTTTCTACATAATTGATGTTGGAAGGATGCAAGTGTTAGGCTCTAAGGAAGGGTAGCTGGATGAGTGATCGAAGGATACCCTTTTCCTTCTTGCAGAGAACATTACACGTGTCTAGTAAGTGCTAAAATCTGGAACACCTCCTTTTTCTATCCTCTCGAGAATACTTGTCTTCCCTTTCAAATCGCGCCAAAGGAGATAATGTTAACAAGCGAGTTATAAACTAGGTTACTCGGAACAACCCTCCACTGATCATATCCTGGTATATAACCATGGCATTGCCAGTCATATTATGCAAATATAGTCCATTGATCAGATAGTTGAAGGCGTGTGCATTGGGAATGCAACAATGAAATTCATTCTGATGAAATTTTTTGAGAGCATCATCCAGGTGCGCGGATTTGAGTAGCCTTGATCAATGCGTTCAGGGTAGAAATATCTAGAGCAACATTGCCAGCTACCAACTGTGCGAACAAGCTTGAAAGTTCTGCCTGTACACGTGGCTGACAAGAAATTTGTGCATATATCAATGCAAACTCTCAATAATGTAATGCGTGTTCTCAAGAAGGATTACGATCAGGTGTTTGCACATGCGCCTGTACACATTATTGCCTTTACCAATAATGTGATATATGCACTGCGTTAAAGGTATTTCACTACCATCACTATCTCCATAAACGAGCCATCTTTTAATTAATTCCACACCTCAAAACTTACTCTCTCCTACAAGGAAATCAATGAAATCAAACTTTCCGGCACAATGGTTGCCTCTTGGCAGTGTGCTTCTCACCCCTGGAAATGGCATTTCTCAGCAATGTATATGCCCTGCAACAATAGTTGTTCACTTGCTGCAATGGCCAACAATATCAATCTCCAACAATTTATCTCCCAGCAATCGGGTTTCTCCGACACTTATATCTTCCAAACATCAGTGTTATCCCATTGTAAATTCCTCCCAGAAACTTCCCTAGGTCCTTCATTACAAGTCTCAAAACATTCAACGCATCCGCATCCACATCGGCATTTGAATTTTTCTCCTACAAATTGTCTCATAGCTACAAATTTGAGTTCCTCCAAGCAAATATTATATTGACTTAACAGGTCTGACAGATTTTGGAAACTAATGCCAGCCTTAAAGTTTAAACAATGTTACACCAAGTTTCTGGAATGTTGGGACAGATACATGGGGAGTGTACCCAGTACATCTGGAGACCCTCTCTAAAACAAATCAGGGGCAGTAGGGTATGTCAGGGGTTAGGATATAGGGGACCCCACCCCAAATATATAAATATTATAAACATACTAATGTTTAAAGTGGTTACTTTCCAAAAATCATTAATCATAAACATTGAAAACCATGAAAGAAATAACATCACATGGGTCATTTGTAGATTTCGATATCTAATGAATCATGATCAAAGTATTTCTCATGGCATAAGTAGAATTTAACTTTAAAAGCGGTCATTAGTTATCGAAGATTCAGATTTCGCAACTACCAATATTGGGATAAATCGATTTTAGAATTGCATCTCGGCTTATGGAGAATCTCTAATATCATTACACATTTAACTCGGAATACAATTACAATTCTTAGTAAAGAATTATCATAACCGAAGGCGACTAAGATGGATTTAGAGGCGATCTTCAGAATCGACGCTTCTTCCGATCTCTCGTTTGCTAATTATTGAGACTTCACTAGTACCTCCCAACCAATGTTAGGGGTACTCTTCTTCCCCCTTAGCCCCCTGAGCCGTAAAGGGGCCACGCACACACACAACCAAAAATTACTCTACCTCCCAGCGTGCCTCGCAAGGTAGAGCCACCACACTCTCTCTCAAGCTATGAAACCCAACTCTCACAAGAAAAACCAGTTAAAATTTCTACAACATAACTTTTCCTATAACCCGTGTGATCCATTTCCCCTTTTTCCCATTTGCTTTATAGGAGTTTCCCTAATGACACCTTGCCACTTGCACATTTAATTCACCTTTTAAATAATTAATTAAGAATTGTTCCCCCCATACACTTGTCACCCTTTCCTTTAATTGCACAAGCAAATCCACGATTTCTTTTAATAAAAATCAATTTCCCTCACCCTTCCTAAAATCACTCCTTAAATCACTCCTAGTTGTCTATTTATTCCTCTTATTTCCAATTAATGAGTGATGTCTTACTAAATCTGAGTCGAGCTAAAATATGAATCTTCTCCTAGTTAGACTAGTTTTAACTAGACTCTTGATTCCTTTCTATGTGTACCCATTCCTTTAGCTTTATTCCATTCATACCTTAAATTCTAATTTGGTAATTACTTGCACATATGTGTATTAAATCAATCTTTAGATTTATTTTATTTTCCTTGATTTCTTAAATTGATTTACTTCATCCCCTCATTATTTGATTTATAAATTTAGTTTTTAGTCTTCCTACTAACTTAGTCTTAG
>JZKD02S1672683.1:1358702-1388871 GCA_000966675.3 Picea glauca | reverse complement strand
TTTTATTCATGGGAACCCGATTGCCACTTTTTCATCCAACACCCTTCACTTATGACAACTTACCATTTTCACAATGCAACATGGATAGCAAATTTTGAAGTTAAATATAATTTTAGATCTTTGGGGAAAATAAAAACAACAATATGATATATGAAACCAAGAAAAAATATTTTTTAAGATTTCACAAAATCAACTATGACAATGTCTTAGAGTTGTTGTTCTTAGAGTTGTTGTTGATAAACATTCTCTTGTTCATAAAAGCGGGATAATATCTTACAAATACACATTCTCTTATTTTTGAAAGCATGGCATTTCCTCCTAACTTGAAACCTCACTAGCCACCTTAACATGCATACAACAAGCCTCACCTTATCCTACAATAATGTGGTAACGTTGATACCTTTATCTAATTCAATTTAAAGTTGTCATTAAGAACACAAAATTAATAATTTCACAATCAAAACTTATGTTAATATATTAAAAATCAAAACTTATGTTAATACATTGAAAAGAACTTTGTGTTAATATATTGAAAATAGCACATAGTTTTTACTTCCTTATATGGATGCCCATTCAAAATCAAACTCATCATTTCCTTGTCCTACGTCTACCTCTCCATCCCACCACCATTTCTGAAAGACAACTTAGTACATATAATAATTAATTGGAAATAATGGTTAGTACTAAAGATAGCTAAGTATGAGAACTCCAGTTAAAAGGATTGAAGTCTCGTATCGTATTGACATATGAGAGTAACTAGCAATTTGGAAACCAAAGATTAAAGGATTTTGGAATTTGTGAAAGGTACTGAAGGAAGTGCTTTGAAGGAAAAAGAGTATAATTCCGCACTCGCTCTCAATATTTTATCACTAAATTATTTTATTAGAGGGAACTCCCTTATTAGTCCCCGCCGAAGGCTAGGACTTTAGCATTTGCTTCAGCGTTGACTTGATATTAGTTATGCAGTTGACTATAAACTTCTTCCAAATTTCTAATGTTCTAGATTGTAAACTTTATATTTTATTTTTTATATAATAAAAAAAATTAATCTTTGTGATCTCATTGGATCATACATTCTAAGTCTTATTGCAAGCTTCTGTCTTCCCAATGTGTTTGCTCCTAAAAATTCGTTTCTTTTACATATTTATTTTTCATTCATCTTACAACTAAGATGATGCAATGTCTTCATTATATCCTAAGTTTCCTTCTTTGTCGGTGCAAATTAACACCTGCATTAACACTGCATTAATACTGCATTTGAATGTCAGGGTCTATTATGACAAATGAGACCATCCTAGCTCCATTGCCTAGACATTCGCTACTTCATAAGATTGCCTTTCAAGCTTCATTCGACACCACTGTTCCTTCCCTCCACCACCTAGACATTGTCGCTTCATAAGATGGCATTTCGAGCTAGACATTGCCACTTCATAAGATGGCCTTTCGAGATTATGCACCATTGTTCCTTGCCTCGGTATCCACTTCCTACACCACTCTACAGGCTACCTTCTCATCTCCACTTCCTACACTACTCTGCATGATTCCTTCTCCATCGCCTATACAACACTGCCTTCACAAGAAGGCTTAACATTCAGATTACTCAACCAGCTGCAATGGACTTCTTTGACATAGTAGTGGATCTAATACTATGGAAGGAAGAAAGATTTGGGTCCTCAATCGGTCAGATTAACGTGAGGACCAGTAGAGCGACACTCCTTCTTTCCCCATAAAATATTTGTTTTATATTTATGGAGTGTATTTCTCCTTTATATATAGCAATCCCCAGTGGTGGCAGAGTGGTTGGCAGGATCGCTCGAGGTAGGAACTCCTTTATATATAGCGATCTCGAGCAGTGACAGAGTGGTTGGCGGGCTCGCTCGAGGTAGGAACTCTCACCCCAAACTAAAGCTATAAAATAACTGCAATAATGGAGTCTACTGGCATAGGACAAGGATTTTCAACAACCGTTGGTTATGGGTCATAAACCCAGGAAGAAAACCCTGATACATCAATGATCAGTGTTAAGAAAATTGAAAGAATAATTTCAGTTTCTGAAACAAGAAATCTTGTTCTTAAACAAGAGTTTCCTATCCTCCTTAGTTGTTGTACCTAGAATCCTCTATAGTTGGTGTACCTGGAACTGTTGTTGGAGGGTATGGAAATCCTGTGTGTGTCAAAGTCTATGTCGGATAAATAGTCATTCTCTTCCATCACAACACTCCCTGATCAAACAATCGTTCTCTTCCATCGCAACACTCCCCGATTGTCCTTCTTATGCAAAGCATATAAAAAAACAAACACATATAAGAGCAGACTTATATACAATATAAAAAGCAATGAGATATTATAGTTTATCTCTCTTGGAAGTTATAATGACAACAAGAGGAAAGCAACAATAGAGTTCACTCCTGTATAACTATTAGTGGGCAATTCACATAGAATTCGCTCCATCTAGGAGTGGTTATTGGGAAGAAATTCATTCAAATGCATCCTAGCGAGGACGATCGAACCAATATTAATCTCGAGTCTATTCTCATTGCTGGACACAACAACCCCAATAACAAGATCACCTACTTTGGGCTCGTAATACTCCAATTCTTCATTTTCTTCTTTGCCAGATGGGCTATTGGATTTGGAAATTTCTTCTGCTGAATGAGGTTTCGTTGAGCTTCCTTCAATGATGACCGATCTTCCCTATAACTTGGAAGATTGTAACCATGGATGAAGCTCCTGTGGAGGAATTTCTGGATGTGCTCACCAATACCTGTAATACCCCAAGGCCGAGCCCCTTCTGAATGGTAATTTTTCTTATAGGTTGGTGAGCCAAGTGGTTGTAAGATGAAAGACTTATGTGTTATTAGGGTGGTGAGCGAGATGCCAAGGCCAATGAGCTTGATTTATATATATGTAATTATGTAGAACATTAATAAAAATATAAACAATATTGCGTGTAGACCCTCCACGAAGAAGAGTTATGGGGGACTAAGCTTCACTAAGTTGGGTAAGGAAGGAGGGCTAAGCTAGGGGGCTTACCTCTAGAGAAATAATATTTTAATATTATTTCCTAAAGAATAAAGTGAACATTATATGTTTGTTATCCTAAGTTCCTGGAAAATGGGACATGGGCTTAATGGAGTGCATGCATCCCCAAGAAGAGAAGTGTCAACCTTGGCTAATGTAGCCAAAGCTGAAGCATCAGCTTGTGTTGGGGGATTCGGGAGTCATTTGACCATGATTCTCCTAAGTCGTGTGACCGCAGGTGAACTCGATTTTGTTATAGGTCTGCATCTGCATACAGGCGCACAGTGAAGGAGACCCTCATGGGAAAGTTGTCATCCTATCATTTTCTCAATTCGTCATTCTTGCCTCTGTGTCTGACCTCTGCCTACCCACACGCATTTCTGGAACTAGAGTGAGGAAGTCATCCTGTGTTGTTTCCTGTGAAGCCCGACGCAATTGTAGTCGCATGAGCTGTGTTGAGACTTAGTGATAGGCTATTGCCAGTTTGGGTGTCCATACCCGTTTTTCCCTATTTTCGTTAATTGTTGTTGTTGTTGTCAACTGTACCTGGCTATAGCTGAGTCGAAGACTATTTATCATACATGTGAGAATCTCTCCCAGGTGAGAGAGTCTACTAGGAAGTGAGTTCTCCTGGAAGGGAGTCCCGTAGTAGCCATAGTACTCTAAGACTTCCGGTCCAGCCTGTTGCTGAAACCCAAGGTAAGGGAGGTGTACTGGTCGATGGAATTGTAGTAGTGAAGGTGTACTCTCCTGGGGTGGAGCAGGTGTGTGGGGAATGAGGGTCTATGTGTTGTGGGTGTAAGTGGCTCCTGGGATAAAATATCCTTCATGTTGCTTTGTGCAACTTCCTTGTTGTCCTTGCCAAGCCTAGAATTCCCTTTCCCGATGAAGTTTAGTCCCAGCTCGAGGGTGACCTACAACTAAGAGTGACGAGCAGCACGGTCTAAGGCTGGGAGGTTCATGTAAGGTCTTCAGGTAGTTGGTGGATTCACTCCAGATAACAGATAAGTATCATTTATGTGATTAATTATGTATTTTATGCATGTTTTGTGATGAATGATTCTCATGTATATGAATTAATGTTAGTTTTCATTAATTGTACATTGTAGAAGTAATTCCATGATTACTCTGTGTTAATCATTTTAATCCATTAAAATGCATGTCATTTTTATATAAGTGTATATTCCGCAGTAGTCGCATTACCCGGTCTCTGGAGGGTCGGGGATGTTACAATATGGTATCAGAGCATGGTTACAACACTGAGCCTAGATGGGCCATGTTAGTGGTTAACGAGACAAATATTTCAGAGTGAATTATTGTCAAAAGGGACAAAATTTGAGGTTCAGAGTGTCTCTGGGTGCAAGGAGTGTGTCGACAAAGTCTTTGACTCAAAAATATCGAGAGAAATAGATTGAGTTTTCTTGTGAAGGGACACAAAGATCTGTTGCAAGGAGTGCACAACTCCAAAATTTGACTCAGTGTCGAAGTAAACCTCTAAGGAGAAGGGGTTCGAGAAATGAATCTCAGGAGGAGGAGCGACAAGAGTCGTCAGATCTATTGTTGGAAGGAGTTTGGACTGTTAGATCTGTGTCCAGGTAAGCAAAGCAAAATCACTTCGGAATATTTCAAGTGTGGAGTGTGACAAACTCCCAAGGTCCCAAAGTAGATCACAACCGTCCATTGAGAAGGACACGCATCAAGAGATCGTGTACTTCGGGTGGAAGTACTTTGGGAGGAGGCAAGTGTCGTGAGTTTGAAACTCTCGAAGCCCAAAGTGTCGAATTCACTCATAACTGTTTATTGTGAAGGAGGACATGTGTCACTAGATCGTGAACTTCGGGAAAAAGTGAGAATAGAGGAGTTGAAATTCCCAAAGCCCAAAGTTTCGAAGTCCCGAAGAGCCGAAGTGGTGAGTCATGAGAACATCGCCTGGAGGTGACATGGACACATAGGATGTGTGCCATGTGTCAGTGGGTTTCAAACCTATGGAAGATTGAAATGGAATTTAGAATGTAGCACGTGGGCCACGTATCAACCGCTAGTACTCCGCCATGTGGCATCCTATATGAGCAAGTTTAGTGGGGCCCTAGGTTACGTAACCTAGTTAAAGGTCGGAGGACCCACACTCGTTTTGATCATGATACATCAAGATCGACCACCAGAAGGCATTGGGGGGACCCAAGTCGCATGGAATTTAATTATCCAAGGCAGTCCCGCAATCCAAACCGCGGTTTCACCAACGGGTTACGTGTCAACGTTAGAAGAATTGCAGGATGAAAGGAGGGTTACTCCAAACCACCGTTGCATGCCCACGCAATTGAGAAAATGTTAAGTGATGTAACGTAAGGACGTCACCAAAGGTGATGGGGAATGTTCAGAGATTAACAGTTTGGATGTGCGGATGCAAGATCCTCCAAAGCTCTGAAGTCACGAAGACCCAAAGTCTTGGAACTCAGACACTTGAGGTTACATAGTAAGTATCATCCATTAGATGTTAGGTAGACATGGACTGAAGATATGCCCTACTTCACGAGTTCGGTAATCCAAACTCTGAGGGATTGTTGTATTGTGCTTTGAAAATTTATGAAGCCGAAGGCCCAAGTAAGCACCTTTTGACTTAACGCTTGGTCATGGTCCATGATCACAGGGGTTGGGGACTGAGAGAAAGGGGATAGTGACCGAAATTTATTACAGAGAAGAGAAGAGCTCGGAAAGAAAAATGAAATTTGAATGTTTTCTTAAATTAGATTGGTTTATGAACGCTATGGGAATTGTTAAGGAATGATGGCCTGACAAATTTCGGTTGACTGCACGTTGTGTTTTGCAAAGTTCAACAAGTGTGAAGATTGTAACAAATTGCCATAGAGTGCAGATAAATGGAGGAGGCACATAATGCTTCCAGTTTAGAGAATGAAGTAAAATGAATGGATGTCCATTTAGGAGGGGAAGAATCGAACTCCAATGGGAACGTAGGAGAGATGGACAAGGAAGGGCGTATGATGAAAATCATTGAACGATTGCAGAAGGACGCCCAGGCTCACCGATTTGATAACAGAAAGCTCATGAAAGACAAGGATCAACGAGGAAAGCTAAACTTAAAGTTGATGCAGAGTCTGGAAAGAATCGAAAGGAAATTGGATAAGGAGAGTGACTCAAGTAAAATAGGGAGTCACAAAAATCCTGAGAGGAAAAGAAGATCAAGAAGCATTAGCAGGCATCATCATCACTCCCCGAAACATTCCAATAAGGAGGCACATAGTAGTTCAACCCATATCCTACCAGAAAACACAGGAGATATGGAATGGATGAACTGAAAAGTGAAATGAACAAGATTAAATCTCCTACACTTGATGGAGAACACAAGGAATATGAAGATGTTGAGATATGGCTATTGGGCATGAGAAAATATTTCCAACTACATAACTATTCTTCTCATGCAGAGGGAAGAATTTCCATTTACCAACTTAAAGGAAAGGTATATGTATGGTGGGATCAGCTTGTGCAAGTACAACACGTCAGAGAGAAGAATATTACTTGGAGGGAGTTCAAGAAGCATTTTGAAAAGAATTACTTAACTAAGAGGTACTATGACAAAAATATGAAAGAGTTCTTTGAACTCAAATTGGGAAGCGTGACCATTGATGAATATGAACAAAGGTTTTTGGAATTGTTGAAGTATGTTCCTTTCATCAAGGAGGAGAATATCAAAATTCAAAGGTATCTGAATGGACTGCAATCTTCCATCAATGACAAGATCCAATATGATGATCCAAATACTATGGAAGAAAATTTAAGGAGAGAAAAATGCTTATATGATCAACAAAAAGAAAATTCTACTTTTCAAAAATCTTGGGAAGATAGGAAGAAGTTTAAGAGGGAGCAGAGGAAAAAGGAAAACAAACCACCATTTTTCAGAAATAGTACTCACGGACAACCATCTTTTAGAGAGCCCAAGAAGGCTCAAGTGGGTGGAAAAATGCCAAGACAACCACCTATGGAATGTTGGGGTTGTAAAGGAAATCATAGGTACAAAGATTGCCCCCACATAAATGACAAAGTGAGAGCTATCCACAATGTTCAGCAGGCAGAAACAGTGGAGGACATGGGCAGTAGAATACCAAGGATGTACGCAGCCCTGGATAACAAGCAAGTAGAATATCAGTCGCACATGATTGAAGTGGAAGGTATGATCAATGACCATGCGTTTACTACTTTAATTGATTCAGGGGATAGCCATAGTTATGTAGATCCTAGAGTGGTGGAAAGTTTGAAATTGTTGAGAATAAAACATGAAAAGTCTTGGTTAGTGCAGCTGGCTACAGAAACCAAGAGGAAACTCATTGAGTTAGTTAAGTCTTGTCCAGTGGACATGAATGGACTGAGCATAAAGGCTGAATTGAACATTTTACCTTTAGGTTCTTATGACTGTCTAATTGGGATGGATTGGGTGGACCAACACCATGCCATCTTGGACTGTCGTAACAAGGCATTCACTTGCCTGGATGAGGAAGGGAATTAGAGAACATTCCAAGGAATTCCTAGGGCAGTTACTGTTAGAGAAATCTCAGCAATGCAACTGAAGAAGTGTTATAGAAAAGGTTGTCAATTATTTGTAGCCCACATGGAGGAAGCACCTAAGGATAAGGTGCCAAGTATTGAAGACCATGCAGTATTAAAATATTTTGAAGAGGTATTCCAAGATGTACCCGGACTACCCCTGGAAAGAGATATTGACTTTTTTGTAAACTTGATGCATAGAGCAGCTCCAATATCAAAATCTCCTTACAGAATGAGTACACCAGAGCTGAAAGAACTGCAAATGCAACTTGAAGAGCTTTTGAAGAAGGGGTATATACGCCCAAGTGTGTCGTCTTAGGGAACCCAAGCCCTGTTCGTGAAGAAGAAGGATGAAACATTGAGATTGTGCATCGATTTTAGACAATTGAACAAAGTGACTATTAAGAACAAGTATCCTCTACTAAGGATCGTTGATCTCTTTGATCAGTTGAAGGATGCTAAGAAATTTCCCAAAATAGATCTTAGATCAGGATATCACCAGGTAAGAATTAAGGATGAAGACATCAGTACGACCGCCTTCAGAACAAGGTATGGTCACTATGAATTCACAGTGGTGCCATTTGGGTTGTCAAATGCATCCGTTGTTTTTATGTGCTTGATGAATGGTGTGTTCAGAGAATATCTGGACAAGTTTGTCATAGTCTTTTTGGATGACATCCTGGTGTATTCCAAGTCAGAGGAAGAGCATGAACAACATATTAGGATAGTGTTGCAGGTGCTAAGAGAGCACCAACTATATGCTAAATTGAGAAAGTGCTCATTTTATCAAAAGCAGATCCATTACTTGGGGCATATCATTTCAAAGGATGGGATAGTTGTAGATCCTAAGAAGATAGAAGCCATCAGGGAATGGACAACGCCAAAGAATGTGACAGAAGTCAGATCCTTTATGGGTATAGTTGGCTATTACAAAAAGTTCATTACAGGGTTCTCAAGGATAGCTCACCCTATCACTTCCTTGCAAAGGAAGGAGAAGACGTTTTAGTGGACGGAAGAATGTGAGAAGAGATTTCAGCGATTGAAGCAGTTGTTAACCAATGTTCCAATCCCGAGGATTGCAGATGCGAATGAAGACTCTATAGTGTGTACATATGCATGCAAAGAAGGACTAGGAGGAGTCCTCAGTCAGAATGGATTCATAATTTGTTATGAATCCATAAATTTGAAAGAGCATGAAAGAAACTATGCAACGGGTAATTTGGAGTTGGCGGCCATTGTACACGCTCTAAAGAAATGGAGGCATTACCTGATGGGAAGGAGGTTCGATTTGAGGATAGACCATAACGGTCTGAAGTATTTGTTTGATCAGCCAACTTTGAATGTTAGGCAGAGTAGGTGGTTGGAGTTTCTTTGTGAGTATGAATTTGATATCAAGCATATAAAAGGAAATGAGAACAAAGTGGCTAATTCACTCACCAAGAGAGTGCATGAGTTGCATGCTTCGGCCATTAACATGTACCGAACTGATATTAAAGGCAGAATTTCGGAAGTTGCAAATGCATGTTTGTAGTACATGGATTTGGTAGCAAAGGTACAACATGGTAAGATGCTATAGAAAGTGGAAGATTATAAGTTGGGAGCTGATGGAACACTTATGTACAATAACACAATTTATGTACCTAATGTCCAAGAATTAAAAATTATGATTTTTAATAAAATGCATAATGTGCCTTATGCAGAGCATCCAAGATATCAGAAAACGGTGGCAGTAGTTAAGAGCCATTACTTTTGGCTAGGTATGAAGAAGAAAATTACAGAATACATTGCCAAATGTATGGAGTGCCAGAAGGTCAAAGTTGAGCATAGGCACCCAACAGGGTTGCTACAACCTTTACCCATCCCTGCGTGGAAGTGGGAGGTAGTGACAATGGATTTCATCACAGGATTGCCCAGAACCAGCAAGCAGCATGATTCAATCATGGTGGTGGTGGACAAGCTTACGAAAGCTACCCATTTTATTCCACTAAAGACTACTCACAAGGCAGATAAGGTTGCTGATATCTTTTTAAGGGAAATAACATGATTGAACGGTATTCCAAAGACAATTGTGTCTGACAGGGACCCAAAATTCACCTCAAAATTATGGAAAGCGTTATTCAAAGGGTTCAGAATGAATCTAAACTTCAACACTGCTTATCATCTTGAGTCTGATGGGCAGACAGAGAGGGTGAATAGAGTTATAGAGGACATGTTAAGGATGTATGTGATGGACAAACCGTCTAAATGGGAAGATTGTCTACACTTGGTAGAATTTTCCTACAACAATGGGTATCAAGCATTGTTAAAAATGAGCCCATTTGAAGCACTTTATGGCAGAAATGCAATACTTCAGTAAGTTGGGATAATCTAGCTGATAGAGCAGCAGTTGGGTCAGAGTTGCTCAAGGAAATGGAAGAACAAATGCTGAAGATTAAGCATAATTTGAAAACTGCCCAAGACAGGCAAACGCGTTATGCTGATAAGAACAAGATTCACAGGGAGGTCAAAGTGGGTGATCATGTTTTTCTAAAATTAAAAGATAACAGAAGTTCCATGAAGCTGGTAAACTGTTACAAGTTGGAAGCCATATTTTGTGGGCCATTTGAAATTCTAGAAAGGATTGGACCAGTTTCATTTATGCTTGCATTGCCTACATCCATGAATGTACATAATGTGTTTCATATTTCATTGCTTAAGAAATATATACATGATGCTAATCATGTAATTGATTGGAATGTGATTCAGGTGGAACAAGAAGACATCTTGCAGGTGCATCTGGTGCATATACTGGACCGAAAAAACAGGCAACTCCGGAATCGAGCTATATGACTTCTAAAAGTCCAATGGACCTGGTACAGTCCTGAGGACGCAATATGGGAGCATGAAGATGCTATGCAGGCATAGTACCCGCATATTTTTGAAGAATTTGGAAATCTTGTTGTTGTTTTGTAAATAAGTTGCACTGAGGATAGTGAAAAAATAAGGGGAGGGGACTGTAATACCCCAAGGCCGAGCCCCTTCTGAATGGTAATTTTTCTTATAGGTTGGTGAGCCAAGTGGTTGTAATATGAAAGAGTTATGTGTTATTAGGCTAGTGAGTCAGATGCCAAGGCCAATGACCCTGATTTTTGTATATGTAATTATGCATAATATTAATAAAAATATAAACATTGTTGCGTGTAGACCCTCCACGAAGAGGATTTACGGAGGACTAAGCTTCACTAGGTAGGGTAAGGAAGGGGGGCTAAGTATTAGGCCTAGGGGATAAGCTAGGGGGATTACCTATAGAGGAATAATATTTTAATATTATTTCTTGAAGACTAAAGTGAACATTATATGTTTGTTATCCTAAGTTCCTGGAAAATGGGACATGGGCTTAATGGAGCGCATGCAGCTCCAGGAAGACAAGTGTTGACCTAGGATCATGCAACCAAAGTTGAAGTGTCATCTCGTGTTGGGGGGTTCGGGAGTCTTTCGACCATGATTTGCCTCAGTCGTGCGGCCATTCTCCCATCCAGTAGGTGAACCTGATTTTGTTCTAGGTCTGCATCTGCATATGAGCGCACAATGAAGGAGACCCTCACGGGAAGGTTTTCATCCTGTCATTTTCCTGATTTTTTGTTCTTGCCTCTACATCTAACCTCTGACTACCCGCACGTATTTCTGAAACCAGAGCGAGGAAGATGTCTTGTGTTGTTTCCTGTGAAGCCCAACACAATTGTAGTCACCTGAGCCGTGTTGAGACTTAACGTTATTTGTTGCCTATTTGGGTGTCGATACCCATTTTTCCTTGTTGTTGTTAACTGTTGTTGTTGCTTTCAACTATACCCGGCTGTAGCTGAGTCGAAGATTGGTTATCATACCTGTGAGAAGCTATCCTAGGTGAGAGAGTCTGTTGCGAAGTGAGTTCTCCTAGAAGGGAGTCTCGTAGCAACCACAATACTCTGAGACTTCCGATCCATCCTGTTTCTGAAGCCCAAGGTCAGGGAGGTGTACTGGCCGATGGACTTGTAGTAGTGAAGGTGTACTCTCTTGGGGTGGAGTAGGTGTGGGGGGAATGAGGGTCTGTGTGTTGTGGGTGTAAGTGGCTCCTCGGATAAAAGATTCTTCGTGTTTCTTTGTGCAACTTCCTTGTTTTCCTTGCTAGGACTAGAATTCCCTTGACCGGTGGAGTTTAGTCCCAGCTCAGGGGTGACCTACTGCTGAGAGTGATGAGCAATGCGGTCAAGGCTGGGAGGTTCGTGGAAGGTCTGCACACAGTTGATGGATTCACTCCAGATAAAAGATAAGTATCATTTATGCGATTAATTATGTATTTTATTCATGTTTTGTGATGAATGATTATCATGTATTCCGTTGTGCATATGAATTAATGTTAGTTTTCATTGATTGTATATGGTAGCAGTAATTCCATGATTACTCTTGTGTTAAGCATTTTAATCCATTAAAATGAATGCCATTTATATATAAGTGTATATTCCGCAGTAGTGGCATTACCCGGTCTCTTAAGGGTCGAGGATGTTGCAATATCAGTCAGCATAAAGGCATCTCCAAGCGAGGTACATTTTCTGCCATTCATTTCTACACAAAAAAATTATAAAAACCAAAAAGCCACAAAATCCCAGGTATTAAACGGTACATCAACGAAAATGAAAAAATGGGCCACCATTAAATTCTCTGAATCTGTTCACTCTGACACTCACTAATTAAGGCAGACATCCATCAGGTTCATTCCCTGCTGCACCTTGTCTCACCCCAATCCATCCCAATGAATATCTATGAATTTAATGCATCTTGGCTTCTTCGATGAACAATGAAACCCTCGCTTGACTCACTTATGAGAGATTCTCTGCATTCTCATCTCCCGACCTGCACCTATTATGATGATAATTCTAGAGTCTTACCCACCTAGTTCCCCTTCGATCGATAACTAGCTACCTTATGCGCTCTTGGAAGCCCTCCTCCTGCGTTGTCGCTCCTGTAGCATCGATCACTCTTGGAAGCACTCCTCCTGCGTTGTTTCTCATGTAACATCGATCGGTCACAGCTGGTTGCATTAAATTCCCAAGGCTAGTTTCAGAGCTTGTTTTCCTCACGAGTTGGAAAGCATGTGATATTGGTGTTATAACCATTTGTGATAAACACTGACAACATAACACTGGCATCTGTTGGTTGTGCCATTTGTAATATTTCACTCATAAACTCGTCATTCTACACAATTACCAAGTCTGATATGTCATAGGTTAGGTGGTGGGTCCATGTAGTCACCTTAACTTGTGCATAAATCATTAGTTCACCGGGACCAGATATATTCAACTGACCAACAACTAAGCAGGACCGACAGTTTGTTTGGGACACATCTCTCCAACACTGAGCTAAGCTGTAGATTTCTTACGCATTAGGATAACTGGTTTCGAATTTATCTGTAGCAAAGAGTTTGGGACTCTGCACAGTTTTTTCGATAAGTTTTGAAAGCAGTTTCTCGGTAGTATTTCCGAACTACTCTGGTTGATCGCTTAGAATGGAGTTGCAAATTTTCTTAAACTCGTTACTCTGATTATAATCGTTGTAAAAATTATGATTTCTGTAACGTAAGAAACAACTGTCTACTTGAATGAATCCATAAGTGCTATGGCATCTCTCTAGAATCCTTTCTTTCGCAGTAGATGCCTAGCCTTTGCAATCAGAGGAATTTAAATCTCCCCTGCATTGGACAAACCTATAAACATTACTATTTTTGTTTTGCTCCTCGATACGAGTATTGAATCCGCTCGTAGAAACGTTCCCCACCAATGATTCCAAAACCTGGTTTAGATTACGCTGGAAATTGATATCGTTTCTATATTCACTATTCCCACAAACATGCCAAACGGGATTAGCTATATCAGTGTCAGCTACTAAGAGATGCAGGCTTGTCCATACACTGACGATAAGTAACATGCAGTTTTTCAATTTTTTCATCTTCATCGCCGTAGCAGGGCAGGGAATGAGCTCCGCGCTTTCTTCTCAATCTTATCTAATTTGATGAGTGGAGGTGCTTCTATAATCTTAAGGCATTGCATAGTTGAGTTATAACACTAATTTATTAATTTTCCAAAGCCCTTTTATTTTACGGTGTCGTCTCAATTGGATTTCCACTAGGTGTGGAATGCGCTCTGTGATTGACTGTGAAAAGAAAATTTGAACTGTGAGAAACTCCCTTTCCAACGTCCCCAACAAGGAATGCCCCCCCTCTTTTTCCCAAACCATTCAAGTAGCCCAGTTTCAGATGGAAAGAGTTGGCGATGAACTAAAGGCTTACCCCGGTCTTACTACCTTAGAAGTTTTAGTCGGTAGGGTTCGATCGGTCCGCGTAACATCCACAGAGAGCCATGCATTAACTCTAATGCATTAATGCCGCCGATTTTACAATTCACTACTTTGGAACTCATCAAGGTTACTTGTGACAACTCATTTGCTCATTTGGAAGTGTGGATATGAACTTGAGCTTTCTGTTGAAGTTTTTTGGTTGAGCTCGAACACTAGTAGTTGAACAATGGATTTTTGGCAAAGATTTAATGCGAGCTAAAGTGCTGCAATGGGAAACATCTCTGGTTGAAAGTGAGTACTCAGTGTAGTTAAAAGCACTACTGTAACTTTATTTTTTTTAATGATAGATTGGCCTTGCTTTAACTAGAATACTATTTTTTCCTTCCTTTTTCATTTCCTCACCCATAAATATGAAATTTATGGCTCCCATAAGCATTGGCATGAGTTGAATTTTGCATACTCAATGGTATTTGAAAGATTTGTGATACCATGTCCGTTTTTGGGGTTAACGTTGATTTGGTTTTGGTTAACTGTTGGTGGCTCGTTTTGGGCATTCACTCCTCCATATTGTCATTTTACATTTTTTGTATTTCGAATGACTCTACATACTCTATCATAAAAGTCTTTCGACCTCACTTTGTATAAGATGTATTGAACAAGGTTATGTCTTGCTCCATTATAGTTTGTATAGTAGTGATGAACCACATGTATTGAAACCACATTATGTAAAGAAAATGGGTTTTGGTTTTTATGTTGTTTTGAAGTCAAATACACATTGTAACCTACAACACTTAAAACCACTCATCCATATTACCACTTTCCATGCATTTACACATATAAAGATGAACTCAAATATCCCTAATAATCTTGCTTTTTCCATATTAAAATGACTTTTATGGAATTAAAGACCCAGAATAATTTGTTATATGAAAATCCTTGTCAAATAGAATGATGCATGATGTGTTAAAGAGGTATTATAAGTGTAATATCCTCAAGAACGAGTCCTATTGTAATCATGTTTATGAATTGTAAATCATATTTTGTAGGCTGGTGAGCCAAGTATTGATACACTAATGGTCTTATGTGTTTATTAGGCCGAAAAACCTAAGTATTAAGACCAAAAGCCTGATTTTTGTATATGTAATTATGGAGATCATTAATATAATATATGAACATCGTTTCATGCAGACCAACCATGAAGAAAGACTGATGGGGGACTAAGCCTCCACAAGGTGGGTAAGGGAAAAAGTGGCTGAAAGGTTGGAAAAATGGGCTAAACTTAGGGGCTTAAGTCCTTGAGAATAATAATTTTTTATTATTCCAAAGGCATCCTAAGTTCCTAGAAGGGGGAACATGTGAAAAACGGACTGCATGTAGCCTCATGGGCGACATGTGTCGGCCCAGGCACATGCAATTTAACTGAAGAATTGAGTTGTGATGGGGGTTCGTTCCCCATTCTGTCGTCCGCTGTCTAAACCGAGAGATCACTGCGTCTGATTTTTGTAAGCCTCACGCAGCTCTGAAACCTGAAGCCTGTGATGTTTCTTGAGAATCTGATACACCTCTACCCAAACTGTTGAGTCTGTGTTTGACCTCTGTGTGAATTACTTGTCACGCATCCTTAAAACGGGTGTTACCTGAACTGTGCTACATCTTAGTGGCCGATTGTTGTTTCTTGGTTCCACACCCAATTTTCCTGTTGTTGTTGTCACCCGTGAGTTAGCCAAAAGATGTTGTTGTTGATGTTATCTTGAAATTGTTGTAATTAAGTTGAAAAATGGTTGAAGAACCGGGTTGTCAGGCTCGTGGTAGAAGAGGCAGGTTGTCAGACCTGTGAGCAACTCTCTCCAGGTGAGAGAGTCTTCCGGGGAGTGGTTTTCTCCCAGAGAGAGTCCATCACCAGCTACGAAGCTCTGAGAATTCTTGATCTGGCCTATTGACGAGGCCCAGAGGGGAGGTGAAACACCGATGGACTGTGCTTGTGGATGTTTTTACTCCCAAGTGGAACAAACATGTGGGGAATGAGAGTCCGTGAGTAGTGGGCATAAGAAGGCTTCAGGGGGAGAATACTTCTAATTTCTCTGTGTAGCTTTCTAGTAACCTCAGCCTAGTCTAGCATTCCCTTAACTTGCGTGAAGCTTAGTTCTAGCTCGGAGGTGACCCACTGTTGAACGTGATGAGCAGTGAGGTCTAAGGCTGGGAGGTTCATGGAAATTCTGCACGTGGTTGGTGGAGTTACTACAGTTTCAAAGATAAGTATATGCATGTGTTTAATTTCAATTAAAATGCATGTCTGTGATGCTTGTAATATTATCATGTATTTCGTTGCGATGATATTTACTATTGATTCCATTAATTTTGTATGTTAGTAGTAATTATATGTTTACTTTGTTAAGCCATTTAACTTAATTTAAATGCATACTATATAAGTATGAGAATGTTTCCGCATAGTAGCGTTGTCCAACAAGTGGAGTGATGGTAGAGGACGTTACAATATGGTATCAGAGCCCAAGGTTTCAACACTGAGCCTAGATGGGTTGGATAAGTGGTCTTTGGACCCAAGGTTTCGAGAGGAAATTGTGTCTGGAGGACTAATTTCGAACCTTAGAATGTTTATGAGTGCCAATGGGCTACTTGGTCGTGTACGAAGCTTAGGATAAATAGCGGTAGAATAAAACCGTAGTTGATGTGGTATTTGACCATAGAGAGAGAGGGCACTCAACACTTGGGGTGTTGGAGCCGTAGGATCTGTTCAAAAAGAAAGGAAAAACCTTTACGACCGTTAGATCTGGAAAAGGTGCCGGGAGGATATCTGAGAAGCCCTTCAAGAGTTCGACTATCGGGAAAATCAGGGTGCATTGAGACACAAACCCCCAAAACCCAAAACTTTGAAGTCCCGAGAAGATCTACATCGTAGATCATGGAAAAAGATCTTGTCCATTGGATCGAGCAGAAGAGAAAAGAGTAATTTCGGGAGTTCGGTTGTTGAGAGAAGTGGGATGTGCTGATGCACAAACTCCTGAAGCCTGAAATCGTGAAATCCCAAAGAGAGGAAGTAGAGGATTGGGTTGATGTCACTTGGATGGATGTGAACCCATGGGATATGTGCCACGTGCCAGTGGGCCTCGAAGGAAAAGTAGATGCAGTGGGGTCGAATGGCAACACCTGAGGTAACGTGGACCTTCTTAAGTACACCACATGTCACCACCATGGTTAGCGACAGCTGTGCTGTGGGCTCGGAGGATAGAAAGGTCAAAAGTTTGAAAGTTGGGAATTGGAGAGGGAAGTGAGCGTGGGAATATCCAGGACCGAAATCCCAAAACCCTGAGACCCAAAACTCCGAAGTCTCAATTAGAGAACCTTGAGATCTAGTGCTTAGTCATGACCCATGGTCGCATGGGTTTGGAAACTGAGAGAAAAATGGCTAAGGCTTGAGTGCACTATGGAGCTGAGTAGAGCTTGAAAAATTCATGGAAACTGAACATTTTATTGAATCAAGTTGTTTATGAATGATGTCAGATTTGTTAAGGAATAATGACCTGACAAATTCCAATTGTCTGGACATTGTGTTTGCAGAAGTTTAGCGAGTGCTAGAATCAAATAGAATTTCCACTGAGTGAAAAAGAAATGGAAAGGGCACAAACTGCTTCCAGTTCCGAAGATGAAGCAAAATGAATGGATGTTCATTTGGGAGTTGAAGGATCAAAATCCAATGGACATGGAGAAGAGATAGATAATGAAGGAAACATGAGGAAGATCATTGAAGGATTGCAAAACGATTCCCCAACTTGCCGAGAAGATAGAAGAAAACTCAGAAAAGCTCAGGAAAAACAACGAGAATTCAACATAAAGTTGTTAAAGAGTTTTGAGAGAATACAAAAGAAGTTGGATAAGGAGAGTGACTCGAGAAGAATAGGGAGTCACCATAATTCAGAGGAAAGAAGGTCAAGGAGTGTCGGTAGACACCATCATCACTCCCAAGGTTGCTCCAAGAGAAGTACACACAGTAGTTCAAGCCCATCCCCTACTAGAAAGCACAGGAGATCTGGAATGGATGAATTGAAGGGGGAGACGAACAAGATTAAGCCTCCTACGTTTGATGGAGAACATCAGAAGGAGGAAGACGTTGAAACATGGTTGCTTGGTATGAGGAAATACTTTCAACTACATAATCATTCCTCTCATGTGAAAGGAAGAATTGCGATGTATCAACGGAAAGGAAAAGCATCCATGTAGTGGGATCAACTTGTGCAGGTGAAACACATTAGAGAGAAAGATCTCACTTGGAAGGATTTCAAGAGGTATTTCAAGAAGAAGTATTTGATTAAGAGATATTATGACATAAATATGAAAGAGTTCTTTGAACTCAAGCTATGCAGTATGACCATTGATGAGTATGAACATAGGTTTTTGGAATTGTTGAAGTATGTTACGTTCATCAAAGAAGAAACTGTCAAGATTCAAAGGTATCTGAGTGGATTGCCACCTTCCATTGGTGACAAGATCTAGTATGATGACCCAAAAACCATGGAAGAAACGATAAGAAGAGAGAAATGCTTATATGAGAAGCAAAGAGAAAAGCTTACCTTTCGAAAGGCTTGGGATGACCAGAGAAAGTTCAAGAAAGAATAGAGGCAGAAGGGAAACAAAGATATTTTTTTCAAAAATAGTCCCCAAGGAAAACCATCATTTAGAGAGCCGAGAATGGCTGAAGTAGGGGAACAAAGGCCAAGACAGACACCCATTCAATGCTGGGGCTGTCAGGGAAACCATAAGTACAGAGATTGTCCCCACAAAAATGGCAAAGTGAGAACTGTCCATAATGTTCAGCAAGCTAAAACAATGGAGGACATGGGTCGTAGAATACCAAGGATCTATACAGCCCTAGACAACAAGCAAGATGGATTTCAATCGCACATGATTGAAGTAGAAGGTATGATTAACAACCAACCATTTACTATTTTAATTGATTCAGGGGCTAGCCATAGTTATGTAGATCCTAGAGTGGTGGAAAGTTTTCATTAGTCAAGAAGAAAACATGAAAAGTCTTGGTTAGTTCAGCTGGCTATAGGAACCAAGATAAATTCACTAAGTTTGTTAAGTCTTGTCCAGTGGATATGAAGGGACTGAGCACAAAGGCTAAATTGACTGTTCTACCTTTAGGGTCTTATGACTGTCTAATTGTGCTGGATTGATTAGAACAACACCATGACATATTGGACTATCGTAACAAGGCATTCACTTGCCTGGATGAGGAAGGGAATTGAAAAACAATCCAAGGAATTCCCAGAGTTGTTGCTATGAGAGAAATCTCAGCAATGCGGTTGAAGAAGTGCTACAGAAAAGGTTGTCAATTATTTGCAGCCCATGTGGAGGAAACACCTAAGGATAAGGTGTCAAGTATTGGAGATCATGTGGTGATAAAGGATTTTGAATATGTATTTCAAGAGGTACCCAGATTACCCTCGAAGAGAGATATTGATTTCTCTGTAAACTTGATGCCTGGAGTAGCTCTAGTGTCGAAAGCTTCTTACAGAATGAGTACGCCAGAGCTGAAAGAGTTGCAATTGTAGATTGAAGATCTTATGAAGAAAGGGTACATATGCCCAAGTGTGTCACCTTGGGGAGCCCTGGTCCTGTCCGTGAAGAAGAAGGATGGAATGCTGAGATTGTGTATCGATTTCAAACAATTGAACAAAGTAATTGTGAATAACAAATATACTCTGTCGAGGATTGATGACCTCTTAGATCAATTGAAGGATTGAAGATATTTTCAAAGATATACCTCAGGTCGGGATATCACGAGGTAAGGATAAAGGATGAATACATCAACAAGATCACCTTTAGAACAAGGTATGGTCATTACGAGTTCATAGTGGTGCCATTTGGGTTGTCAAATGCACCCACTGTTTTTATGTGCCTGATGAATGGTGTATTTAGGGACTATCTAGACAAGTTTGTCATAGTCTTCCTGGATGACATTTTGGTGTATTCCAAGTCAGAGGAAGCGCATGAACTACATTTGAGGAGGGTGTTTCAGGTACTAAGAGAGCACCAACTGTATGCCAAGTTGAGCAAATGCTCGTTTTATCATGAGCAGATCCATTACTTGGGGCATATTATCTCGAAGGATGGGATAGTTGTAGATCCTGAGAAGATTGAGGCCATTAGAGGATGGTTAGTGCCAAAGAACGTGACAAAAGTTAGATCCTTCATGGGATTAGCTGGTTATTACATAAGGTTTATCGAAGGGTTCTTGAGGATATCTTACCCTATCACTTCCTTGCAAGGGAAGGAGAAGAAGTTTCAGTGGACAGAGAATTATGAGAAAATCTTTCAGCAATTGAAGCAACTGTTAACCCATGCTCCAATATTGAGGATTGTAGATCCAAAGTAATATTCCGTGGTGTGAACTGATGCGTGCAAAGAAGGAATGGGAGGGGTCCTCAGTCAGAATGGATTCATAATTTTTTATGAATCCAGAAATTTGAAAGAGCACAAAAGGAACTATGCAACTCATGATTTGGAGTTGGCATACATAGTACAACAGATGTTGCTGACATCTTTGTGAAGGAAATAACATGCTTGCATGGAATCCCTAAGACAATTGTGTCTGACAGAGATCTGAAATTTACCTCAAATTTCTGGAAGGGGTTGTTCAAAGGATTCAGAACGAATCTGAACTTTAGCACAACGTATCATCTTGAGTATGATGGGTAGACAGAGAGGGTGAACAGAGTAATAGAAGACATGCTAAGGATGTATGTGATGGACAAACCATCGAAATGGGAAGACTAACTACACTTGATAGAATTCACCTACAATAATAGGCATCAAACATCATTGAAGATGAGCCCATTTGAAGCACTTTATGGCAGAAAGTGCAATACTCTAGTAAGTTGGGATAATCCAGCTGACAAGGCAGTAGTTGGGCTAGAGTTTCTCAAGGAAATGGAAGAACAAATGATAAAAATTAAATAGAATTTAAAGGCTTCCCAAGACAGGAAGAAAAGTTATGCTGACAAGAACAGAATCCATAGAGAGTTTAAAGTGGGTGATCATGTTTTCCTGAAAGTAAAAGACAATAGAAGTTCCCCGAAGTTGGGAAACTGCACCAAGTTGGCAACCATATTTTGTGGGCCATTTGAAATCCTAGAAAGGATTGGGCCCATTACATATATGCTTGCATTATCTGCATCCATGAATGTACATAATGTGTTTCATGTTTCATTGCTTAAGAAATATAAACCTGATGCTAATCATGTAATTGATTGGAATGTGATTCAAGTGGAACAAGAAGGTGTCCTGCAAGTGCATCCTATGCGCATAGTGGATCGAAAAAACAAATAGCTCCAAAATCGAGCCATAGGACTTGTAAAGGTCCAGTTGACTTGGTACGGTCCCGAGAACGCGACTTGGGAACATGAAGATGCTATGCGGGCAAACTATCTGCATATTTTTGAATATTTTGGAAATCTTGTTGATACTGTGTAAAGGTTGCACTGAGGACAACGCAAAAATAAGGGGAGGGGATTGTAATATCCCTAAGAACGAGCCATGTTGTAATCATGTTTATGAATTGTAAATCATGTTTTGTAGGCTGGTGAGCCAAGTATTGATAAGTTGGTGGGCTTATGTGTTTATTAGGCCAGAGAGCCTAAGTATTAAGACCGAAAGCCTGATTTTTGTATATGTAATTATGCACATCATTAATATAATATATGAACATCGTTGCATGCAAACCAACCACGAAGAAAGAGTGATGGGGGACTAAGCTTCCACAAGGTGGGTAAGGGAAAAAGGGGCTAAGATTAGGGGCTTAAGTCCTTGGGAATAATAATTTATTATTATTCCAAAGGCTATGTGAAATGTATGTTTTTATCCTAAGTTCTTAGAAGGGGGAACATGTGCCAAAGGGAACACATGCTGATGGAGTGCATGAAGCCTCATGGGCATCATGTATTTTCCCGGGCACATGCAATTTAACTCAAGAATTGAGCTGTGATGGGGGTTCGTTCCCCATTTTTCCATCCGCTGTCTGAATCGAGGGATCTCTGCATCTGATCTCTATAAGCCTCACGTAGCTCTGAAACCCGAAGCCTGTGATGTTTCTTGAGAAGTTGATACACCTCTGCCCGAACTGTTGATTTTGTGTTCGACCTCTGCTGGAATTGCTTGTCATGCATTCTGCAAACGAGTGTTACCTGTACTGTGCTGTTTCTTAGTGGCATGTTGCTGTTTCCTGGTTCCACATCCAATTTTCCTGTTGCTGCTGTCACTCGTGAGTTAGCCAAAAGTTGTTGTTGCTGCTGTTATCTTGAACTTGCGGTAATTGATTTGAAAAATGGTTGAAGAACTGAGTTGTTAGGCCTGTGGTAGAAGAGGCAAGTTGTCAGACCTGTGAGCAACTCTCTCCAGGTGAGGGAGTCTGTCGGGGAAGGGTTTTCTCCCAAAGAGAGTCCAACTCCAGCTACGAAGCTCTGAGAATTCCTGATCCGACCTATTGTTGAGGCCCAAAGGGGAGGTGAAGCACCGATGGACTGTGCTTCTGAAGGTGTATACTCTCGAGTGGAACATGCATGTGGGGAGTGAGAGTTCGTGAGTAGTGCACATAAGAGGGCTTCAGGGGGAGAATCCTTTTGATTGCTCTATGCAGTTTTCTAGTAACCTCAACCTAGTCTAGCATTCCCTTAACTTGCATGGATCTCACTCCCAGCTCAGGGGTGAATCACTGTTGAGCATGATGAGCAGTGAGGTCTAAGGCTGGGAGGTTCGTGGAAGGTCTGCATGTGGTTGGTGGAGTTACTACAATTTCAAAGATAAGTATATGCATGTGTTTAATTTCAATTAAAATGCATGTCTGCAATGCTTGTAATATTATCGTGTATTCCATTGCGATGATATTTACTATTGATTCCATTAATTTTGTATGTTAGCAGTAATTATATGTTTACTCTGTTAAGCCATTTAACTTCATTTAAATGCATACTATATAAGTATGAGAATATTTCCGTGTATTAGCGTTGCCCGACAAGTGGAGTGATGGTCGGGGATGTTACAATAAGTATGTGGTTTATTTGGTTGTTGTCTCTTAAATAAATCAATTAAAGGGACTATAAAAACATACTAAAGGTTTACCTAGGGCCTAGAATTTCTTGGATCTTCAAAAATAAGAATTTTAAAGTTTCGACGCCACTTCTTTCAGATTTGTTGACATAATAATCCCTGGTCATTGTTAATCCTTTGCTCGTCGTTATTATCGACGCCATTACATGTTTCGTTGACATAATAATCCTTGCTTCCTATTTATCCTTCGCTCGCCACTATTATCAATGCTACTACATGTTTCTTTCACACACTAATCCTACAATTGAACCCTTCTGCACTCATGTATTCCACAAAAATACCGCGATTTCACGTTTTTAATATGAAAAGGGAAGGAACCAAACAAATTATGTACCCCCACTTTGGTGGCAAAGACCGTGTTTCACATAATTACTATGAAAGGGGAAACAACCAAACAACTTCAAGAGTCAAGACCCACTTTCCACTTTCTAGGTCAAGGAGAATTGGAAAGTCAATCCACTGAAGTAGGATTGGAATTTCAAAAGGAAACACCTAGTCAATTTTATTATTTTTATATCCATTTTCAAAGTTTTCACAATTTAATTATTTATTTTCAAAGTTCAAAGTTCAGACTTTTAAGAATTATGAGTAAATCATTAAATAATAAACAATTTAATTGTCTAATTCGGCTATCAATATACAACCTTCTTCCCATTATTGAATTCAAAGTTCAGACTTTTAAGAATTGTGAGTAAATCATTAAATAATAAACAATTTAATTGTCTAATTCGGCTATTAATATACAACCTTCTGCCCATTATTGAATGCTTGATTGAATACTGTAAGCAGGAAGTATAAACACCAAAATAATCCAACAATATACGGTTTGGGCAACACATTCAATGATTTGTAGTAGGCTACAAGTTATATCTCAATGCTATAAGTTATATCTTCCTAGGACCTAACTATTGATCCTATATAGACAATGGGGCTAGGATTCTAATCGTTTCCAATAGAAGGCCTGAAGGAATAAACACAGCTTCAGGCCTTCTGTGGCCCTTGATCTTTTCTAGTGATACCTCTCCCCTGCATGTTGCAGAACTTTATCTTTATATGACACCTTGTCTGTGATGAAATTTGATAGTGGTGTTGATGACATTTAATTTGTCATTTTGATTTAATATATTTTGTTGCATAAATAACTATGTCGTGATAAAGAAGATACCATGTGGGAAGTCATGCTTAGGTCCAATCAAACCATATACCTAAAATATTAAATTAAATTATTGACCGACAAATTTGATAAAAATCACTTTAAAATTATTGTTTTTACTCTCTTTTTTTTTTGTCCTCTTTTTTATCTCATTCCATCCCTACCTGTTTTGTTTTTAATTTTTCTTGAATAAAATCTCACTTAAAAAT
The DNA here is from genome assembly GCA_000966675.3 of Picea glauca. Taxonomy (NCBI): domain Eukaryota; kingdom Viridiplantae; phylum Streptophyta; class Pinopsida; order Pinales; family Pinaceae; genus Picea; species Picea glauca. The sequence goes on along the minus strand of JZKD02S1672683.1, from coordinate 1,364,496 downwards.
GGAATCTAACGATTAAATTGTTTGTTTCAATCTACCATTTTGTACACTTCTTTTCCCTGGAATACAAATCTCACTTAGAAATGGAATCTGACAATTAATTTGTTGTCATGGAATATTTGACAATCAAATATAATTACTAAAAACTGTCTAATTAAGAGACAGTATTTTCATGACAAAAATTAAGAGACATTTAAGGATTTGGAAAAGTAATTTAAATTAAGCCATCGCCCTTTGGGGATTCAAATTATAACATAGATTTTACAAAAATTTTCCATGTTTATTATGAAAGCACCAATCATGTTATTTCAACATCACTGGCTTCAATCACAATTTATTGGAGTATCCCATGTTTAACTTGTTAATGTTCATTTTTAGTACCTTAAGAGATGCTTGGAGTTTTGAAACACACCTAGAAATAAAATAGTTGTTTTGATGAAATGCAGTCATTTATTTTAGGCTGATGCAAATTATTTATGATCACCAAGATGTTTTTCTCCTCTAAAAAGCTATGTTCCTCGTCTAAGATTTCGACAAAAAATCTGCAATACAGTAATGTAACACCCTGTTTCCCCCAATTTGTAATTAATCATAAAATAGGAATTACCATGCTAAGGCATGAAGACAATGTAAATGTATTATTGACTGAGTTGCCAAATAACTGACTATGGGGGTGAAGCCTTGAAAGTACTGGCCATGATATCACTAAAGGAATAATGTGAAAACTATACAAGAGGGTTCATATCAAATAACCCCAAATCTCCCTTGATAAGGATGACAAACCTCCTTCAAATCCCAAGGAAAGAAATCAGTTAATGGAGAAAGGACTGGTGGTTGAACTATCAACCACCCCCATGAATGGAAACATGGGCCGTTAGCCCGAAGTACCGTAGGGACCTGCAGACCTGAGCTACCTTCTGACAGAAGGAATAGGATAGGTCGACAAACCTTCCAAGGTAAGAGGGATACACATGGGAGAGGAGACACCAGACAAGAAGAGCGTAAGCTCACAAGGGAGATGCGCGGAGCTCTCCAACGAGTCACGAACTAAAGTATGCAAGCTGGATGCCGAGGAGCATCTGATAAACCTCGTCGAGGCCATAACCGAAAGAGAATGCTCTGAGTTGTAGAGAACAGGACCCGAGCAGAAGCTGGAATAGAGACATAACTCCTAAAAGCTGTGAGAACTCCCTGGTGATATCATGGCTTGGCACGGGGGTGGCCAGAGTGCTAAGAATGAATGCCTCTAAGCCTATGGTCGGGTGGAAGGATGAACACCCATAGTCAGTTGGTTGGTGGCAACCTGTAATAGATAAGCGATTTCCTACCCTGTGTAATTTAGCTGTAATTGTGTATGAATTGGTTATACTATGTATGTTTCAGGAATTGTTCATATTTTGTAATGGATATACTGTATCTCCCCTATTTTCTGCTTGATTCTATAACTAGGCCAGTAAGAAATTATATGGTTAGGAGATGATTTTATACTCGAAAATGCTTGTGTCCTATGGAGGCATAAGTCAAAGTCACGAACTGTGTGTTCGTCGACCCCAGACACAGTTTCATGTACGCATGCCAAACCTCCTAATTGTTTAGAGTCCCTTGGAGAACGAAGTTTGTTAAGCTCAGGAGAGGTAGTGCAAATCAACACAGGCTCTCTGTGAGGAAAACTGAACCCAGAACTCCTTAAGTCCTAGACAAGCTCAGGAAGGATCACACCGTTGTGTGCAAGAACCTTGTATGGAGTTCAGAGGTTGAGGAACCCTTTTGAGGTTTCAAAGAATATGAAAGCTCAAGAGTGACAAATAGACTGTGATCGAAATCAAATATGAACCGTTGGTTCAATTCCGGAAATAGAGGTGAGGATTTCCCCAAAGTCCTGAAGGGTGAATTGCCGCTTCGTAGGGGAAAATCTGGACCGTTGGAGCTTACGTCCAGATAGCTGGAGAAGAGTGTGTAGGAGAATAGATCTGAACCATCAAATTGAGTGCATGGGACCGATAGTCGTCGGATCCAGAAAAGGCACACGAGGTTTAACCTGGTGCATGCAAGGTAGAGAGGACTCGTCAAAGTCCTAAAAGTCCCGAAGTATTCAGAACCGTCCATCGGCATAGGACACGTGGCAGTTTGGTAGCATTTCGCTGACTCGCAACTTGGAGTGGTCAAAGGGTAAGACCGAACGAACTCACGATTCGAGAAATCACGACGTGATCGTGGTCGTTGATCAATGAGTGATCTGGACCATCGGTTTAGTGTGAATAAATTTCAGCGTTTTAGCATCCGGGAAACCAAAGGGCAAGACCCCTTGTCTTCGCAAGTCGCGAAATCCTGGTATACGAAACCCCGATGCGTTATGTGGATGAGCCAGTTTAGTGTGAATAAGTTTTGATGTTTCGGCATCGGGGAAACCAAAGGGAAAGACCCCTCATCTTCACAAGTCGTGAAATACCAGTATACGAAACCCCGACGTGTGATTAAGACTGAGTGTCTTTCAACACCCTTAAGCTTAGGAGGGATAGTGACCGTCAGATCCAGATCAACGAGGGTCATTGATCTCATACACAAATTTCCATATCGGAATTCAGGGATTGGAGTGACAAGAGATTTGGAGTTGCTACATCGTGAACTCCTGGTTCACGAAACTCCGAAAAGATCTGGATCGTTGGATCCAAATCATTGAGGATCGTTGGATCTTGTACAAGAACTCACGTATCAAAGTTCAAGGAATGGAGTGACCAGTGGTTTGGGTCACTGCATTTCGAACTCCCGGTTATTGAAATCCCAATACGGCCAGAAGCGTTGGATCAGGAGGAGATTCGCAACCGTTGATCTCATCGAAGGTAAGATTTCGAGTTTCGGGGTTTGAAGAGTCGAAAGACTTGACTCTCTTGCATCGCTGAGTTGCAAAATGCGAAAGGCGCCTCTTGGCCTGGCTTGTGTTCATAACCAATGATCACATGGAGGTGGATAAGGGAAAAGCTAGCCTGCGCTAGGCCCCTGTAGGTATTCGAGGATTCTATCCCTTGAAGAAGAGAGAAAATTTTATTTTTTCCATAGTGGGTATGTGACAAATTGGTATCAGAGCATGGTTACAACACTTGGCTTGCTTGGGATCATGTACGAGTCGTGTAAGGAGATATTGTTATCTGCATTTTCTCTTTAAGGAGAAGGAATGCAGAATGAAACTGTAATTTGGGAATTTCTATGGAATTCTAGCAAAGGAATTATATTGTTCCTTTATCAAAATGATAACTACTCTTATAGGAGTAGGGATGCACTGATCAATATTACTGATAAGACCTGAGTATGAATAATAGAGGTGGAATAAATTGTGATATGAAGCTGCACGAGCTAGAAAAGGGACATGAACTGAGTTGTTCTGTTATAGTGTGACGATGGCTACCTACTAAAGCAGGTAGAGTCTCTTGCAATTGAGATGGCTAGTTAGGTAAGAATTAAGATCCTCATGAAGAACTCCATGATTTAGGAAATCCAGAAAGGACTGGTAGGATTCTTAGAAAGTTATAATTACTATATTATTAAAAGACTAAAGCCTGAGCATATGACTCCTCATGATTGAGATGACTGATGAAAATATGTAGGGTCAGATTAACTGACCTATAATGGTTAGAATCGACAACAAGGATAATCTGTTTAAACAAGATTAAGAGGAGTCCTTTGGGACTGTTTCTAATTCCCAAGAGTGACCCTTGTTGGTTGTTTCCATAAAGAGAGGGTAACATCTGTATGAGTTATGACTATGAGATTAGTCCTGTAAGTAACTTAAAATCTCAGAAAAGATAGCGGGGAAATTTTGTATGGCGAGTGTGCATATAGAGCATAAAGAGTGCATATAGAAACAAGCTTGTGTTAAAGTTTGAAAGCTCTAGAGGTTGAACACAGAGGTTGATTCCAGAAGAGTTGATTCCAATTTCTTGGTTGGAAGTCATTGGAAATCTGAACGAATGGTGGAATTGTCGGAGGGAGGAATACCGAAATTCTGTGAATCGTTAGATCTAGTAGATCAGCAGAGAAGATAAGGATGATAACCTCTCATAACTCACAGACTCAAGAGGAATATTATCTGTTAGATTGGAATCAACGGGAGTCATTGATCTAGAGATTCGAGGTTTTGGCTATTGGGAAAATAGAAGCGAAGACTTTCCCAAAGTCACGCAAGGTAAATCATCGATTCAATCAGGGTCGTTGGTTAGCAGATGACCTGAACTGTAGATCCGGTGTAATCGGATCTTCGGGAGTCGGAGGTTTAGAAGTCAATGGGCAGAGTTTTGAGAACTCACATGTCATAAAATCTTGACATCCAACCTAAGCCGTTGGATTGAGATAGGCGGTGGATCGTTGATCTGACGCATACACATTTTGGGGATTCGAAATCGGGAGTTCGAAGGTGAAGATTTTGCTAGAATCCTGAAAGGTGGAAAGTTGGGATTTGATCAGGACCGTTGATTGGCAGAGAGATCTAGACCATGGGATCCAGGTTGTCGGACCCTCGTAGATTAGAAGTTTGGGAAACAGTGGAGCATTGTCCGTGGATTCTCCGAAACATGGGATCTTGACACGTGTCTAGGAGTTGACCCTAGGTTTCGAGCAAAGGGTCATGTGAATAAAAGAGCCGAGAAAACCTTAGCCTCGGTCTTTCAGGTTTTTGGATTTCGGGGATCGAGGAACCAGAGTTCCTTGCAACAGAAATCCTGAAATCGCGAAATGTGAAGCGCCTTTTAGTTTGGATCGTGGTCACCGCCGGTGGTCACGTGAGGAGAAGGCGTGAACTAGTATGATGAATACTTAGCCGTGTTCAATTGTACTTGAGTGCATGATTTTAATGCATTGTGAAGCTTCATAATAGGATGCCTAATATTAATATCGGTAAGGTATGAATGATATTAAACGTGCAAGTAATGCACATGTATGATGTAAGAATATAAGTATACTAGAGGCCCAATATGATTGCCCTGATGAGTGAAATGTGAAGCAAGTATTACTCTTGTCCAGATTAAATGAATACTATGGAGGCATAGCTGACTCCATTCTGGGGAGTCATGAAAGTTCTGTTCCAAATAATAGATTGAGGGGAATGTATTCCATTTTCCTCAAGAAGTACCAATATAATTAGATGAAAGGGTAAATGAGCAAAGATTCTCTCTTGTCATAATAAGAGACAAATGATTACGCCTTTGAGCATCACATGAGAAGGATTGTGAATGAATCTGAATTGACTGATCTTAACCATAAAGATGCATGTGGGCTGTAAAATATGCCTATGACAACTGCACATAGGCTTACGATTATGAGTATAGCTAAGTACATCGTGGATGTAAGATAGAAAAAACCTAGAACATGTGCAGATGCATAATCTGGAATACATACCAGAAAGGTATGTCTATGTCCCTTAAAGAATGCTTATTAACAAGCTGAAGCTAATTCAAGCTTGAGGCCATCACAGATAGTGATGAATATGCAACAAGGAAGTTGCATACTGAAGGAGTTCCCAGTGGAGGAACTATGTAATCACTTTGCCAGAAGAACAGAGTCACAACCCTAATAATTGTTGAAGGTTGGACAATGGGCTGCAAGGCTTGTCCATATATAAGAATCTTGGATTACATTTTGAAAGAATCATGTAATTAATAAAAGACTAACAACTGAATATTGACCATTCTGATAACTGAATGGAAGTGTGTAGGATGCACATGTTCATGATTCATTATGAGCAAAGAGTTTCTATTAAAGCATGTTGCGGTATCCCAAAAAGGGTTAGGGTGAGGCCTAACCAAGG
>JZKD02S1672683.1:1346729-1357741 GCA_000966675.3 Picea glauca | reverse complement strand
AAACCCTTTTGAAATGTTGAATTACATTTTGAAAATTTTGGTATGTTGAGATGAGACTAACAGTTTGTTTGGCTGTGGAAAGAATGAATTGCAGGAAGCAAAGGGTCATGGATATGGTAGTGAGGTAAGCCCATAGGAAAGACCGATTGCCTGCTGAGTCAAACTGCGTAGAATGGAAGAAAGAGTCTTGGATATGGGAATGTTGTAAGCCCATAAGGAAGACCAATTTCCTGCCGAGCTAAAATGTTATGGGAAAGAAAGTCACATGCCTGTAAATCCGGTTTCGTATGGAACATATCTGAAAATAAAAGAAGAGATTGGAAAAATTTGTGGGTGATAGATTTGCAATAAAAATTCTGAAAGTTGGAATTTATAATGATGTCTCACGAATGTTGTATACCCGTGACACAGGTGAGGAGAAAAGATCTGTCCAGAAGAAACAGATAAAGGTTGTCAAAGCTGAAGATGATAAAAAAAGGCTACTGCTGAGCCATGAAAACCCCGTGATAAGCCATGATTGCCTGAAAATTATTGTGTTGAGGTAACACAAGCTAGAGGTATGCCTCGGCAAAGTAATTCTGAGGGATGCCTCAACTATAAGACTCGATAGAGTCTCTAAAATTTTTCTGTGCGACAAAACCTTGGCAGGGTAAGATGGATCGCCCGAGGGACTGTATAACAATGAAGGGGATGTCTGAGCCTGGGTCTGGAGGGTGAGTGACCGCAAGGAAGAGGAGACCTTAATAATTCTTATAAACTGTTGGAATCATGCATACAGTGGGTAGTTTCCCGTGCAGAAAAACCTTGGAAAGGAAGATGAAATCATGATAGCTCTTGTGAACTATTGAATTGGAATCATACACCCAATGGGTAAGTCAAGGAAAGCGATGAGCATGGATAACAAAACTACCATGTGGATACAGATCCACAAACTGCACAGATAAGTATTGTGCTAAGATTATGAAAATTTCCTTTTGAATTTTGAACAACACTAAGATGCTTTCGCACAAAATTGTGATTAATGTGCTTGTTGTCCAAGAATTATTGAAGATAGATGACGAAGACTAAGATCCTGAAAGAGGACCTGACCGAGGATGAAGGTCAAGACTTTTGAAGTGGCTGAATGAGAAAGGCATGACATGTGTTTATGAAAAAGAACATCGAGGACAATGTTCCTTTAAGGGGGAGGGAATTGTAACACCCTGTTTCCCCCAATTTGTAATTAATCATAAAATAGGAATTACCATGCTAAGGCATGAGGATAATGTAAATGTATTATTGACTGAGTTTCTAAATAACTGATTGTGGGGGTGAAGCCTTGAAAATACTGGCCATGATATCACTAGAGGAAGAATGTGAAAACTATACAAGAGGGTTCATATATCAAATAACCCCAAATATCCCTTGAGAAGGATGACAAACCTCCTTCGAATCCCAAGGAAAGAAATCAATTAATGGAGAAAGGACTGGTGGTTGAAAAATCAACCACCCCCATGAATGGAAACATGGGTTGTTAGCCCAAAGTACCGCAGGGACCTGCAGACCTGAGCTTCCTTCTAACAGAAGGAACATGATAGGTTGGCAAACCTTCCAAGGTAAGAGGGATACACACGGGAGAGGAGACACCAGACAAGAAGAGCATAAGCTCGCAAGGGAGATGCGTGGAGCTCTCCAGTGAGTCACGAACTGAAGGCCACGAGCTTGATGGCAAGGAGCATTTGAGAAACCTTCCCGAGGCCATAACCGAAAGAGAAAGCTCTAACTTGTAGAGAATAAGACCCGAGGAGAAGCTGGAACAGAGACATAACTCCTGAGAACTGTGAGAACTCCCTGGTGATATCATGGCTTGGCACGAGGGTGGCCAGAGTGCTAAGAATGAATGCCTCTGAGCCTATGGTCGGGTGGAAGGACGAACACCCACAGTCAGTTGGTTGGCGGCAACCTGTAATAGATAAGCGATTTCCTACCCTGTGTAATTTAGCCGTAATTATGTATGAATTGGTTATACTGTGTATGTTTTAGGAATTGTGCATATTTCTTAATGGATATAGTGTATCTCCCCTATTTTCTTCTTGATTGTATAACTAGGCCAGTAAGAAATTATATGGTTAGGAGATGATTTTATACTCGAAAATTCTTGTGTCCTATGGAGGCATAAGCCAGAGTCATGAACTGTGTGTTCGTCGACCCCGGACATAGTTTCATGTACGCATGCCAACCCTCCTAATTGTTTAGAGTCCCTTGGAGGAAAAAGTTTGTTAAGCTCAGGAAAGGTAGTGCAGATCGACACAGGCTCTCTGCGAGGAAAATCGAACCCATAACTCCTTAAGTCCTGGACAAGCTCAGGAAGGATCGCACTGTTGTGTGCAAGAACCCTGCATGGAGTGCAGAGGTCAAGAAACCATTTGGAGGTTTTAGAGCGTGTGAAAGATCAAGAGTGACAAATAGACCATGATCGAAATTGGATCTGAACCGTTGGTTCAATTCGGGAAATAGAGGTGAAGATTTCCCCAAAGTCCTGAAGGGCGAATCGCCGATTCGCAGGGGAAAATCTGGACCGTTGGAGCCTATGTCCAGACAACCGGACAAGAGTGCACAGAAGAATAGATCTGAACCGTCAAATCGAGCGCAGGGGACCGATAGTCGTCGAATACAGAAAAGGCACACGAGGTTTAACCTGGTGCATGTAGGGGAGAGAGGACTCGTCAAAGTCCTGAAAGTCCCGAAGTATTCAGAACCATCCGTCGGCACAGGACACGTGGCTGTTGGGTAGCATTTCGCTGACTCGCAACTTGGAGTGGTTAAAGGGTAAGACCACACGAACTCACGATTCGCGAAATCGTGACATTATTGTGGTCGTTGATCCATGAGTGATCTGGACCATTGGTTTAGTGTGAATAACTTTCAGTGTTTCGGCATCCGAGAAACCAAAGGGCAAGACCCCTCGTCTTCACAAGTCGTGAAATCCTAGTATACGAAACCCTGATGCGTTATGTGGATGAGCCGGTTTAGTGTGAATAAGTTTCAGCATTTCGGCATGCGGGAAACTAGAGGGAAAGACCCCTCATCTTTACAAGTCACAAAATCTCGGTATACGAATCAACGCATGATTAATAACGAGTGTCTTTCAACACCCTTAAGCTCAGGAGGGATAGTGACCGTTAGATCCAGATCAACGAGGGTCATTGATCTCATACATGAATTTCCATATCGGAATTCGGGGATTGGAGTGACAAGAGATTTGGAGTCATTTTATCTTGAACTCCCGGTTCACGAAACTACGAAAATATCTGGACCGTTGGATCCAAATCATTGAGGATTGTTGGATCTCGTGCAAGAACTTGCGTATCAAAGTTCAGGGAATGGAGTGACCAGTGGTTTGGGTCACTGCATTTTGAACTCCCAGTTACCGAAATCCTGATATGGCCAGGACCGTCGGATCAGGGGGATATTCGCAGCCGTCGATCTCATCGAATGTAAGATTTCAGGTTTTAGGGTTTGAAGAGTCAAAAGACTTGACTCTCTTGCATCGCTGAGTCGGGAAATGCGAAAGGCACCTCTTGGCTTGGCCTGTGGTCATAATGAATGATCAAGTGGAGGTGGATAAGGGAAGAGCTAGCTTGCACTAGGCCCCCGTAGGAATTCGGGGATTCTATCCCTTGAAGAAGAGTGAAAAAATTATTTTTTCCATAGTGGGTATGTGACAAGTAATTTGTGTTTGAATTACACAAACCTGCAGTGGAATCTTTTGGATTTAAATCAAATACCTTCCAGTAGATTCGCAGACCATAATAGAACAAGAAAAATAACAATGCTAGCCAAAATCCTCTTCCTCAAATGGGCACTCTGTACCCTCTTCTCCCATGAGTTTTGCTTCGGCACCTTCAACGACTGGGGTGATGAGCCAAAGCAGGATGTGGGTGACATGTGAGGAAAAAAGACCGGTTCCATACAAGGAGACTGTGTCCAACATCAAACAGGGGCATTTGGAAAAAAAATCATCCTTTAACAAATCCACCGCCACAAAGGCCGAATGTCGTTTGCTGGGGAGTTTTGAAGCAAGTGGCCTGGCGGACTTTGGGCCAAAGACGTTGAGAAAAAGCTGGGAAAGTACCCTAGGACTTAGAAGTAAAGAGAAGCCAAGTTCAAAGACGGCGAAAAAGGATCCAAACCCTGATCTTCGCCTTTTGTAAGTGTTTTATTTAGCCGTCATCTGTTAGTTAGATTTAGCCCTTCTGTAAGTGTTTTATTTAGCCTGCATTACTGTTAGTTAGATTTAGCAATAGAATTAACACCTTTTTTACTACTCCCTTTGATGGGAGCTGCAGTAAGCATTCCTTTCATAGGAGTTGCGGTAAGCATTCCTTTCATACTTGTTGGTACATGCATTGCACAATAGTCTCATTGATCTATTTTGATTATTTGTGGACGTTAAAACAAATTCAATTTTAAGTTTGATTCTCTTTATCTCACCAAATTAGAGAGGAGATGTTGTGGAGAACATTATTTCACAATATGCCGTAAGTTGTGTAGATCTAATTATGTATTCATTTTTCTCACTTGTTTTAGCAGAGCCCTCACTGAAAATTTATGATTGTTTAGTTTAGGGTTCTGAGAACTGTTGGTGTATCTACACCTTTATGTTTTAAGTTTACTTAGGTTCAAAGCTCCTGGGTTGTTAGCAGGGCTCATGGGTCCGGATATCTTTCCTTCCCGCCTTCATTGCCCACTTGCATTAAATATAGAAATAAAGCCATGCCTTCTGAGCTGACTAAGTTGTGGAACGCGTAAGAGTTGGTAGAGAGGTAAAAGCAAGCAACATTTAAAGGTCGTATCCTAGCCATGCAGTCCGAATTCCTAAAAATATCTATCTTTGCTTACTAAGAATACAATCTATGAATTCTAATATGTGTCACAGTAACATAAGTAAGATATTAGCCTCCTATAGTCTCCATTAACTTTGAACATGCACTAAGTTCCAAGTGAAACCAACTTACCACTTGGACACCCCCGACTAAGCTACCATGCATCACTTGTTGACCTATGAGAATAACTAGCAAGTTGAAAACCAAAGATTAAAGGATTTTGGAATTTGTGAAAGTATTGAGGAAAGTGCTTTGAAGGACAAGGAGTGTAATTCCGCACTCGCTCTGTTTATCTTATTACTAAAACCCTAAATTGAGGAGTCTTGTATTTATACGAAATTTGCTATTAGGATGGCAATGCGGCCACCACGTGGATGGTCAACAACAGGCATCTTTCTCGGCTGGTTTTCTCCTTTATATTGAATTTTCTGGGTACAAGGGCTGGCAAGATATACTATAAATACTGGACGGGTTCTTGTATTATTCAAGCCTGCAACAATTTGCTTTGTTCGTTTTTTGCCTTTCGCTGTATAGCACTTTGGCCTTCGATTTTCTGTTTAAGGAGATTGATTCGAAGCTTTCTGCTCTAAATAAGATGTCTTGCTGTGGGGGAAATTGTGGATGCGGCTCCGCCTGCGGGGCCTGAGCAGTCTTTGTTATTATTTGAGTTTGTTTAATTAACTGTTTGTGTATGGGTTTGCTATTTTCTGTAGATATCAATGAAATATTTTTGTTTTTCTGGTGAGATTGGGTTGAGTATGGGGTATTAACAGAGTAATCAGCTGTTTGTGTATATGGGTTTGTCATTTTCTGTGGATATCAATGAAATCTTTTTGTTTTTGTGAAATTGGGTCGAATGTGACGCATTCAGAGTAATCAACTCTTTGTGTATATGGGTTTGTTATTTTCAGTAGATACCATTGAAATTCGTTTTGTTTTTCGGTGAGAATGGGTTGAATGCGAGGTATTGACAGAGGAGGGCATTGAGTTCTTTTTTAACTGTTAACGCGCGTCTATGCAGCTGCAAGAAATTCCCCGACCTCTCTTTCCAGGACAAGACGGTGGAGGCACCGTTTTTCGCAGCGACGGCTTCTGACATTGGGTAAGTCTTTCAGAGCTGATATATTTATTGCAAGATTTTTACTTTTGTTCACGAAACGATTGTTGATGGGTTCCGTAATTTTCTGTTTCATAAATTATGCTGAAACCACAGGTATCTGGAGAATTCAGTGGATACTGCTGCGGGAGAGAATGGTCGCGGTTGCAACTGTGGAGACAAGTGCACCTGCAGCACCTGCAATTGCAAATGAATAATGATATGTCCAACGGCAAGGTCGGATATAAAATATGAGATCGATGTCAATAAATCATGCCGCAGCTCTGTCCATGGCAGAAGTGCAGGAATGACGAACTATATGGTTTAATGCTAATGTCGAATTTATATAATAATAGTGTGATTTTTCCTCTATAATTTTGTTTTGCTTGTGAGATTCATGGATGTTGAAGTTGTTGAAATTGAACTTTTGCAGGGATGTTGAGGGTGTCCACTACAATGGTATTGTTGGTAATAAAAAAAAGATGAATGTGCCAATAACGACATTGCTCTTTTTAACAAAAATATTTTGTATAACTTCATGTATTTTCCATATTTCAGTGGCCAACTTTCCAAAATAACTTCTTAAAGAGATTGCTCTTTTAAACAAAAATAAATAAATATATATATATATGATAAGTTCATATCTTGTGTCTTTTCTATTTTTCAGTGGCCAACTTCCCAAAATAACTTCTGCATGAATCCTTTTGCTCTTTACTAAGAACAACAATAAAAAAAAATGTCCTTCTATTTTTATTTATAACAATGTCATGCTTATTTTTTAAGGTTAATAGTACAGGGATAAAGTGGCCCAATTCCACTCTTCCTTTATTTATTCTGAAATTTAAATAATATGATTTGAATTTTATTCTTCTAAACACTTTAATATTACTAAAACAACAAAACCCCCTTGCAATTTAAGACGCTAGGTGTATTTGTTAAAATCTTATTTTTACTAATATATTGATGCATGCATCATAGCTTCTTAAACACTTAGGAATATAATATTACAATATTATTAGATTGTGGGTCAACTAATTAGTTGACCCAAACGAATGTGCCTCATGGATAACATGAGACAGTTTGACCTTTGGATTACAACGAAGTGTTAAGGAAAGTTCGCTGTCTCATGGATAACACGAGAGAATTTGAGCTTTGGATTACAACAAAGTGTTAAGGAAAGCTAACGGAAAGCTCATCATTTGGGATAAGTTTTAGATTTTTTATTTTTATTATTATTGAAATTTGATAATTTAATTGTTAGTAAAATTGTGATTTTTTATTATTTGAATTGTAGATTTGAATGTAGATTGATTCATTTTCCAAAAATATTTAATCCAACTCAAAAATCTTTAATCCACTTAAATTGTGCCATCTTGACAATTAATATTTACAATCTATCTTAGCTTAAAGTCTTATACTTTAATAGATCTATCTAATTTAAGAAACAAAAAAAAATTGCATGCTCTTTTCTTAAAATATTAAGAGATTATGATATATTAAAGTTTTATGGTTTTTTCTTAAAAAATTATTTACATATTCACCTTAATTTAAGTTTTATGCTTTTTCCTTAAAAAAGTTATAGACATATTCATTTTAACTTAACTTCATAGTTAGTATATTCATCCTAAATTTTAAATGAGATATAGGATCTAATGGTGAAGAACATGTGTTTACTCCTAAGAGGTTACAAATTTAAATCTAGAGGGGGTAAGGTATGTATATCTCCGTAGACTTTATGAGTCAAATCATTAGTTACTAGTGTAGATTTTACAAAAAAGACCTAGAAACATACATTTAACAAAAAAAATTAAAAGCATAATGGTTGGTTTCTTTTTTGAGTGCTTCTTTAATTGACACTTTGGGTCCAATTTGACAATTTCCACATTCTATGAAAGTTGGTGAATTGTTTCATTTTGCATTGGTCCTCCACACTTTGAATTGATAGACTTCACTTGGTTGAATGCTCTAGACTACTCACCTACCTTTGATCAAATTGATGACCATGTTCAAATCATGTTACATCCAACTTCCAAATTGATGACCATGTTCAAATCATGTTACATCCAACTTCCAAATTTGTAATTTGATGCTTCAATTGAACCAAAATACCCATAATTGGAGCAATTTGAGTAGTGTAGAACAATCAATATTGACCTTCTATTACTCTAAATAGTTTCCTCGTGCATTCTCAGTTCGTGCAGGGTCTCCCATGACTCTTTCTAGTCCATTTGTATACTAAAAAAATCCAATATCAAATGCAAACTTTAATATCCAATAATGCCCATAATCACTTACCTTTGTTTTTCTATTGGAATAGTTGAATCTTAGAACAAATTCTTGGTATATTTTAAATGGTCTGGACATTCATACAAGGATACTATTTCTGAAAAAAAAAAAAGATACCATAGAAAGTAAAATGATGAACTAATAGAACTGGAAAAGCACCATATAGAAAACAAATATAGAAAACAAACGCATAGAAATGTAAAGGGGTAATGAAAATTCCTTCCACACCCAAAGATCTTCTAAATAATCTTGGCCAAAGCTAGAATTGAAGGAGCATTCACCCATAGCTACAAAATTTCGTAGAGAGATATCGAGTCCATTTAAGGATTAAACAAAACCCCTCTTATGAGAGATTAGAACCAACACAAAATCCTCTATACTGAAACTTGAGACAATTCCCAATGCTACACTCATTTTAGAGAAAATTAAATACAAAAGTGGTAGCTTAAGCTTACTCGTGTTCCAGAAGATAATTAGAACAATACATGCTAGCCAAATCAAATAACCAAAACTTGTTAGTTCAAAATTCAAACTTGCAAACTAAAACCTTCACATCCAAAAGCCAAATCTCAAATCCATACTTGTTAGTCCAAAATTCAAACTTGCAAACTAAAACCTTCACATCCAAAAGCCAAATCTCAAAACCATAATTCCACAATGTTGAGGAAGATTTCCTTATGTGAATTCAAATTCATGTGAAGCTCACCGTTTAAGCATGTGAGCATATGGGAGGAGTCTCTTTCTCTTAACATTCACTCCGATACAATGAAATTGCCATATGCTTAAATTAAATTTCATTTTAACTTTAAATGCAATCCTTTTCTTAAAATCCAACATATTCATCTTAAATTTAATTAAAAAATATTATTTTTGTTAAGAGCCATCTAACTTTAGGGAGGCGAAAATTTATTATAAATATTTAAGAAAGATTAAGAGATATTCTTTTCTTAAAAAAATATACCTTTAAATTAGCATATTCATATTATATTCATTTTAAATTGATTTAAAAATATAATTTTTTTATTTAAGTAAGAGGTTTCTATATTAATATATAAAAAAATTTACATCAGAGGTGGAACCATTCATTGTCCAAAGACACCATGACAGTCTCTCAGGATCAAAACTAGAAAACAAAAAAATAGGATTTCCCCAGTCGGGAAACTACACTAGATAGAGCCAATTATGTTTGAACATTAGAGAGATATCAAAAACTAGACTAGATAGAGCCAATTATGTCTAAACATTAGAAAGATATCAGTTCGAAGGAGTTTGTAATAACTTCTGATTGTTCTTAAAACTGAAAAAACTAGAAATAACAAAAATAATGCCAAGTAAAATCAGAATTCTATAGAGCATGAGGAAGCTGAGATTTGGTACCCTTTGCGCCATCAACAATAGACGAAGAATCACCCTTGACTAGGACTGCCATGGGTGGATGGAAGACACCCCCATGTCTGCATGTGAGCCACATCACCACCTCCAACAAATAAGCATTTTGTGTTTCTAACATTTCCATGCAACTCTTGAGTTCGTGAAAATATTCATCCTTTGGGAGCATGCCCAAGGAGACCACCGTCTTCGTGTTCCAATACAACTCTAGAATTGATAAAATTTTGAATTCCTAGTTCTAGTACAACCTATCTTGAGAATCAAACCCTGACTTGTTGCTCCACTTTACCATCCTCCTTAAATTATTTAACCATGTGAGCTTAAGATTCTAATGGAAGCATTACAAATTTTTCTTCCACTCACACAACACTACAAGGAAAAGACCCTCTAGCAGAAGTATTTGTAGACGCCCCTATAAAAATATCCCAAATCCGTTTATAATGGATGATACTAGCGGAGGTGAGCGAGCAAAGGTTTTAGTAGATGTTTTTGCACCTATGCTTTTATAAGTACATAATGCACTGGTACGTTATCTACAACAGACGCATTGGTGCCCTCAAATCTATAACGTCGTAGCAGGGTTATTTCAAATAAAGAACAATATTATCCAGTATGCTATGGAAATAAGGACACACCAAGAAATAATGACGCACCATAATAGCGTTCTTTTAAAAATCTAGGGTGCGCAACGTAACAATGGAAGCACCGATGCATTATTAGTAGAGCGCACCATCATATGGTTAAATAAAAAACATTAATGCAACACTGTAGGATTGTGTCAAAAAATATATACCGATGCATTCCATTGTATCATGTGCACCGGTGCACACCAGTGCTCCAATATGAAGCATCGTATTAGGGTTAATTTTCAAATCTAGGTGGTGCACTCTGTAAACCCAAGTGCACTAGGGCATCTATTATTATACTGCACCGTGTCATGCTTAATTTTTTTTTTCGCACTATTGTAGTGTTTTAAAAAATATACGGTGGTGCGCTATGGAGTAGTATATGGACCGGTGCACACCCAAAAACACGCGCACCATGCTAGGGTTCTTTTTAATATATATATATATATATATATATATATATATATATATATATATATATGGTGCACTCATTAAACATGTATGGCCCGATGTGGTTGTGCATCGGGTGCAACAGAACATGGTTTTATTAAAAAAAATTACCGATGGTAAAAATCCTTTTTACAATTTTTAGTGATGTAGAGATCAAAGCATCAGTGTAACCTTTGTCTATCTGAAGCACCCTTCCATCAATGCTTTCCTTGGTTGCATTCCTTTCATATGTTGCTTAGTGCGTGAATTTCAATTTTTTCCAAACGGTGGGAAAATTTAGTTTTTTTGAGTACATCGCAA
>JZKD02S1672683.1:1326855-1346719 GCA_000966675.3 Picea glauca | reverse complement strand
AGGTCTTCTTACATCCGCCTTATTCTATTTTATTGAAAGGTCTTATTAATATTGACCTTTATTACATCCGAATACATTGATCTACCTATGTGCGGGTTAGGACCTTAACATAAAAAATATGATTTCTGTAACGTAAGAAACAACTGTCTACTTGAATGAATCCATAAGTGCTATGGCATATCTCTAGAATCCTTTCTTTCGCAGTAGATGCCTAGCCTTTGCAATCAGAGGAATTTAAATCTCCCCTGCATTGGACAAACCTATAAACATTACTATTTTTGTTTTGCTCCTCGATACGACTATTGAATCCGCTCGTAGAAACGTTCCCCACCAATGATTCCAAAACCTGGTTTAGATTACGCTGGAAATTGATATCGTTTCTATATTCACTATTCCCAAAAACATGCCAAATGGGATTAGTTATATCAGTGTCAGCTACTAAGAGATGCAGGCTTGTCCATACACTGACGATAAGTAACATGCAGTTTTTCAATTTTTTCATCTTCATCGCTGTAGCAGGGCAGGGAATGAGCTTCGCGCTTTCTTCTCAATCTTATCTAATTTGATGAGTGGAGGTGCTTCTACAATCTTAAGGCATTGCATAGTTGAGTTATAACACTAATTTATTAATTTTCCAAAGCCCTTTTATTTTACGGTGTCGTCTCAATTGGATTTCCACTAGGTGTGGAATGCGCTCTGTGATTGACTGTGAAAAGAAAATTTGAACTGTGAGAAACTCCCTTTCCAACGTCCCCAACAAGGAATGCCCCCCCTCTTTTTCCCAAACCATTCAAGTAGCCCAGTTTCAGATGGAAAGAGTTGGCGATGAACTAAAGGCTTACCCCGGTCTTACTACCTTAGAAGTTTTAGTCGGTAGGGTTCGATCGGTCCGCGTAACATCCACAGAGAGCCATGCATTAACTCTAATGCATTAATGCCGCCGATTTTACAATTCACTACTTTGGAACTCATCAAGGTTACTTGTGACAACTCATTTGCTCATTTGGAAGTGTGGATATGAACTTGAGCTTTCTGTTGAAGTTTTTTGGTTGAGCTCGAACACTAGTAGTTGAACAATGGATTTTTGGCAAAGATTTAATGCGAGCTAAAGTGCTGCAATGGGAAACATCTCTGGTTGAAAGTGAGTACTCAGTGTAGTTAAAAGCACTACTGTAACTTTATTTTTTTTAATGATAGATTGGCCTTGCTTTAACTAGAATACTATTTTTTCCTTCCTTTTTCATTTCCTCACCCATAAATATGAAATTTATGGCTCCCATAAGCATTGGCATGAGTTGAATTTTGCATACTCAATGGTATTTGAAAGATTTGTGATACCATGTCCGTTTTTGGGGTTAACGTTGATTTGGTTTTGGTTAACTGTTGGTGGCTCGTTTTGGGCATTCACTCCTCCATATTGTCATTTTACATTTTTTGTATTTCGAATGACTCTACATACTCTATCATAAAAGTCTTTCGACCTCACTTTGTATAAGATGTATTGAACAAGGTTATGTCTTGCTCCATTATAGTTTGTATTGTAGTGATGAACCACATGTATTGAAACCACATTATGTAAAGAAAATGGGTTTTGGTTTTTATGTTGTTTTGAAGTCAAATACACATTGTAACCTACAACACTTAAAATCATTCATCAGTATTACCACTTTCCATGCATTTACACATATAAAGATGAACTCAAATATCCCTAATAATCTTGCTTTTTCCATATTAAAATGATTTTTATGGAATTAAAGACCCGGAATAATCTGTTATATGAAAATCCTTGTCAAATAGAATGATGCATGATGTGTTAAAGAGGTATTATAAGTGCAATATCCTCAAGAACGAGCCATGTTGTAATCATGTTTATGAATTGTAAATCATATTTTGTAGGTTGGTGAGCCAAGTATTGATAAGCTGGTGGGCTTATGTGTTTATTAGGCCGGAGAGCCTAAGTATTAAGACCGGAAACCTCATTTTTGTATATGTAATTATGGAGATCATTAATATAATATATGAACATCGCTGTGTGCAAACTGACCATGAAGAAAGAGTGATGGGGGACTAAGCTTCCACAAGGTGGGTAAGGGAAAAAGGGGCTGAAAGGTTGAAAAAATGGGCTAAGCTTAGGGGCTTAAGTCCTTGGGAATAATAATTTATTATTATTCCAAAGGCTATGTGAAATGTATGTTTTTATCCTAAGTTCCTAGAATGGGAAACATGTGAAAAACAGACCTCATGTTGATGGAGTGCATGTAGCCTCATGGGCGACATGTGTCAACCCAGGCACATGCAATTTAACTCAAGAATTGAGCCGTGATGGGGGTTTGTTCCGCATTTTTTTGTCTGTTGTCTTAACCGAGGGATCTCTGCGTCTGATTTCTGTAAGCCTCACGTAGCTCTGAAACCTGAAGCCTATGATGTTTCTCGAGAAGCCGATACACCTCTACTCAAACTGTTGAGTCTTTGTTTGACCTCTACGTGAATTACTTGTCACACATCCTTCAAATGGGTGTTACCTGAACCGTGCTATGTCTTAGTGGCCTGTTGTCGTTTCCTGGTTCCACACCCAATTTTCCTGTTGCTGCTGTCACCCGTGAGTTAGCCAAAAGCTGTTGTTGCTGATGTCATCTTGAAATTGCGGTAATTAAGTTGAAAACTAGTTGAAGAACCGAGTTTTCAAGCTTGTGGTAGAAGAGGCGGGTTGTCAGACCTGTGAGCAACTCTCTCCAGGTGAGAGAGTCTTCCGGGGAGTGGTTTTCTCCCAGAGAGAGTCCATCACCAGCTACGGAGCTCTGAGAATTCCTAATCTAGCCTGTTGATGAGGCTCGGAGGGGAGGTGAAGCATCGATGCATTGTTCTTGTGAAGGTGTATACTCCCGAGCGGAACAGACATGTGGGGAATGAGAGTCCGTGAGTAGTGGGCGTAAGAAGGCTTCAGGGGGATAATCCTTTCGATTTCTCTATGTAGCTTTCCAGTAATCTCAGCCTAGTCTAGCATTCCCTTAACTTTGATGAAGCTTAGTCCCAGCTTGGAGGTGACCCACTTTTGAACATGATGAGTAGTGAGGTCTAAGGCTGGGAGGTTCGCAGAAATTCTGCATGTGGTTGGTGGAGTTACTATAGTTTCAAGGATAAGTATATGCATGTGTTTAATTTCAATTAATATGCATGTCTGTGATGCTTGTAATATTATCATTTATTTAGTTGCGATGATATTTACTGTTGATTCCATTAATTCTGTATGTTAGCAGTAATTATATGTTTACTCTGTTAAGCCATTTAACTTCATTTAAATGCATACTATATAAGTACGAGAATGTTAATGCATAGTAGCGCTTCCCGACAAGTGGAGTGATGGCAGAGGATGTTACAATATGGTATTAGAGCCCAAGGTTTCAACGCTGAGCCTAGATGGGCTGGATAAGTGGTCTTTGGACCCAAGGTTTCAAGAGGAAATTGTGTTTGGAGGACTAATTTCAAACCTTAGAATGTTTCTGAGTGCCAACTGGTTACTTTGTCGTGTACAAAGTTCAAGATAAGTAGCGGTAGAATAAAACTGTAGTCGATGTGGTATTTGACCACAGAGAGAGAGGGCACTCAACACTTAGGGTGTTGGAGCTGTAGGATCTATTCAAAAAGAAAGGAAAAACCTTTACGACTGTTAGAACCGGAAAAGGTGTCAGGAGGATATCTGAGAAGCCCTTCGAGAGTTCGAAAATCGGGAAAAGTGGGGTGTGTTGAGACACAAACCCCCAAAAACTGAAACTCTGAAGTCTCGAGAAGATCTACACCATAGATCTGGGAAAAATATCTCGTTCGTTGGATCGAGCAGAAGAGAAAAGAGTAATTTCGGGAGTTCAGTTGTCAGGAGAAGTGGGATGTGTTGATGCACAAACTCCCAAAGCCCGAAATCGTGAAATCCCAAAGAGCGGATGTAGAGGGTCGGGTTGATGTCACTTGGATGGATGTGAACCCATGGGATGTATGCCATGTGCCAGTGGGCCCATAAGGAAAAATAGATGCAGTGGGGCTGAATGGCGTCACCTGAGGTAATGTGGACCTTCTTAAGTACACCACATGTCACCACCGTGGTTGGCGACAACTGTGTTGTGGGCTTGGAGGATAGAAAGTTCAGAAGTTTGAAAGTTGGGAGTTGGAGAGGGAAGCGAGCGTGAGAATATTTAGGACCGAAATCCCAAAACCTCGAGACCCTAAACTCCAAAGTCCTGATTAGAGAACCTTGAGATCTAGCGCTTGGTCATGATCCATGGTCGTGTGGGTTTGGAAACTGAGAGAAAAAGGGCTAAGGCTTGGGTGCACTATCGACCCGAGTAGAGATCTGAAAATTCATGGAAACTGAACATTTTCTTGAATCAAGTTGTTTATGAATGATGTCAGATTTGTTAAGGAATAATGACCTGAAAATTTTTGATTGTCTGAACGTTGTGTTTGTAGAAGTTTAGCGAGTGCCAAAATCGAATAGAATTTCCAATGAGTGAAAAAGAAATGGAAAGGGCATAGACTGCTTCCAGATTCGAGGACGAAGCAAAAGGAATGGATGTTTATTTGGGAGTTGAAGGATCGAACTCCAATGGCCATGGAGAAGAGATAGATAATGAAGGAAACATGAGGAAGATCATTGAAGGATTGTAAAAATATGCCCAAACTCGCCGAGAAGATAGCAGAAAACTCAGAAAAGCTCAGGAAAAACAAGGAGAATTCAACATAAAGTTGTTAAAGAGTTTGGAGAGAATACAAAAGAAGTTGGTTAAGGAGAGTGACTCGAGAAGAACAGGGAGTCACCAGACTTCTAAGGGAAGAAGGTCAAGGAGTGTGGGTAGACACCATCATCACTCTCAAGGTTGCTCCAAGAGAAGGACACACAGTAGTTCAAGCCCATCCCCTACCAAAAAGCACAGGAGATCTGGAATGGATGAATTGAAGGGAGAGATGAAAAAGATTAAGCCTCGTACGTTTGATGGAGAACATCAGAAGGAGGAAGACGTCGAAATGTGGTTGCTTGGTATGAGGAAATACCTCCAACTATAGAATCATTCCTCTCATGCGGAAGGAAGAACTGCGATGTATCAATGAAAAGGAAAAGCATCCATGTGGTGGGATCAACTTGTGTAGGTGAAACATATTAGAGAGAAAGATATCACTTGGAAGGAATTCAAGAGGTATTTTGAGAAGAAGTATTTGACTAAGAGATATTATGACAGAAAGATGAAAGAGTTCTTTGAACTCAAGCTATGCAACATGACCATTGATGAGTATAAACATAGGTTTTTGGAATTGTTGAAGTATGTTCCGTTCATCAAAGAAGAAACTGCCAATATTCAAAGGTATCTGAGTGGACTGTCACCTTCCATTGGTGACAAGATCCAGTATGATGACCCAAAAACCATGGAAGAAACAATAAGAAGAGATAAATTCTTATATGAGCAGCAAAGAAAAAAGCCTACCTTTCGGAAGGCTTGGGACGACCAGAGGAAGTTCAAGAAAGAACAGAGGCAGAAGGGAAACAAAGATCCTTTTTTCAAAAATAGTCCTCAAGGAAAAAAATCATTTAGAGAGCCGAGAATGGCTGAAGTAGGGGAACAAAGGCCAAGACAGACTCCCATTCAATGCTGGGGCTGTCAGGGAAACCATAAGTACAGAGATTGTCCCCACAAAAATGGAAAAGTGAGAGATGTCCATAATGTTCAGCAAGCTGAAACAGTGAAGGACATGGGTCGTAGAACACCAAGGATCTATGCAGCCCTGGACAACAAGCAAGATGGATTTCAATCACAGATGATTGAAGTAGAAGGTATGATTAACAACCAACCATTTACTATTTTAATTGATTTAGGGGCTAGCCATATTTATGTAGATCCTAGAGTGGTGGAAAGTTTGCATTTGTCAAGAAGAAAACATGAAAATTCTTGGTTAGTTCAGTTGGCTACAGGAACCAAGATAAATTCATTGAGTTTGTTAAGTCTTGTCCAGTGGATATGAAGGGACTGAGCACAAAGTTTGAATTGACTGTTCTACCTTTAGGGTCTTATGACTGTCTAATTGTGATGGATTGATTGGAACAACACCATGCCATTTTGGACTATCGTAACAAGGCATTCACTTGCCTGGATGAGGAAGGGAATCGAAAAACAGTCCAAGGAAATCCCAGAGTTACTGCTATGAGAGAAATCTCAGCAATGCAGTTGAAGAAGTGCTACAGAAAAGGTTGTCAATTGTTTGCAGCCCATGTGGAGGAAACACCTAAGGATAAGGTGTCAAGTATTGGAGATCATGTGGTGCTAAAGGAGTTTGAATATGTATTTCAAGAGGTACCTGGATTACCCCCGAAGAGAGATATTGATTCCTCTGTAAACTTGATGCTTGGAGCAGCTCTAGTGTCGAAAGCTCCTTACAGAATGAGTACGCCAGAGATGAAAGAGTTGCAATTGCAACTCGAAGAGATTTTGAAGAAGGGGTACATATGCCCAAGTGTGTCACCTTGGGGAGCCCCGGTCTTGTTCGTGAAGAAGAAAGACGGAACACTGAGATTGTGTATCGATTTCAGACAATTGAACAAAGTAACTGTGAATAAAAAATATCCTCTGCTGAGGATTGATGACCTCTTCGATCAGTTGAAGGATTGAATATATTTTCGAAGATATACCTCAGGTCAGGATATCACCAGGTATGGATAAAGGATGAAGACATCAACAAGACCTCCTTTAGAATAAGGTATGGTCATTACGAGTTCACAGTGGTGCCATTTGGGTTGTCAAATGAACCCAATGTTTTTATGTGCCTGATGAATGGTGTATTTAGGGACTATCTAGACAAGTTTGTCATAGTCTTCCTAGATGACATTTTGGTGTATTCCAATTCAGAGGAAGCACATGAATGCCATCTGAGGAGGGTGTTGCAGGTACTAAGAGAGCACCAACTGTATGCCAAGTTGATCAAATGCTCCTTTTATCATGAGCAGATCCATTACTTAGGGCATATTATCTCGAAGGATGGGATAGTTGTAGATCCTGAGAAGATTGAGGCCATTAGAGGATGGTTAGTGCCAAAGAACGTGACAAAAGTTAGATCCTCCATGGGATTAGCTGGTTATTACAGAAGGTTTATCGAAGGGTTCTTGAGGATATCTCACCCTATCACTTCCTTGCAAGGGAAGGAGAAGAAGTTTTAGTGGACAAAGAATTGTGAGAAAATCTTTCAGCAATTGAAGCAACTGTTAACCAGTGCTCCGATATTGAGGATTGTATATCCAAAGTAATATTTGATGGTGTGCACTGATGCGTGCAAAGAAGGAAAGGGAGGGGTCCTTAGTCAAAATGGATTCGTAATTTTTTATGAATCCAGAAATTTGAAAGAGCACGAAAGCAACTATGCAACTCATGATTTGGAGTTGGCATACATAGTACACGCTCTAAAGAAATGGAGTCATTAGCTCATGGGAAGGAGGTTCAAACTGAGAATAGACCATAACAGTCTGAAGTTTTGATCAACCAACCTTGAACGCTAGATAGAGTAGGTGGATGGAGTTTCTCTGTGAGTACGATTTTGATATCAGGCATATCAAAGGGAAGGAAAATAAAGTGGTTGATGCACTCAACAAGAGAGTGCATGAATTACATGCTACAACCATTAGCATATATCGAACTGATATTAAAAGAAGAATTTTGGAGGCTTCAAATACAGATTTGAAGTACAGGGATTTGGTAGCAAAGCTCCAACAAGGTAAGATGCCACAAAAAGTGGAGATTTATAAATTGGAAGCTGATGGATTACTTTTGTACAAGAACAAAATTTATGTACCTAATGTCCAGGATTTGAAACTTGTGATTTTGCATGAAATGCATAATGTGCCTTATGCAGGGCACCCTGGATATTAGGGCACCCTGGATATCAAGAGCCATTACTTTTGGCTATGTATGAAGAAAGAGATTGATGAATACATTGTCAGATATATGGAGTTCCAGAAGGTTAAAGCTTAGCACAGACACCCAACAGGGTTGTTGCAACCTTACCCATTCCTGAGTGGAAGTAGCAAGTAGTGACAATGGATTTCATCACAAGATTTCCCAGAATAGTCAAGCAACATGATTCAATTATGGTGGTGGTGGACAAGCTTACGAAAGATGCCCATTTCGTTCCATTAAAGACTACTCACAAGGCAACAGATGTTGCAGACATCTTTGTGAAGGAAATAACATGCTTGTATGGAATCCCTAAGACAATTGTGTCTGACAGAGACTCGAAATTTACCTCAAAATTCTGGAAGGGGTTGTTCAAAGGATTCAAAATGAATCCAAACTTTAGCACAACGTATCATCCTGAGTCTGATGGGTAGACAGAGAGGGTGAACAGAGTAATAAAATACATGCTAAGGATGTATGTGATGGACAAACCATCGAAATGGGAAGACTACCTACACTTGGTAGAATTCACCTACAATAATAGGCATCAAGCATCATTGAAGATGAGACCATTTGAAACACTTTATGGTAGAAAGTGAAATACTCCAGTAAGCTGGGATAATCCAGCTGACAGGGCAGTAGTTGGGCCATAGTTGCTCAAGGAAATGGAAGAACAGATGCTAAAATTTAAAGAGAATTTAAAGGCTTCCCAAGACATGAAGAAAATTTATGCTAACAAGAACATAATCCATAGAGAGTTTAAAGTGGGTGATCATGTTTCCTAAAAGTAAAATCCAATAGAAGTTCCATGAAGTTGGAAAACTGCACCAAGTTGGCAGCCATATTTTGTGGGCCATTTGAAATCCTAGAAAGGATTGGGCTTGTTACATATATGCTTGCATTATTTGCATCCTTGAATGTACATAATGTGTTTCATGTTTCATTGCTTAAGAAATATAAACCTGATGCTAATCATGTAATTGGTTGGAATGTGCTTCAGGTGGAACAAGAAGGTGTCCTGCAAGTGCATCATGTGCGCATAGTGGACCAAAAAAACAAACAGCTCCAGAATCAAGCCATAGGGCTTGTAAAGGTCAAGTTGACTTGGTACGGTCCCGGGGACGTGACTTGGGAACATGAAGATGCTATGTGGGAAAACTATCCGCATATTTTTGAATATTTTGGAAATCTTGTTGATACTGTGTAAAAGTTGCACTGAGGACTGTGCAAAAATAAGGGGAGGGGATTGTAATATCCCCAAGAATGAGCCATGTTGTAATCATGTTTATGAATTGTAAATCATGTTTTGTAGGTTGGTGAGCCAAGTATTGATAAGCTGGTGGGATTATGTGTTTATTAGGCCGGAGAGCCTAAGTATTAAGACCGAAAGCCTGATTTTTGTATATGTAATTATGCATATCATTAATATAATATATGAACATCGTTGCATGTATACCAACCACGAAGAAAGAGTGACGGGGGCCTAATCTTCCACAAGGTGGGTAAGGGAAAAAGGGCTAAGCTTAAGGGCTTAAGTCCTTGGGAATAATAATTTATTATTATTCCAAAGGCTATGTGAAATGTATGTTTTTATCCTAAGTTCCTGGAAGGGGGAACATGTGCAAAAGGGAACACATGCTGATGGAGCGCATGAAGACTCATGGGCGGCATGTATTTTCCCGGGCACATGAAATTTAACTCAAGAATCGAGCCATTATGGGGGTTCGTTCCCCATTCTGCCATCCACTGTCTGAATCGAGGGATCTCTGCATCTAAGCTCTGTAAGCCTCATGCAACTCTGAAACCCGAAGCCTGTGATGTTTCTTGAGAAGTCGATACACCTCTGCCTGAACTGTTGATTTTGTGTTCGACCTCTATTGGAATTTCTTGTCACGCATCCTAAAAACGGGTGTTACCTGAACCGTGTTGTGTCTTAGTGGCATGTTGTCGTTTCTTAGTTCCACACCCAATTTTTTTGTTGCTGCTGTCACTCGTGAGTTAGCCAAAAGTTGTTGTTGTTGTTGTTATCTTGAACTTGCGGTAATTGATTTGAAAACTGGTTGAAGAACTAGGTTGTTAGGCTCGTGGTAGAAGAGACAGGATGTAAGACCTGTGAGCAACTCTCTCTAGGTGAGGGAGTTTTTCGGGGAAGGTTTTTCTCCTAAAGAGAGTCCAACACCAGCTACGAAGCTCTGAGAATTCCTGATCTGGCCTGTTGATGAGGACCAAAGGGGAGGTGAAGCATCGATGGACTGTGCTTGTGAAGGTGTATACTCTCGGGTGGAACAGGCATGTGGGGAGTGAGAGTCTGTGTGTAGTGGGAGTAAGAAGGCTTCAGAGGGAGAATCCTTTTGATTTCTTTGTGTAGCTTTCTAGTAACCTCAGCCTAGTCTAGCATTCCCTTAACTTGAGTGGAGCTTAGTCCCAGCTCGGGGGTGACTCACTGTTGAGCATGATCAACAGTGAGGTCTAAGGATGGAAGGTTCGTGGAAGGTCTGCACGTGGTTGGTGGAGTTACTACAGTTTCAAAGATAAGTATATGCATGTGTTTAATTTCAATTAAAATACATCTCTGCGATGCTTGTAATATTATCATATATTCTATTGAGATGATATTTACTATTGATTCCATTAATTTTGTATGTTAGCAGTAATTATATGTTTACTCTGTTAAGCCATTTAACTTTATTTAAATGCATACTATATAAGTATGAGAATGTTTCCGCGTATTAGCGTTGCCCGACAAGTGGAGTGATGGTCGGGGACGTTACAATAAGTATGTGGTTTCTTTGGTTGTTGTCTCTCAAATAAATCAATTAAAGGGACTAAAAAAACATACCAAAGTTTTACCTAGGCCCTAGAATTTCTTGGATCTACAAAAATAAGACTTTTAAAGTTTCAGCGTTGCTTCTTTCGAATCCGTTGACATAATAATCTTTGGTCGTTGTTGATCCTTTGCTCGTCATTATTATCAGCGCTATTACATGTAACGTTGACATAATAATCCCTGCTTCCTGTTTATCCTTCGCTCACCACTATTATTAGCGCTACTACGTGATTCATTCACACACTAATCCTACAATTGAACCCTTCTACACTCACTTATTTCATGAAAATACCGCGATTTCACGTTATTAGTATGAAAAGGGAAGGAAACAAACAAATTATGTACCCCTACTTTGGTGGGAAATACCATGTTTTCACATCATTACTATGAAAGGGGAAGCAACCAAACAACTTCAAGAGTCAAGACCCACTTTCCACTTTCTAGGTCAAGGAGAATTGGAAAATCAATCCACTGAAGTAGGATTGGAATTTCAAAAGGAAACACCTAGTCAATTTTATTATTTTATTATCCATTTTCAAAGTTTTCACAATTTCATTATTTATTTTCAAAGTTTAAAGTTCATAATTTTAAGAATTATGAGTAAATCATTAAATAATAAACAATTTAATTGTCTAATTCGACTATCAATATACAACTTTCTGCCCATTATTGAATTCAAAGTTCAGACTTTTAAGAATTGTGAGTAAATCGTTAAATAATAAACAATTTAATTGTCTAATTCGGCTATTAATATACAACCTTCTACCCATTATTGAATGCTTGATTGAATACTGTAAGCAAGCAGTATATACACCAAAATAATCCAACAATATACGGTTTGGTAAACACATTCAATGCTTTGTAGTAGGTTGTAAGTTATATCTCAATGCTATAAGTTATATCTCCCTAGGACCTAACTATTGATCCTAGACAGACAATGGGGCTAGTATTCTAATCGTTTCCAATAGAAGGCCTGAAGGAATAAACAACTTCACGCCTTCTGTGGCCCTTGATATTTTCCAGTGATACCTCTCCCTTGCATGCCGCCGAACTTTATCTTTAAATGACACCTTGTCTGTGATGAAATTTGATAATGGTGTTGATGACATTTAATTTGTCATTTTGATTTAATATATTTTGTTGCGTAAATAACTATGCCGTGATAAAGAAGCTACCATGTGGGAAGTCATGCTTAGGTCCAATCAAACCATATACCTAAAATATTAAATTAAATTATTGATCCACAAATTTGATAAAAATCACTTTAAAATTATTGTTTTTACTCTCTTTTTTTCCCCCTCTTTTTTATCTCATTCCATCCCTACCCATTTTGTTTTTAATTTTTCTTAAATAAAATCTCACTTAAAAATGGAATTTGATGATTAAATTGTTTGTTTCAATCTACCGTTTTGTACACTTCTTTTCCCTGGAATACAAATCTCACTTAGAAATGGAATCTGACAATTAATCTGTTGTCATGGAATATTTGACAGTCAAATATAATTACTAAAATTGTCTAATTAAGAGACAATAATTTCATGACAGAAATTAGGAGACATTCAAGGATTTGGAAAAGTAATTTAAATTAAGCCATCGCCCTTTGGGCATTCAGATTATAACATAGATTTTACAAAACATTTCCATGTTTATTATGAAAGCACCAATCATGTTATTTCAACATCAGTGGCTTCAATCACAATTTATTGGAATATCCCATGTTTAACTTGTTAATGTTCATTTTTAGTACCTTAAGGGATGCTTGGAGTTTTGAACTACACCCAGAAATAAAATAGTTGTTTTGATGAAGTGAAGTCATTTATTTTAGGCCGATGCAAATTATTTATGATCACCAAGTTGCTTTTCTCCTCTAAAAAGCTACGTTCCTCATCTAAGCTTTCGACAAAAAATCTGCAATAGAGTAATTTGTGTTTGAATTGCACAAAGCTGTAGTGGAATCTTTTGGATTTAAATCAAATACCTTCCAGTAGATTCACAAACCATAATAGAACAAGAAAAATAACAATGCTAGCCAAAATCCTCTTCCTCGAATGGGCACTCTGTACCCTCTTCTCCCATGAGTTGTGCTTCGGCACCTTCTACAACCGGGGTGATGATCCAAAGCAGGATGTGGGTGACATGTGAGGAAAAAAGACTGGTTCCTTACATGGAGACTGTGTCCAACATCAAACAGGGGCATTTAGAGAATAAATCATCCTTTAACAAATCCACCGCCACAAAGGCCGAACGTCGTTTGCTGGGAAGTTTTGAAGCAAGTGGTCTGGCGGACTTTGGGCCAAAGACGTTGAGGAAAAGCTGGGAAGGTACCCTAGGACTTAGAAGTAAAGAGAAGCCAAGTTCAAAGACGACGAAAAAGGATCCAAACCCCGATCTTCGCCTTTTGTAAGTGTTTTATTTAGCCGTCATTTGTTAGTTAGATTTAGCCCTTCTGTAAGTGTTTTATTTAGCCTGCATTACTGTTAGTTAGATTTAGCAATAGAATTAGCACCTTTTTAACTGTTGCCTTTGATGTGAGCTGCGGTAAGCATTCCTTTCATAGGAGTTGCGGTAAGCATTCCTTTCATACTTGTTGGTACATGCTTTGCACAATAGTCTCATTGATCTATTTTGATTATTTGTGGACGTTAAAACAAATTCAATTTTAATTTTGATTCTCTTTATCTCACGAAATTAGAGAGGAGATGTTGTGGAGAACATTATTTCACAATATGCCGTAAGTTGTGCAGATCTAATTATGTATTCATTTTTCTCACTTGTTTTAGCAGAGCCCTGGTTTGGACTGAAAATTTATGATTGTTTAGTTTAGGGTTTTGAGAACTGTTGGTGTATCTACACCTTTATGTTTTAAGTTTACTTAGGTTCAAGGCTCCGGGGTTGTTAGTAGGGCTCATGGGTCCAGATATTTCCCCCCCTATTATTATTGTAATATAGGTGGGGCAATTGCCCCACACCTGACTGTGATATGTCCGCTAGTGTAACGACATCCACCCACTATGTTTCAGACTACCCTCCCCCAACAATATTGATCCATCAATCAATCTGTCCTACTAATCCACCCGGTCTCATTCAACTCTACTTGTTTCCTTCCCGCTTCCATTACCCACTTGCATTAAATATAGAAATAAAGCTATGCAACGCTGACTTCTGAGTTGACTAAGTTATGGAACGCGTACGAGTTGGTAGAGAGGTAAAAGCAAGCAACATCTAAAGGTCCTATCCTAGCGATGCAGTCCAAATTCCTAAAAGTATCTATCTTTACTTACTAAGAATACAATCTATGAATTCTAATATGTATCACAGTAACATAAGTAACATACTAGCCTCCTATGGTCTCCATTAACTTTGAACATGCACTAAGTTCCAAGTGAAACCAACTTACTACTTAAAAAGCCCCACGGACTAAAGCTACCATGCATCACTTGTTGACCTATGAGAATAACTAGCAAGTTGGAAACCAAAGATTAAAGGATTTTGGAATTTGTGAAAGTATTGAGGAAAGTGCTTTGAAGGACAAGGAGTGTAATTCCGCACTCGCTCTGTTTATCTTATTACTAAAACCCTAAATTGAGGAGTCTTGTATTTATACGAAATTTGCTATTAGGATGGCAATGCGGCCACCACGTGGATGGTCAACAACAGGCATCTTTCTCGGCTGGTTTTCTCCTTTATATTGAATTTTCTGGGTACAAGGGCTGGCAAGATATACTATAAATACTGGACGGGTTCTTGTATTATTCAAGCCTGCAACAATTTGCTTTGTTCGTTTTTTGCCTTTCGCTGTATAGCACTTTGGCCTTCGATTTTCTGTTTAAGGAGATTGATTCGAAGCTTTCTGCTCTAAATAAGATGTCTTGCTGTGGGGGAAATTGTGGATGCGGCTCCGCCTGCGGGGCCTGAGCAGTCTTTGTTATTATTTGAGTTTGTTTAATTAACTGTTTGTGTATGGGTTTGCTATTTTCTGTAGATATCAATGAAATATTTTTGTTTTTCTGGTGAGATTGGGTTGAGTATGGGGTATTAACAGAGTAATCAGCTGTTTGTGTATATGGGTTTGTCATTTTCTGTGGATATCAATGAAATCTTTTTGTTTTTGTGAAATTGGGTCGAATGTGACGCATTCAGAGTAATCAACTCTTTGTGTATATGGGTTTGTTATTTTCAGTAGATACCATTGAAATTCGTTTTGTTTTTCGGTGAGAATGGGTTGAATGCGAGGTATTGACAGAGGAGGGCATTGAGTTCTTTTTTAACTGTTAACGCGCGTCTATGCAGCTGCAAGAAATTCCCCGACCTCTCTTTCCAGGACAAGACGGTGGAGGCACCGTTTTTCGCAGCGACGGCTTCTGACATTGGGTAAGTCTTTCAGAGCTGATATATTTATTGCAAGATTTTTACTTTTGTTCACGAAACGATTGTTGATGGGTTCCGTAATTTTCTGTTTCATAAATTATGCTGAAACCACAGGTATCTGGAGAATTCAGTGGATACTGCTGCGGGAGAGAATGGTCGCGGTTGCAACTGTGGAGACAAGTGCACCTGCAGCACCTGCAATTGCAAATGAATAATGATATGTCCAACGGCAAGGTCGGATATAAAATATGAGATCGATGTCAATAAATCATGCCGCAGCTCTGTCCATGGCAGAAGTGCAGGAATGACGAACTATATGGTTTAATGCTAATGTCGAATTTATATAATAATAGTGTGATTTTTCCTCTATAATTTTGTTTTGCTTGTGAGATTCATGGATGTTGAAGTTGTTGAAATTGAACTTTTGCAGGGATGTTGAGGGTGTCCACTACAATGGTATTGTTGGTAATAAAAAAAAGATGAATGTGCCAATAACGACATTGCTCTTTTTAACAAAAATATTTTGTATAACTTCATGTATTTTCCATATTTCAGTGGCCAACTTTCCAAAATAACTTCTTAAAGAGATTGCTCTTTTAAACAAAAATAAATAAATATATATATATATGATAAGTTCATATCTTGTGTCTTTTCTATTTTTCAGTGGCCAACTTCCCAAAATAACTTCTGCATGAATCCTTTTGCTCTTTACTAAGAACAACAATAAAAAAAAATGTCCTTCTATTTTTATTTATAACAATGTCATGCTTATTTTTTAAGGTTAATAGTACAGGGATAAAGTGGCCCAATTCCACTCTTCCTTTATTTATTCTGAAATTTAAATAATATGATTTGAATTTTATTCTTCTAAACACTTTAATATTACTAAAACAACAAAACCCCCTTGCAATTTAAGACGCTAGGTGTATTTGTTAAAATCTTATTTTTACTAATATATTGATGCATGCATCATAGCTTCTTAAACACTTAGGAATATAATATTACAATATTATTAGATTGTGGGTCAACTAATTAGTTGACCCAAACGAATGTGCCTCATGGATAACATGAGACAGTTTGACCTTTGGATTACAACGAAGTGTTAAGGAAAGTTCGCTGTCTCATGGATAACACGAGAGAATTTGAGCTTTGGATTACAACAAAGTGTTAAGGAAAGCTAACGGAAAGCTCATCATTTGGGATAAGTTTTAGATTTTTTATTTTTATTATTATTGAAATTTGATAATTTAATTGTTAGTAAAATTGTGATTTTTTATTATTTGAATTGTAGATTTGAATGTAGATTGATTCATTTTCCAAAAATATTTAATCCAACTCAAAAATCTTTAATCCACTTAAATTGTGCCATCTTGACAATTAATATTTACAATCTATCTTAGCTTAAAGTCTTATACTTTAATAGATCTATCTAATTTAAGAAACAAAAAAAAATTGCATGCTCTTTTCTTAAAATATTAAGAGATTATGATATATTAAAGTTTTATGGTTTTTTCTTAAAAAATTATTT
Source organism: Picea glauca (assembly GCA_000966675.3). Lineage (NCBI taxonomy): Eukaryota > Viridiplantae > Streptophyta > Pinopsida > Pinales > Pinaceae > Picea > Picea glauca. The sequence goes on along the minus strand of JZKD02S1672683.1, from coordinate 1,330,071 downwards.
ACATATTCACCTTAATTTAAGTTTTATGCTTTTTCCTTAAAAAAGTTATAGACATATTCATTTTAACTTAACTTCATAGTTAGTATATTCATCCTAAATTTTAAATGAGATATAGGATCTAATGGTGAAGAACATGTGTTTACTCCTAAGAGGTTACAAATTTAAATCTAGAGGGGGTAAGGTATGTATATCTCCGTAGACTTTATGAGTCAAATCATTAGTTACTAGTGTAGATTTTACAAAAAAGACCTAGAAACATACATTTAACAAAAAAAATTAAAAGCATAATGGTTGGTTTCTTTTTTGAGTGCTTCTTTAATTGACACTTTGGGTCCAATTTGACAATTTCCACATTCTATGAAAGTTGGTGAATTGTTTCATTTTGCATTGGTCCTCCACACTTTGAATTGATAGACTTCACTTGGTTGAATGCTCTAGACTACTCACCTACCTTTGATCAAATTGATGACCATGTTCAAATCATGTTACATCCAACTTCCAAATTGATGACCATGTTCAAATCATGTTACATCCAACTTCCAAATTTGTAATTTGATGCTTCAATTGAACCAAAATACCCATAATTGGAGCAATTTGAGTAGTGTAGAACAATCAATATTGACCTTCTATTACTCTAAATAGTTTCCTCGTGCATTCTCAGTTCGTGCAGGGTCTCCCATGACTCTTTCTAGTCCATTTGTATACTAAAAAAATCCAATATCAAATGCAAACTTTAATATCCAATAATGCCCATAATCACTTACCTTTGTTTTTCTATTGGAATAGTTGAATCTTAGAACAAATTCTTGGTATATTTTAAATGGTCTGGACATTCATACAAGGATACTATTTCTGAAAAAAAAAAAAGATACCATAGAAAGTAAAATGATGAACTAATAGAACTGGAAAAGCACCATATAGAAAACAAATATAGAAAACAAACGCATAGAAATGTAAAGGGGTAATGAAAATTCCTTCCACACCCAAAGATCTTCTAAATAATCTTGGCCAAAGCTAGAATTGAAGGAGCATTCACCCATAGCTACAAAATTTCGTAGAGAGATATCGAGTCCATTTAAGGATTAAACAAAACCCCTCTTATGAGAGATTAGAACCAACACAAAATCCTCTATACTGAAACTTGAGACAATTCCCAATGCTACACTCATTTTAGAGAAAATTAAATACAAAAGTGGTAGCTTAAGCTTACTCGTGTTCCAGAAGATAATTAGAACAATACATGCTAGCCAAATCAAATAACCAAAACTTGTTAGTTCAAAATTCAAACTTGCAAACTAAAACCTTCACATCCAAAAGCCAAATCTCAAATCCATACTTGTTAGTCCAAAATTCAAACTTGCAAACTAAAACCTTCACATCCAAAAGCCAAATCTCAAAACCATAATTCCACAATGTTGAGGAAGATTTCCTTATGTGAATTCAAATTCATGTGAAGCTCACCGTTTAAGCATGTGAGCATATGGGAGGAGTCTCTTTCTCTTAACATTCACTCCGATACAATGAAATTGCCATATGCTTAAATTAAATTTCATTTTAACTTTAAATGCAATCCTTTTCTTAAAATCCAACATATTCATCTTAAATTTAATTAAAAAATATTATTTTTGTTAAGAGCCATCTAACTTTAGGGAGGCGAAAATTTATTATAAATATTTAAGAAAGATTAAGAGATATTCTTTTCTTAAAAAAATATACCTTTAAATTAGCATATTCATATTATATTCATTTTAAATTGATTTAAAAATATAATTTTTTTATTTAAGTAAGAGGTTTCTATATTAATATATAAAAAAATTTACATCAGAGGTGGAACCATTCATTGTCCAAAGACACCATGACAGTCTCTCAGGATCAAAACTAGAAAACAAAAAAATAGGATTTCCCCAGTCGGGAAACTACACTAGATAGAGCCAATTATGTTTGAACATTAGAGAGATATCAAAAACTAGACTAGATAGAGCCAATTATGTCTAAACATTAGAAAGATATCAGTTCGAAGGAGTTTGTAATAACTTCTGATTGTTCTTAAAACTGAAAAAACTAGAAATAACAAAAATAATGCCAAGTAAAATCAGAATTCTATAGAGCATGAGGAAGCTGAGATTTGGTACCCTTTGCGCCATCAACAATAGACGAAGAATCACCCTTGACTAGGACTGCCATGGGTGGATGGAAGACACCCCCATGTCTGCATGTGAGCCACATCACCACCTCCAACAAATAAGCATTTTGTGTTTCTAACATTTCCATGCAACTCTTGAGTTCGTGAAAATATTCATCCTTTGGGAGCATGCCCAAGGAGACCACCGTCTTCGTGTTCCAATACAACTCTAGAATTGATAAAATTTTGAATTCCTAGTTCTAGTACAACCTATCTTGAGAATCAAACCCTGACTTGTTGCTCCACTTTACCATCCTCCTTAAATTATTTAACCATGTGAGCTTAAGATTCTAATGGAAGCATTACAAATTTTTCTTCCACTCACACAACACTACAAGGAAAAGACCCTCTAGCAGAAGTATTTGTAGACGCCCCTATAAAAATATCCCAAATCCGTTTATAATGGATGATACTAGCGGAGGTGAGCGAGCAAAGGTTTTAGTAGATGTTTTTGCACCTATGCTTTTATAAGTACATAATGCACTGGTACGTTATCTACAACAGACGCATTGGTGCCCTCAAATCTATAACGTCGTAGCAGGGTTATTTCAAATAAAGAACAATATTATCCAGTATTCTATGGAAATAAGGACACACCAAGAAATAATGACGCACCATAATAGCGTTCTTTTAAAAATCTAGGGTGCGCAACGTAACAATGGAAGCACCGATGCGTTATTAGTAGAGCGCACCATCATATGGTTAAATAAAAAACATTAATGCAACACTGTAGGATTGTGTCAAAAAATATATACCGATGCACTCCATTGTATCATGTGCACTGGTGCACACTAGTGCTCCAATATGAAGCATCATATTAGGGTTAATTTTCAAATCTAGGTGGTGCACGCTGTAAACCCAAGTGCACTAGGGCATCTATTATTATACTGCACCGTGTCATGCTTAATTTTTTTTTTTGCACTATTGTAGTGTTTTAAAAAATATACAGTGGTGCGCTATGGAGTAGTATATGGACTGGTGCACACCCAAAAACACGCGCACCATGCTAGGGTTCTTTTTAATATATATATATA
>JZKD02S1672683.1:1298246-1308560 GCA_000966675.3 Picea glauca | reverse complement strand
GTTTTAATTTGTTCTATTTTGTTGTCTAATGTCGCAGTGAAATGTTATATCGCTAATTAAATATATGGATGACTAAATATTATAATGAAGAGATACAATATATGATAATAGAACAAATTAATCCAAACATTATATCCAAATTCACTAATCAAAATATAAGATATATGTAATTTTTTTTATTAATAATGGAATTAAAAAATAACAATAATTGCATTATCACAGGTCGATGTTTCTTGGTGTAATTATTAATCTCATCGATGTGTTTAATATTAAAACTCACTAGTGTGTTTCATATGAAATTTGCACTAGGGCTCTTATTTAATCAATTAGCATTGGTTTCAATATTAATTTAATACCATAAAATTATATTAAAAATTTGTCCATTGGTGCGTTAATATTATACGAAGCACCAGTGCATATGTGTTATTGATACACACCGACACTATTGTGTTATTGATAAGCACCAAGGCTTGCTTATTACTGAAAAAAAACTGGTGCTTTTGATTTTTAATGCACCGAGGAATTTTTCCCTGTAACACACCGATGCATATTATTTTATACAGCATGAGTGCCTTCTTATAATAACGCACGAGTGAATTCTATACAGAAATCCCTGATGCTTAATTATTTTTAACTCTCCTGGTGCGTTTTGATGTTAAATCCCCGGTGCTTAAATATTTTACTGCCCCGGTGCTTTCATGTTTTACTGCCCTAGTGCTTGAAGTTAAGTGGACAACACCGGTGTTGTAGGTGTATGTATGCATTGGTTCTTGTGCCTTATACAAACACATCAATTTTTAAACATCTTCTAACACCTCCGACCACCCAGATAATTTCAGTTATAATCAACTTTTGTTATAGTATCTGAAATACATTATCGATAACAGATGTTGTAGTAGATATTTTTTTGACAATTTTTGCCAATTTTGTAACACTAGAAACTTCCACTATAACCTTCGTTAAAAAGTCTTATCCTTGTAGTGCAAAGTGCTTATAATACTCCAACATGGTCTGGTCACCTTGGATTCTCTAGATAAACCTTCAGTATAGGTTCAAGGTCAACATCCATGAGGTTCCATAACTAAGAGAAATAAAGTCACCATGAAATCAAACATATAGTTGGAGAAGTCACAACCATTTCTAATAGACTCAAGCCAAGTTGTGTTCATAGTCAGGATGTTTTCATTTATAACTTCTAGAGCTAAGAGATCATTACCTTGCAGGAATACCTCACAATATGTTCCTCGACTTTCCATAACTGAAACTACCATGGAGGATTGCATCCAAATCCAGAGGCTTGGGCAAGGTCGTTTCCTCGACGTTCGATCATTCACTTCCATGATCAAATTAGGTGCCATTACCTCACGTGAGTATAGGAACATTGTCATTACCATATTGTGAGATGCCCTATTTGTCGATCCCAACCTCATGCCACTCCTCACCATCAAGACTGTTAGACTAATGAACTTGAAAATGGATGGTTTCATGTTGCACTGTATAGGAACGAATGACAACAAAGGGTACACATGTGATGACATGTGGTTTTGATGGGGCTCCCGATGATATGGGGTTGCGTGTCGAGGATATTGGGCCAACCGTGTTATCACGGTGACAAAAAAACACCCCATCCAAGCATAAATTTATAAATATTTTGACAACATCTAAGCTCTCAAAATCACCCAGGGATTGTACCCAACCTAGGCCACACCAACCCACCCTTATCATGGCTAGATTTTTTTTTTGTTTTCTTTTGATAGCGTTGGGTTTCGAACCCAGGTTTCCATGTAAAACGAGACCAGGTTTCAAACCTAGATCACCATACAGAAAAAGACCTATAAAAATGGATCCCTCTATCAAAATTTGACATCTTAAATTCATTTTACCTTTTATGTGAAAAGTAAATTTATAAATTTTTAATCAAAATTATTTTTAATTTTAAATTAGATTTAAAAAAATATGAACTCCAAATTTATGAAAATTTGAAAAAATAAATATTAAATTCATTTAAACTTTAGAATATATATATATATATATAAATATAATATAGAGATGCTTGCTTGGTATATTTTTTTCAACCTGTATTACATGGGATTGGAGGGACACTACAATGTCATCATGGGATTGAAAGGACATTACAATCTCATCAATTTGGCTATATAATGTATTTCTAGTACAATTATTATGCAGTAAAAAAATGTCACAAAAATTAGTTTAATCAATTGATGTTATTGTTATGATAAAGTTGATGTAAGTCAATGTGCTATGCACGTTTCCAATTCAATTCTCAAAAATTAAACATGGTAAGTCTACTTCCTCTTTACATTATTCATCATTTTAAAATGAGAAAGTACCATAAACTTATGAAAGAGTTATTTTTAAGGAAAATAATTATTTTTTTCTAAAATTTTATTAGAATATTTTATAGATTATTGTTATATAACAAATTAATATAAAGAACATGTTTATAATAAGAGTCATATCAAATTGGTGTATAAGATCTTTTTGTTTATGGGATGTTTATGGGATATGGGACCTTCTTCTGTCTAGTAATTTGACTAATAAAATTTCTGGAGATATACATATTCTACCCCCTCTAGATTTGAACTTGTAACTTCTTAAGAGGAAACACATGTTCTTAACCATTAAACCCACTAAAACTGTATATAAAAAATAATTTATTAGTTTGTTAAAAGATTATTATAAAAAAAAAGGTTTTATTTTTTTCTAAAAATTTATAATAACATCTTATAAATTACTATTACATAAAAAAATTATTATAAAAATTATTATAAAGAAAATGTTTATAATAGTTTATTGGTGTGCTAAAGATTATTATAAAGAAAAATGTTTATAGTAGTTTATTCGTTTGAGTTTCCAATGTACTTGTAAATGAATGGATATTGATTTAAAATATATTCTAAAGTATATTAGAAAAACATAGTGGTTTTTGTGAATGAATGGATATGGATTTAAAATATATTCTAAAAGAAGATATTAGAAAAACATAGTGATTTTTGTTCACTTGGGATAAAAAAAATTGAGAAGGCTGAAAAGATTGAGAATGAATGAGTATTAGCTTAAAATATATTAGAAAATATAGTGATCTTTTTTACTAAAAGTAAGAAAAGATTGAGAACGTTTTGTAAATTTCATATCATAATTCTCCCGATATTATCTTAAAATACATTGAAGTGTGGTTATTAACTTATAGTATATAAGATAACATAGTGATTTTTATTCACTAAAATTAAGAAAAGGTTGAAAATGTTTTATAAATTTCATATCATGATATTTTTCTAAATATTTAGTTTAAAATAGTAAGAAAGAACATAGTGATCTTTGTCCACTGAATCTAAAAAAATGATTAAAAATATTTTGTAGGTTTCATATCATCATATTTTCTTTTAGTATTAGCCTTATAATATGTAAAAGAGTATAACCATTTTTTTTTATTMACTTAAAAATTGTAGTTTCATATTTATGATATTTTTTATGATGATATTAGAAAATCTTAATAGTTTCATATTTATGATATTTTTTATGATGATATTAGAAAATCTTAATAAYATTTWATATGTGCATAATATTTTTGTATCTAGAAATAAAAAAAACAAAGGTTGTTTTTCAATAAGAAAAARAAGAGAAATTTAGTGAAACTAACACTTCTATTTAATAAGACCTAAATCATAACATCAAGGTTTTTCTTAATAGCTAATAATTAACATAATAGTATGACAATTCTAGTTTTCTATTTATTAGAGCTTAAGTCTTAACATAATAGTATGACAATTCTAGTTTTCTATTCAATAAAGCTTAAGTCATAACATTAAGGTTTTTTTCAATAGTTAATAGTTAACATAATAATATGACAATTCTAGTTTTCTATTTATTAGAGCTTAAGTCTTAACATAATAGTATGATAATTCTAGTTTTCTATTTAATAAAGCTTAAGTCATAACATTAAAGTTTTTTTTCAATAGTTAATAGTTAACATAATAATATGACAATTCTAGTACATAATAATATGATAATAGTACATAATAATATGATAATTCTAGTTTTAGACTACCTACTCTTTATAGATTTCAACTAAGTGATGAAGTTTATATACCTCACATATAAATGACATTAAAACTAATTCTAATACATAATAATTTGACAATTCTAGTTTTAGACTACCTACTCTTTATAGCTTTCAACTAAGTGATAAAATTGACATAACTCACATATAAATTGCATTAAAAATCTAGTTTTAGACTACCTCTTTATATATTAGTTGTTAAGTGATGGAATTGACATAACTCACATATAAATGAAAGTAAAAATCATCTTAAATCCATGATACAATAACTCTATTTCCAAAGATATAATAGCATATTAATGCTAAATTCATCATAATTTTAAGTGACATCCAATGCACATGTATTTTAACGTAACGTTAACAACAACTTATAGTTATCTTAAGTAGATGCATTTAATAACTCTATTTCCAAAGATATAATAGCATATTCATGCTAAATTCATCATAATTTTAAGTGACATCCAATGCACATGTATTTTAACGTAATGTCAACAACAACTTATAGTTATCTTAAGTAGATGTATTTTTAATTTAAGTTAACTTAGATCTATACTTTATACTTTAGTAGCATAAAGCCTAAATAAAGTTTTATATTTTTTCATTATAATTAATAATTGAGAGATTTCATATTAAGTAAAAGCTGCACTAAAGACAAAATTACATTTAGAATTTGTTTTTAAAAATTTACTATAGCAAAGTTTGCATCAAGATTATATCAACAATTTGTTTTAAAATTTAAAAAACAAAAATATGAAAAGAGAGTATTGCGAGTATCTACTAGCATATAGCTATACCCATATAATGTTATGAGTGACATATCTCAGTATATCTTAGTGGTGTAGATCTTACAAAAAAATACTTAGATACTTAACTATTTTGAAAATCATATATACATAACAAAAAACATGATGATTGATTGCTTTTTCCATTGCTGATTTAGTCAAGTATGAGTCCAATTTGATAATTTATACATTCTTTGGAAGCTAGTGAATTACTTCATCTTCTCTTGGTCCCCTACCGTTGGATCTACCTATCGTTAGATCCCATCCGTTCGTCGAAAGATGGTAGCTGAAGGTACGAAGTGAGGTCAGGAAGTTGAGATGACACGAAGAGATTCTAAGTATAAACGAAAACCATTGGTTGACGTAGAGGTGAGATAAAATCTTAGTCGTGGATCTGTGTAGGCCCCACATGTTCACCTTAGAAGAGGTTAAAATAGAGGATATTATTCGTCGCACATGTTATAGGCACTGCCATGATCAAAGCCATTAGATTTCAAAGACTGAGAGTTGTTAGATCTGGGATGGAACCTGTCGAAGAGTTTGTCATCGAAACTTGTTTTTTGGACGACTCATAAATCCTATGGAGTAGAACCCCAACAACAACAAATATTAGAGTCGTTAATTTGGAAATCCCGATGGGCCAGGTGGTAGGTGCCACGCCAAAATTTACTCCAATGCCATGTTAGATGGTATGAATGGTAAGGTGCCAGGTGGATGCCACGTGGAAGTGAGGTGAACATGGTCGTTGAAGGCTCAAAAACTTCAGAAGACTATAAATTTTGATTCAGAGCTTAGTTCTAAGTATGGGAACCAGCGTTGGAAATATCTCGATGAGCATAATCCATTTATGAGATTTAGTGATGGGATAGGGAACCAGCGTTGGAAATATCTCGATGAGCATAATCCATTTATGAGATTTAGTGATGGGATAGAGTTGAGTTGATGAAGAGGAATTTTATATGCCCCACTGGCCTAAGTGAGGGATTAGGAGCTCGAGAATGTTACAAAATTCCTTTTCACTTCATGCATTTGCAGGAGAAAATGCAATGTCACTATATCAAGTAGCTACAACATTGGACACTCCACATGCCAAAGTTGTGGAGCTAGAAGGAAAATTAAACACACAACAATATGACGTCTTTGTTGAATTCCACAGGGCAGCTGGTATTGCTGAGGAACTCTACAAGGAGGAAATGGAAAGGGCCTTCTAGACTCAAATGGATCAAATCACTGCTGAAATCAAAAGGGCAACCAAAACTATTGAAAATATCCACAAAGAAGAAATGCACAAATTTTTACAAACAAAAAAAGATGAAATGAGTACATAGTTTGAAAAGAGATCACACACAAATCAAAATTTGCATAGAGAACAGTTGGATTCCCTTAAGAAAGAGCACTCTTAGGATATAGAATGATTGAAAAATAAGTATGCATAGGAATTGGCCAATTTACAAGCTGAACAAGTAGAAACCAACAGGTTTGTTGAACAACAAGAGAACAAGATTCTAGGGTTAGAGAAAGATCAGAAAAGGCTTGAGAAAGATTTGGAAGAAAACAAAGAAACAAACTTTGTATGAGAAGTCACAAGGGAAGAAGCCATGACTATTAATGAAGAACTGAAATTAGAGAAAAAGAAGTGATTTTCCATCCTGAATGATAACCAGAGAGACATGTATGATGAGATAAGGGTAGAATATCATATTGATGAAATCAAGGATATATATATCAGAAGGCTATTGATCCCTTTGATAGATTCTTGATTCACAGAATGTATACAAATATCCACTAGTCGCCCTGCCACTATACACCTATAGGAAGAACCTAAAAGGTCAATTTCCTTTTGATACATGGAATCCCCTATTGCAAGATATCTGAAGTATTCAAGGGACAATGACCAAGGCATATAAAATATTGTGGAATGCTTTCGATGACAGCTTAGAAGAATTCATAACGAAAAACATGCCTACAATTGATGAAGCAAAACCGGTTGAATTGAGGATAGATGAAGTAGAAGAATGAAGAGAAGCTAGTCATATGAGTATAGAAAAACTATCAGAAGTGAATAAAGAGGTTCTGGATGAATACATGATAAAATCCATCAAGATAATCACACTGCCCTGGAATTTCATCAAGAAAACATAACAAGAATTGAAGCTAGAAGTCACCAAAAAAATCTGTGATGGGGAACTAGACTTAGAAAATATGCAGTTGGGAAAGTTAGAGGAAATAATGAAAGACTAAGCACTTTTGAAGGAATATCAAGATCAGATGGAAGCACCAAGGATATCATGATTATGCTAGTCTTATAACTGATCCATTTTATTTTTGTTCATTCTCTTATTGTAATCTGAATGGGAATATGAAGAGACACACCTTTACTATCATCTAATAGTAGGCAGTTTCATAATGTAAACAATCCTTCTTGTTTTATAAAAGAGGAGACCAAAATTGAGAAAGGGATTTTGGATTTGTATTGTATTGGAACAACATTTTTACTATATGATTTATAGAGCAAGAGACACTTCTGGAAATTTCAGAAATAGATATGTGCAAATGAGATTATTCTTTTTGTATATGTGTATTATATGAATATATGGATTATGGTCTAATGAATTTCTTCTTTACTATCCTTTGTTTGTTCAAGTATTGTTTGAGTTTCCTTATGAGTACAACAATGGTGTAATAAATAGGTTAAACGATTAATTGTTGCTTTGTTTACTTCACTATCATATTAAACTATTATTTGCATAAATGAACTTATTCTTTTGTAGAGAGTATCGTTTTTACTATACTCATTTTTCGTTAGTTTTCTTCTGATTAGGAAAGGTTAGAATAACTTAGTTTTGCATTTAGAATAGTGATAGACAACCTTGGTTATTTTGAGGGATGATTTTAAGGATGGAAATTTATTTTAAAATGTACAAACCTTGGCAAATCTTAGTAATCCTTCATATGCCAACTATAAATGTTTGGCGATTTTTTTGTAAACATATTCAAATTTCTAAGGATTTTATATAGTTTGTATAATTTTTTTGCGATTTTTAAGGTAAAATAATTTTATCCTATAGTGTATGGGCGAATCATTTTTAGAATAGCAAATCTTTTTTTTTGGAAAAACCATGGAAAATTAGCCTATGAGCAAAATTTAGCCCCTAAAATCATCCCTAGTTCAACTTATTTTTGTTTTAGATTTTAATTCATATGAGAATGTTTTGTTCTCATATTCATACTAATAAATAAGTTTAGAGTGGAAACCAGACCCACATACTAGGTCTAATTGGGATCTACCATTAGATGTTCTCCCTTACCTGCTTAATAGGCCAAATTGGACCCATCAACAGGTTCCTCCATGGGATGTCACACCTTTCTCTTTTCCATAGAAACCTCCTCGTTACAACCTTCTATTTAAGTGTTCACATTACCAAGAAATGGACAAGTGAAAGTCTTACCTAGACTTGGAGCATGTCTTCTTAGGCTACGCTGCATCAACTCACCATGCTCTATTCACATCCTTGGTGTCCACCTTTTTTCAACTATTGTTGAACCTAAGATGGTCTGTAGCGTGTCTTCCATAGTTGTTCTATGCACCTTTACACTACTAAAGTGAAACCTAAGTTGTGATAGGATGTTCAAGCAATGCTTCCTTGAACCGATCACAACTTGCAATATAATCTCAATACTATCTTCATCCACAGTTTCCCAAACTCCCATGTAATATAGCCTTCTCACTGCCAACATATCTGCCAAATTTTACTCTTGTGACTATTGTGGGGAGGGGTGTCCACCCAATACTCGCTCCATCAAGAACTGTTGGATACAACATCTAATTTACTTGAACACTATCTTCACCAAATAGTAAGTCAAGACTATTGAAACCACCAAGTTCTTTTATAAATAGTCTAGGATCGCTTTGATACCACCTATCATGGCCCCAAGATTAACCCCAATTTTTTTTGTTTTGCCATCCTTGGGATGTGTGGCACTGATGAGCAATAGTATAATGACTTGGTCATCTCAACCCAGACAAATCACACCTATATTATGCCTTATTTGACAGAACCCCACTCAATATGCCCGAGTTATGTTATAACTTATACAACTATATCTAATAAGGGAGGCATTGAATTCAACCATTATTTCTTAAAAATTCCAAGTAATGAAGATTTACCAGTTAACCAAATTACAATTAAAACTTTGTAACCTCCAATACAACATGAATATGGGTGGTGCTTAAGAAAGGAACTATGTTTTTATTAAAAGATGCTAAAATATGAGTTCTTACAATAGGGGACTTGCAAATCTTCATAATCCTACAAATTATAAATAAGTACAAAGATACATTTTCTTTATAACCACACTTCATTGCAAAACTACAAAACTTACACCGGCTTCAAGGAGTTGTGGGCTTGCCTCTTACAGGTCCAGTTTGTTCCTTAGCTTGAATTATCCAAAATGCTAAGTTGCACACACATTGCCACACCTTAAATGATCTCCTAAAACCCCATAGATTTTTTATCAAATGAGTTCTTACAACTCCCTCCATTCATCCTTCGTGTTTGCAACTGCACATTGCCCACTTTATATAGTGGAGGAAGTCTCAACAATTCCCTTGAACCGAGGTCATTGGCTTCCACTCTACAACTTAATATGGACTTGCAAACTCGACACTTCATAGCCACTATCCTTAAAGCAAGGTGCATGCTACGCATGGCGCTCAAGTTGACCACCACATGTGTGGTATTTTCATGCTTAACTCATTTCCCAAGAGTTAAGTTTGTGTAGTCCCATTTTTATGTTGGGACTACTTCAACCCATAGACAGTGAAGGTCTTCTGATAAAAGTAGAGTGATTTCCAACTTCATACGCTATCCAACACTTTAGTGTATTTATAATCCCCTACTTGTTAAAGCATGAATCTCACTCTTCATCGAGTTAAGTGTGCTTTCAACTCTACAACAATTGAACATTCTGCGAAGATGTCCATGGTTAAATGAATTTCACTATGGTTTTGTCCCATTAAGACCGCCTCAATGCCCATATTTTCTAACTCTATCTTGTATGGTTTTGTCCCATTAAGACCGCCTCAATGCCCATATTTTCTAACTCTATCATGAACATGTACGCTGCCATGCTCACCTAAGAAAAACACCCAACAACAAGTTGGGGTGGGGTGCTTTTTGTTTTATGAGGACAAAATGTCTTATGTCTATCTTCTCCTTTACCTTTTATTGATGCTCTAATGATTTTAGTTAATTTGCTCTATATAATATGTGTTTTGTTTTAAGAGGTTATAAGTTTAAATCGAGAGGAGAGGGGAGGGGTAGGGTATGTATATCTTCCTAGACTTTTAACATCAAATTGTTGTTGAGAGAAAATCCCCTCTCCCATAAACAAAGGGGTCTCATATACCAATTTAGTATCTACTAGACTGTAACCTTAAATTTTATATAT
>JZKD02S1672683.1:1231508-1266106 GCA_000966675.3 Picea glauca | reverse complement strand
CAGTAAATTACTAAATCTGGTCAACAAGATTCACTCATGGGAGATCTCTTCCATTGGCTGGAGGTACTGAGTCGCTGGCAGTCTTTTACACTTTCCGGGAAAGTGGAAACACAGTATGAAAATCGTTGAATGTCAAGCACTGTTCGAGATGGATAAAACGTAGGGTTTAAACATTCCAAAACCGTCATGGGGAGAATGAAACATCCCCTCTGTTATGACTAGGAAGCGAAGCACAAAGGTTAAAATAGTTTTGGCATTAGGAAATTAACATCGACACATAAATCACAACACATAATCAAATGGCATCAATAATAAAAGAATTACAAGCGTCTCCTTGTCGTAATCAACCAACTATGCAACCGAAACATCTACATAATTAGTAATGACAACATATCAACACATCATCACATTTAAATAATGACGCATAATCTACAAGCATCATGAAAGGAGATACAAGATCAACTCATCATAAGTAAAAGTATTAACATATACTCAACATTGAAATCAATAATGACACATTCAACGCATTAACAAAAAGGATGGTGACACATAAACATAAATAGCATCTCCACTTAGCACATCATAATCATATTGAAACAATTTACATCAATGATCAATCAGAAAATGAATATAAAATGACTACCCGTCCAACCTACCCTACAAGGTTAGGACCTCCAGGACACATAAACAATGCTCAAGCCCAAAATCTAATTGATTTTGACCATTTAAGGCCTCAGGGCTAGAGACTGTTCTAAGGAACAATGATGTGTCTACATCCCACTAACAATCAATTCCACATCAAATAGATCAATCACAATCCTAGTCATCAATTAATCATGGCGCAAGGGTAATCATCATCTTTATCAATCGTACATCAACATTTAAATATTCGATGCATGTGAGAGTAAACAAATTCTAGAACAATCACATATCGACTTAAATAATGGCGCAAGAGAAAACTAGTTACCCAATCAGTCACATATTGACATAAATTCATGACATGGGATTAATCAACATTAAATTCAAAGGCACAGAGAATAATTATGAAGCCATCACACACCCACTTAAATTAATGCGTGCAAGCAAATTTTATTACTAAACTAATCATGCATCATCGTTATTGCAACAAACATGAGTAATCAAAAGCGTAAACGGTATGCATCAACATTAGTCCATAAAGCCACACAATCTAACCACTTAACCATTAACATAGATGCAATGATATGTCACATTAAATTTCATTCGCGCAAGAAGTCTAATATCTAAACAATCATTCATTACATCATAATGTCATTGCACACAAGAAGTCTAATTACTCAATCATTTACACATCAACATTTAAGATGATTTACATCCTACTTATGTGTCCATAAAAGGTTGTTAGTGAGGTTCATGTATTATCTAAAATAATGCAAACTAGGGTTCATGGTTGGCTTAAAATTCCATATAAGAATTTACGACCCAACAATAAGTGATAAATAGTTCAAGGGTCAACTTACAATTCCATGGAAGGAATTCTAAGGAGGACCCAACTGAATTTATCCTTGAGGGAGGACTTCAATGCTAAGTTTTTAAAACCCAAACTATCATTTAACAATGTGTGGGGAAATTATATTACAACATAATTCAATTTAGAGAACACCTTTTTGCATCTTGACTAACAACTATATAGACTTTTACCACTACTCTATTTACCTCCACCAACATGATGAGAAATTGCTCCCAACTACAAGTCACATTATCTATGTGAAGAGTTGTGTGAAAAATCAAGGTAATGAGTATTAAAAAGAAAGTAGACACCTTAAAGACCTGCATAATTTATATTGAATAAGAATAGATGATAAACACTACAAACATATGTATAACCTTGCTTCACTGCAACCACCTCCATGTGCCTTTAATATCTTGATAAGTTGTAAGGGACGATTATCATTCTAAATCTTGCATTACACAATACATTTGTTATTCAATTACTTCATCCTAAAAACAATATTTAGAGTCGAGGTAGATTCCATACATTCAATAAGTGAGCAATCAACACAGGCAACCAATGCAGGAATTAAAACACAGACAATCAATGCAGGTAATCAATACACAGAAAATCAATGTAGGCATTCAATACTCATGTTAAGATGCAACTGTTGGATCAAAGGTCAAATTCCTGAGCCTTGGGCTCCCAAAATGTAGAGATTGAGGATGCTAAGTCACTAAGCAAAAATGCATAGGTACTCACCCCCAAAAATATCTAAGAACATCAAGTATGAATTTGTTGGGTAAGGAAGGAAATTGTCCTTTGAATAAAATATCAAAATCATTGTCAAGAAGGGAAAAACACACCATCTGTGAAGGGAAAAACGCATAGTCCTTGGAGGGAAAAAAATGCAGAGAATCAAGCTAGACACAAGGTGTTCTTTTCCCCAACACGCTGGGTGTTTTCGATGCCAATCGCAAGGGAAGGAGGGTGGCGAAAATTATGGGAGAAATTGTTTAAAAACACAACAATATTTAATCCACACAGGAAATAAATTAGATATCATAAAGACAACGCAGAGGCATTAATTGAACTCAAAGAAAACTCTAGATGATGGAAGTTGGGAGAAAACCTTGGGGTAAAACGTAGAGAAGCACCATGTACAATCCCAAATAAGCACCATGTAAAATAGGTTGGGTAATAAGAAAAATTCATTGGCTAATATGAGATAATTTTCTAAGGAATCCAAGGTATGATCACTGTGCATTTGAAGAAAAACCGTTGAGTAATAAAGGTAAGCAAAAAGAATTTGTAAGGGAGAAATGTTGAGTCTTTAAGGGGAGACACAAGAACTTTAATGGGTGAAAAATCATGAGTCTTAGTGTGAAGGGGCAGAGCTTGTGATCTCCTCAAAACATAGAGATATGAAGTAAATTCAATGAGTAAAGGATCGAAGGAACAAAGTTTAAAATTTCTGGGAAGAGGCGTAGGGTTTTAATCTAAGTGAAGGCATTGTAGGAGACTCTATGATGGGTGAGTTCTTCCTTGAAAATGCCGAGGTCCACCATGGGAAAATGAAAAGTACATCAGGGAAACTCGTCAAAGATGAAAAAAGAACAATAATAAATAGAAGAAAAATCACGGGGCATTGAACCGTAACACGAGGATGATCAATCAATGTTAAATTCTTTGGGAAAATGGTTTTAGAACACCTAGTTTACTTGGATTCTAGGAGAATGGTTTAAAATGAAAAGAATTAATAAATCACAGAGTATGCATGTGATATAAGTTGCATAGGAAGCATTCGACATCCACCCATCTTCGCCAGACCATCAATCAATAGACTAATTCTTAAAACATATACACGATAAAAACTTGATATAACACAAATTCAAATGAAAACACCCAGGACAATGAAGATAGGCTTGATGACAATCCTAGCGACTTGAGTTCTCTTCCCTCATCTACTTGCTAACCGCTAAGACTTCACCGATACCTCCCAACCAACACTAGGGGTATTCTTCTCCCCCCTTAGCCCCTCGAGCCACAAAGGGGCCACACACAAACACAACTAGAATACTATAGCTCCCATCTCGCCTCACAAGTTAGAGCTACCATTCTCTCTCTCGAGATGGGTATCCCAACTCTCACAAGTAAAACCAATCAAAATTTTAACAACATAACCTTACTCATACCAGTCATGATCCATTCCTCCTCTTCGCCATTTCCTTTATAGAATTTTTTTTAGTGACAAATTTCCATTCCAAATTTAATTTGTTTTTTAATAATTGAATTAGGAATTAATTACCCCATACACTGGTCACTTGTTCCCTTAGTTTCACTAATAAATCCATAATTTAATTAAATTAAATGTCAATTTCCCTCACCCAACCTAAAAGTGCTCCTAAAATCACTCCTAGATGTCCCTTTATTCCCTCTATTTCCCTTTTAATGATTGACGCCTTTCTAAAACTTAGTTGTCTTTAATTTGGGAAATTTCTTTAGTTAGACTAGACTAGATACCATTCTATGCTTCCACATTCCTTTGTACATTTATTTCCTTTCTTATCTTAATTTCCAATTTGGTGTTCTTTTGCACACATTTGTATAATTAAAAATTTAGTTATAACTTTTACTCTTTCAATTCCTAACTTGATTTTTCTTCATCCCCCATTTATTTAATTTATAATTTAGTTTTAGTCTTCATACCCACTTTAGACTTAGGCTCAAAATTTTAAACTAGGGTTAGAATGTTTTAGGGGATTTTATAATTAATAAAAGTTACTCATTTAATAATTATTTAAGCCCAACAATGTCAAAACAAATTATTGTTTTCTAGGAACCTAGGTTCATTGACTCAAGTTTTATTTTATACCGTGATGTGCCCTTCAAGACGCACTTCGTGCTCCAAGGGTTCCACTCGCCTTTGATTCAATTTTTGATTACACGACATTCCATTCAAGATGCACTATGTTCTCCAAGGGAACCACTCACCTTTGACAAGTTTTGGTAGTTTTCTAACCCTAGGAGTCAATACCCCATTCAGGCGACCTTGTGAGAGAATAAGGGCCACTAAGGAATAAGGACCCTGCCTTATTGCACGCCCCTTAAAATCTTTGTGAGTGACTGCCTCAGTCTTCCCTCACGATATCATGGATATATAGAACTAGGTGGTCGTTAACCTACAATTCAAGCCATGACGGGAGTGCTAGTAGGCTATGGAAAGGTGCTTTCCACACCTATCCCTCAATATCTGGTTGTTTTGCATGGCCCCTTTAGTATTTATGTGAGTCTAATCAGCAAGCAATCATCAGCCTACATCCATCATCGAAGAAATGTCAAATATCCATAAGCAACATCATAATGTACCCAATCATATGTCAGATATTCATAAATAGAAATATCCAAACCATATAAATTCCACTCCCTGACTTGATCCAGAGTCCAAGGAGGTCCAATGATGCCATCAACATCCTCAACCTGTCAAGGGTCTTTCACACTCTAGGGAAACTTGTCAATAGAATATGTCAATACATAGACATCAAATAACATAACATAATAATCATCAACATCATCATAATAATCCATAAGTGAATAAGCAACGATATCCTAAAACTGGATCACTTTCACTCAAGTGTCCTCAAAGAATAAGTCAAATCATGTGCGTGCAAGAGAGGGATGTTACATACACCCCCTCTTTTTTTTAACTTAGTCTTGAAGTTTCACAGTATATATATATGAAGTAAATAAAGCATCTGACAATATCTAAATGTCGAACTATCAAACAAAATGGAAACTGCTAGCGCATATCATATGCGTCCTCCTAGGTAGTTGAGTGTGGATTATAATTGTCCCATTGGACCTTGACCTGATCGATTGTTTGACACCATAGCTTTCAAATGAAATGGTCCAGAATGTGTATTGGCTCTACCGTGAGTGCACCCTCGTACGACACCTGGAAGGAACTCATGGCAATCACATGTGTAGGATCACTAACATAATTTCTCAAAACAGATGCATGAAAAAAATAGTGCATGTGCCTCAAATAATCAGGCAAGGCTAGTTGATAGGCCACGGGCCCTTTCCTTTCCACAACTTTAAAAGGTCCCACAAACCTAGGAGAGAGTTTGGCACCCATTCCAAACTTGATCGAACTCTTGTGTGATTTCACCCGCAAGAAGACTCGATGATCAACTTCATAACTATGGTCAACGCAATGCGCATCAACATATCTCTTCTGCCTACATTGCATCTCTTTAATACTTTGTCTTATTGTTTTCATTTTCTCTTCCATTTTTTGGATCGCTTCTGGTCCTACCAGGACCCTATCCTCAAGTCGATCCACATTCAAAGGTGTCTGACACGGTCACCTGTAGAGAAAATTAGCGGTGCCATATTAACAGTACCTTGATAGCTGATGTTGTATGTCAACTCTACCAGTGGAAAGAAATCTCCCCAATGTTTTTCGTTGGTCCATTACATACATACGCAACATATCTTCCCAAAATTGGTTCGTTCCTTCTTTCTGCCCTTCAGTCTCCAGGTGATATGTTGTACTAAAGTTCAATTTTGTTCCCAAGGCCTCTTGGGAACTAGTCTAGAATCGTCATGTAGCCACTTATCCTCTATTGGATACTATTATTTTTGACATTCCAAGTAATATCACAATCTTGTTGATAAAAATCTAGCCATGTTTAGCACCTGATACATCATACGCACAGGAATAAAATGTGCACTCTTTGTCAGAGTGTCAACTACCATGATAATCGACTCGTGCCTCCTAGATGTCAGTGGAAATCCAACAATGAAGTCCAATGAAATGACCTCCTAATTCGATTCCGAAATAGGGTATGGCTATTGTAATCATGTCAGTTGTCTATGTTAAACCTTCACTTGCTGACATTCTAGACACCTCGCCACGTAGTTCACTATTTCTGTCTTCATCCCTTCCAGAAGAATAAGGGCTTAAGGTTTTCCCTCGTCTTCGTGACTCCTAGATGAGCCATGTATACTGCTCTATGAGCCTTTATTGGGTTTAAAAATTCTCAATTCATCATTAGGAAGCATGTAAATTTGGTCATCGTACCTCAACAATCCATCCTTGTCCAAGTATAACCTTCAAACCTTGGTACCACCGTGGTGTTTTGTCCGATATTTTCCCTAACCTCTTTATACCAATCATCGTCGAGCTGTTTAGTTAGAATATTTTATCGAAGATTATTTGAAAGAGGTATCATCGAGAATATATGTGGTCTCCGACTGAATGCATCTTCCACTACGTTCACTGTTCATTCAATGTAATTAATCTCAACCATAATTGCTAAGTAATACTGACCAACGCTTTTGCCGCACGTTCAAGTCATTTTGCGTAAAAAGTGTTGTATTCCACAGTGATATTTTGTTTGAAATTCCTTCCAATCAGATAGTGTCTCTACATTCTTTAGGCATACATAATGGCCAATAACTGCCAATCATGCGTTGCGTAGTTCTCCTCATTCCTTCTTAATTTCCTTGAGATGTAGGTGAGAACTTGTTCGTCTTGCATCAATAATCCACCTAAAAATTCCTTGGACATGTATGTGCATACCAAGGAATCCATGTCCAATTCGGGGACCTTTGGTATCAATGTTGTCACCAACAACCCAATGAAATTTCGAAATGCTTCCATGCACTTCTTGGTCCATACTAAGTCTTGTTTTTCTTCTACAATTTTGTGATTGGATTTGTTATCTTTGAAAAACCTTCGACAAAACATCTGTAATATCCTACTAAAACTAAAATATGTGTACTCCTGGTACATTTTGTTGTGAAAGTCATTCCATAATAGCCTCTACCTTCACATGATCCACAACAATGCCTTTTTCAGATATAACATGCCCTAAGCAATGAATCCTCGAGAGAATTGCGACAGTTCCCCACAATTTCTGTTCCCATAAACATTGTAGTATTAGGCACAAAATTTCTTCATGTTCTTATGTCTTCCAATAATATATCAATATGTCATCAATGAATACTTGAATGAACATGTCGAAGTATTTTCGGAACATCCGATTCATCAAGCTCACAAATTTCCCTGGGGCGTTTTTCAATTCGGAAGGTAAAATAGTAGACTCGTAATGTCCAAACCCTTTCTTGAATGTGGTCTTAGAAATATCCTCCTCTTTAATTTGTAACTGGTAATAACCTAATCTCAAGTCGATCGTGAAAACACCGTCATGCCCTTCATTTGATCAACAAATCATCTATTCTAGGAAACAAGTATTGGTTCTTTATCGTCACCTTGTTCACTTGAAGATAGTCAATACAAAGTCTCCACGACCCGTCCTTTAATCTTATGAAAATACAGGCACACCCCAAGGTGACACATGTGGACGTAAGTCCCAATTCCAACAACTCCTTCTGTTGCATTTTCAACTACTGTAATTCAGGCATTGACATCGGATAAGGCGTTCTTTCTATCCATTTAGTTCTGAGTTTTGAGTCAATGGTAAACTCTAATCTCTCTTACAGGAGGCAATCCTGGTAACTCTTTTAGAAATACATCAAAAAACTATCAGACTGTCGAAAGGTTTTCTAGTCCTTCCGCATGCCCTTGTCTTTCAACGTTAGGATTGCATATAGCTCGTATCCCTTGCGCATTCCCTTCTATAGCTTTAGGGAAGAAATGAACCTCAGGGATACTCCTTGTTCTCTTCCTACAATCACTCTTCTATGTCCCTCATTGTCGGTCCAAATCAACCGCTTTGTCTCATAGTTGAGTATCGCATCATGCGATTCCAACCAGTCCACTTATGTGAGTCAGTGTAGAAATAAATCGTTATCCTTCATCCATCAACGAAAAACTATCAAAGATCCATAAATAACATCACAATATAATCGATCATATGTCACATATGCATAAATGAAATACTCAAACCAATACAATCCACTCCCTGACTGAATTCAGAGTCCAAGGAGGTCCGGTAATGCCATTGGCATCCTCAATCTTTCAAGTGTCCTACACACTCAGGGGAAACTCGTCAATAGCATCTATTAATAGATAAATATCATACAATGTAAATCATAATCCATCACCATCATCATTGGAATCCATAAGTGCAATAGACAACCATATACTAAAACCAGATCACTTGCACACAAGTGTCCTCAAATAATAAGTCAATAACATGTGCTCACAAGAGAGAGATGTTACATACACCCCCTCTTCTTTTAAACTTTGTCCCGAAGTTTTACAATGCACAAATGCAGTAAATGAAGAATTTGACAATGTCTAAATGTCTAACTATCAAATAAATATGGAAAATGCTAGCACATATCCTACGCATCCTCGTAGGTAGCTGAGTGTGGACTATAATTGTCCCATTGGACCTTGACCTGATTGACTATTCGACGCCATAGTTTTCAAATGTTATGGTCTAGAATGTGGACTGGATCCACCTTGAGTGATCCTCGTCTGACACCTGCAAGGAAATCATGTCAATCACATGTGTAGGATCACTAACATATTGTCTCAAAACATATACATGAAAAACATCGTTCATATGCCTCAAAGAATCAGGCAAGGCTAGTCGATAGGCCAAGCGCCCTATATTTTCCATGAATTTGAAAGGTCCCACAAACCTGGGAGAGATTTTAGCACCCTTTCCAAACTTGATCAAACTTTTGTGCGGTTTCACCCATAAGAAAACTTGATCACCAACTTCATAATTATGGTCAATGTGATGTGCAGCGACATAATTATTATGGCGATCTTGTGCTTCCTTAATACCTTGTCTTATAATTTGCATTTGTTCTTCCATTTCTTGGATTGATTCTAGTCCTACCAAGACCCTATCCTCAAGTCAATCCCAAATCAAGGGCATCTAACACTGTCGCCCGTAAAGAAATTCAAATGGTTCCATCTTAATGGTTCTTTGATAGTTGTTGTTGTATGAAAAATCTACCAATGGAAAGAAATCTTCCCAATGCTTGTGTTGTTCCATCATGTACATACACAACATATCTTCCAATATTTGGTTCATTCTTTCTGTCTTCCCATCTTTCTTCGGGTGATATGCTATACTAAATTTAATTTGGGTTACCAAGGCCTCTTGGAAACTAGTCCAAAATCGTCCTATAAACACCAATCATCGATCAGATATCATCCTTTTAGGAACGCCGTGAAATCTCACAATCTCGCTGATAAAAAATCTAGGTATGTTTGGTAACTGATACATTGTATGCATAAGAAGAAAATGGGCACTCTTCGTCATAGTTTCAAGAACCATGAAAATCGAGTTGTGCCTCCTTGCCATCATAAAAAATCCCACAATAAATTCCATTTAAATGACCTCCCATTTCGATTCAGGAATAACGTGTGGTTGTAGTAATCCTTCTAGATGTCTATGTTCATCCTTTACTTGCTGACATTCCAGACAACTCACCACACAATTAACTATGTCTTCCTTCATTTCTTTCCAGAAGAATAGAGGCTTAAGGTCTGCCCTCATCTTCGTGACTCCTCGATGAGCCATGTACACTTCTCTATGAGCTTCGTTTAAGATAAAATTTCTCAATTCGTCATTAGGAAGTATGTAAATTTGGTCATTATACCTCATTAATCCGTTTTTTTCCAAAGTATATCCTTCAAATTTTGGTACCAACATGGTGTCTTGTCTGATGTTTTCCTTAACCTATTTATACCAATCATTGTTGCCTTGTATAGTTAGAATATTTTCTCAAATATTCGTCAAAAGAGGTATCACCGAAAATATGTGTGGTCTCTGACTCAACGCATCTACAACTCTATTCATTGATCCTTTTATGTAAGAAATATCAAAATAGTACTCTCTAAGCAGTTCTGACCAACACCTTTATCGCACATTCAAGTCACTTTGTGTAAAAATGTGTTAAAAACTAGAGTGGTCTGTCTTTAGTTCAAATTTTTGTCCAATCAGGTAGTGTATCCGCACTCTTAGGGCATACACAATGGCCAATAACTCCAAATCATGTGTCATGTAGTTCTCTTCATGCTTTCTCAATTTCCTTGAGATGTAAGAGATCAATCGACAGTCTTGTATCAAGACTCTGCCTAAGCATTCCTTGGATCTGTCTGTGCATACCAAGAATTCCTAGTCCATGTAAGGGAATTTTAGTATCGGCATTGTCGTCAACATATCCTTTAGCCTTCAAAATGCTTCTGCACGTGTATCAGTCCATACAAACTTCTTGTTTTTCTTCTGCAATTCCGTGATTGGGTTTTCTATCCTCAAAAAACCTTCGACGAACCGTCGATAATATCCTGCTAAATCCATGAAGCTACATACTTCTGGTACGTTCATCGGTGCAGGCCATTCCATAATAGCCTCTACATTTGCTAGATCCACAATGATGACTTCTTCAGAGATAACATGCCATAAGTAATGAATCCTTGATTGATAAAAAGAGCATTTCGACAGTTTCCCATATAATTTGTTTTCTCGTAAATGATGTAGTACCAAGCACAAATGTTTGTTATTTTCTTCCGTCGTTTGAGAATATATCAATATTTCATGAATGAATACTTCAAAAAACTTGTCCAATTATTCGCAGAACACCCCATTCATCAAGCTCATGAATACCCCTGGGGTGTTTGTCAGTCCAAATGGTAAAATGGTAAACTCATAATTCTTGAACCTCCTCTTGAATGCGGTCTTAGGAATGTCTTTCTCGTTGATTCATAACTGGTGATATGTTGATCTTAATTCGATCTTTGAAAACATAGTCTCACCCTTCATTTGGTCAAACAAATCGTCTATTCTTGCCAATGAATACTGGTTCTTGATTGTTTCCTTGTTTAATTGAAGGTATTCAATACACAGTCTCCATGACCCATCTTTCTTCCGTAGGAAAATAACAGGTGCGCCCCATGGTGACACACTTGGACGTATAATTCCTAGGTCCAACAACTCTTTCAGTTTCATTTTGAACTCCTATAAATTAGGGGTCAACATCCGATAAGGCTTTCTTACTATCTGTTCAGTTCCATTTTTTAAGTCGATGGTAAATTCCAGCTCTCTTTTAGGTGGAAAACCTGGTAACTCTTCTAGGAACACGTTTGAAAACTCTTGTACTATTGGAAGGTTTTATAATCCTTCTGCCACACCCTTGTCATTCAACACTAATATTTTATATAGCTTACATCCTTTTCGCTTGCTCTTCCATAGTTGTAGGGAAGAAATTAACCTTAAGGAAACTCATTGGTTTCTTCCTACAACCACTTGTCTATGTCCCTCATCATCAATCAAGCTTAACCATTTCATCTTACAGTTGAGTATTGCATCATGCGATTCTAACCAGTCCATATTGATCAAAACATCATAATATCCTAAGATCGTGACATAAAGGTTGTCCTTCGTTCCAAAATCTCCCAAGTTTAGGTTGCAGTTCGTAACCTTTCCTCCAACCATCTTCTTGGCACCCGAAGCCAATTCCATGTAGCTAAACATGTCCTTCTCGACTTCCTTTACCTTAATTAGTTTTAGCGTTGCACTAGAAATAAATCTCTCTATAGCACCAGGATTTATCAAAATACTAAAGGTTTGGTCAAAAAAGGTACCTTTCGTCTCTAGCATAGTATAATTTTGCTCAACCTGGTGGTTATTCACCACTACATGAATCTGGTGGGCCTTGATCAAATCTCCAACTCTAGTGTGTGCGGCTAACCCAACTTCTCTATCCCTCTCAACCAGACAATTACACTGGTAATGTGCCTCTCCAAATGTCCAACATCAAGTCTTTGGTCCAATACTCCTGGTTCCTGAAGTAGAAGTTGTTGGCCCACCAACCTAAAACCCTTGCATGTTATGTTGAACAGTCCTAAACTGTTGTTGATGTGGATGATGTTTTTGTTGGTGGTATAGTCCTCTATAGTGAGTCAACTACTGAGGAGCCAGTCTTTGTGGTTTCATGAATGTGGATCCTCTCGAAGTACCTCAAAAAACTTGATGAATGTCTAGTTGGTGTCTGATGTTGTTGTGCACCAAATGTCACATGTCTCATCGGTCTCATAGGAGTGCTACCCTGACCCATGTTTGTCAGTTCTTCCTCATCTATGAGGGCCTTCTGGACTACATCATGCAATGTGTAAGGCATTAAGATCCTCACTTTCACATGAATGTTGACGTTAAGACCAAACACAAACTTGTTGACCTTGAGCTTCTCGGTGTTTAGATGTGGAGCATACCTAAGAAGCTCCATGAATCAGGCCTCATACTTGGGCATCGTACAAACACCCTGTCTCAAGGCATTGAACTCTTTGATATGGATCTGAATGAATTCCACTGACAAATACCTCTCCCAGAACTATTCCTCAAACAATTCCCATGACACGCCTTCCACGACCATGTTCAGTTGTGGTAGGAGTGTCTTCCACCATATAAGAGCACTCCCCTTCTGTTGAAATACCATCATGCAGACTTTCATGTTGGAGGTGTAGTCGTGAAGTGTGAAGCACATCCCCATGTTCACCAACCATGCCTTGGCGGTTGCACCGTCCGTGGAACACAAGAAATCACAAAACTTGACCTTCTCGAGTTCTTTGTGAATGCTTCCAATACCGACTAGGGCGCAATGTGTACCCTCGGGGCGTACAAGTGCCCTGGCCTGATCTCTATCTAGTCGGTTAATAAAGTCCTCTGACATCCTTTGAAAGGACCTCATCAACCCAACGACATCCCCCACAACAAACTACTCATGTCTAATGACTTGTTCTTGTACTTGGGGGTTATACCCATCTAGCGTGGATGCTACTAGAGGCATCGCACCTCCTCCCCTAGCACCACATCATATTCCTCTGTGGCATCCTCTAACCATGATTACCTGTAGGGACACAATTCAATTTAGTTAGCGATAAGTTATTAATCAAGTGTTTGATATAGTGGAAGGCTTAATGATCCCAAGTCATGAGGTTGAACCCGCTCTGATACCATATGAAATGACCCCTCTGTTATGACTAGGAAAAATGAAGCACAATAGGTATTTTGTTTTTTTTTAGCATGAGGAAAATAGCGTCAACACATAATTCAAACAATGCTTAATCAAACGACATCATTATTAAAAAAATTACAAGAGACTCATCGTCATAAACAAATAACGTCGCAACCAATGCATCAACATAATTAGTAATGACATATTATCAACACATCATTACATTTAGATAACGACACATAATTAACAAGCATCATAAATGGAAATGCAAGATCAACTCATCACAATCAACTGGAATCATCAATACTTTTAATCGCTCAAATCATCACATAAAGATAACATAAGATAACATAATATAACATAAGGATAACATAAACATAACATAAAGATAAAATAAATACAAGATAAAGATACTACCCGCCCAACCTACCCTGCAAGGTTAGGACCTCCAAGACACATAAGCAATGCTCAAGCCCAGGATTCATCCGATTGATTTTCACCATTTAAGGTATCAGGGTTGGCCACTATTCTGAGTAACAAGAAGGTGTCTACATCCCACTAATACAGTCAAGTATAAAACCAACTAGCTAAATCAACAACATCAATGATAATCAATGGTGCAATAGCGTTCTAATAACCAATCACACATCACATAAATTCCAAGGTGAAAGAGAATTTAATTACTAAATCAATCATACAATGACATAAGTTAAGGCACAAATTTAATCAACTTTATTTTATTTTCAAGGCCCAAAAGCAGAGATATACTTTACTTCAAGGCACGATTAATCAATCATTGAATTTAACAATAATCAACATAATTTCAAGGTTCTTGCGTGACCTAATTACCGAGTTAAACATAATCAAAATCAATCAATGCGTGCAATTAATCTAAGAACTTAGGAAATCATGCATCAACATGGTTACAATGCATGCGAGTAATCTAAAGCGTAATCATTTAGGAATCATCATCAATCCATAGCACAAAGAAACCTATTTACTTAATCATCAACATAATCCATGGCGCAAAGGAAATCATTGATTTTATTCATGGCGGAAAATAATTCTAATCATATGACCAATCATACATCATTCATCAATTCATGGCGCAAGTAATTTACTATGACTTTGCAATCGCTAACAATTTCTCAGGCCCCCAAAAAAACATTATAATATTCACCTACACAATTACTTCAACATAACTATTTAAACATCTAGAAACAAGAATAAATCCTATGCTCCTTAAGTTAATCTACTAAGAAGTTATAAAATTGTCCTATACCAACAAGTTTAAAGGGTACAAGGTGTCAAGTAATTACGTCTAAGTGTACTAGTCAGTTTCTCAATTTGCACAATACTCTTATTAAATCAAATGATGTAACATTTACAAAAAGTGGAAGTAAGGTTCTTTTGCACAAAAGTAATCCCCATTTTATCAACAAGGTAAGAAATGAACCTTAAGGAAACTCCCTGGTTTCTTCCTACAACCACTTTTCTATGTCCCCGATCATCAATCAAGCTTAATCGTTTTGTCTTACAATTGAATATTGCATCATGCAATTCCAGCCAGTCCATATTGATCACAACATCATAATATTCTAAGATTGTGACATACAGGTTGGCCTTTGTTACAAAATCTCTCAGGTTTAGGCTGCAATCCATAACCTTTCCTCCAACCTTCTGCATGGCACCCGAAGCCATTTCTACGTAGCTAAACTCGTCCTGGTCGACTTCCTTTACCTTAATTATTTTTAGTGTTGCTCCATAAATAAATCTCTCTATAGTACCAGGATTTATCAAAATACTAAAGGTTTGGTCAACAATGGTACCTGTCGTCTCTAGCATCATAGAATTTTTCTAGGCCTGGTGGTTATTCACCGCTACATGAATGCTGTGAGCCTTGCTCAAATCTCCAGCTGTAGTGTGTGCGGCTGACCCAGCTGCTCTGGCCCTCTCAACCAGACAATCACACTGGTAATGTGCCTCTCCAAATGTCCAACATCCAATTTTTGGTCCAGTACTCCTGGTTCCCGAAGTAGAAGTTGTTGGGCCACCAACCTAAAACCCTTGCCTATTTTGTTGAACATGCCTAAAATGTTGTTGATGTGGATGACATTGTTGTTGGTGCTATGGTCCTCTATAGATATTCAGTTATTGAGGAGACAATATTCATGGTTTCATGAAAGTTGATCCTCTCGAAGTACCTCAAAAACCTGATGAATGTCTAGCTGGTGTCTGATGTTGTTGTGCACAAAATGTCTCATGCCTCATCGGTCGCATAGGAGTCCTACCCTGACCCATGTTTATCAACTCTTCCTCAACTATGAGGGCCTTCTGGACTGCATCATGCAACATCTAAGGCATTATGATCCTCACTTTTGCATGAATTTTGACGTTAAGACCAAACACAAACTTGTTGACCTTGATATTCTCGGTGTTCAGATGTGGAGCATACCTAAGCATCTCTATGAATCGAGCCTCATACTTTGGCACTGTACAACCACCTTGTCACAAGGCATTGAACTCTTTCAGATGGATCTCAATGAATTCCTCTGACAAATACCTCTCCAAGAGCCGTTCCTCAAACAGTTCCCATGACACGCCTTCCACGACCATGTTCAGTTATGGTAGGAGTGTCTTCCACCATAGAAGAGTGATCCCCTTCAGCTGAAATACCTCCATGTAGACTTTCATATTGTAGGTGTATTCATGAAGTGTGAAGAACATCGTCATGTTCTCCAACCATGCCTCGGTGGCTGCGCCATCCGTGGCACCCAAGAACTCATGAAACTTTACCTTCTCGAGTTATTTGTGAATTATTCCAGTATCGGCTGGGGCATGATGTGTACCCTCAGGGGTTACAGGTTCCCTGCCCTCATCTCTATCTAATCGATTAATAAAGGCCTATGACATCCTTTGAAATGACCTCATCAACCCAACCGCATCCCCCACAACAACCTACTCCTGTCCAATGACTTGTTCTTATCCTTGGGGGTTAGACCCATCTAGCATGGATGCTACTAGAGGCATCACATCTCCTCCCCTAGCACCATGTCATATTCCTTTGTGGCGTCCTCTAACCATGATTACCTATAGGGACACAATTCAATTTAGTTAGTGATAAGTTATTAATCGAGTGTTTGATACAGTGCAAGGCATAATGATCCCAAGTCATGAAATTGAACCTGCTCTAATACCATATGAAACGACCCCTCTATTATGACTAGGAAAAATGAAGCACAATAGGTATTTTGTTTTTTTTTAGCATGAGGAAAATAGCATCAACACATAATTCAAACAACGCTTAATCAAACGACATCATTATTAAAAAAATTACAAGTGACTCATCGTCGTAATCAAATAATGTCGCAACCAACGCATCAACATAATTAGTAATGACACATAATCAAAACATCATCACATTTAGATAACGACACATAATCAACAAGCATCATAAATGGCAATGCAAGATCAACTCATCACAATCAACTGGAATCATCAATACTTTTAATCGCTCAAATCATCACGTAAAGATAACATAAGATAACATAATATAACATAAGGATAACATAAACATAACATAAAGATAATATAAATATGACATAAATATACTACCCGCCCAACCTACCCTCCAAGGTTAAGACCTCCAAGATACATAAGCAACGCTCAAGCCCAGGATTCATTTGATTGATTTTCACCATTTAAGGTATCAAGATTGGCCACTATTCTGAGGAACAAGAAGGTGTCTACATCCCACTAACACAATCAAGTACAAAACCAACGAGCTAAATCAACAACATCAACGATAGTCAATGGTGCAATAGCATTCTAATAACCAATCACACATCACATAAATTCCAAGGTGAAAGAGAATTTAATTACTAAATCAATCATACAATGACATAAGTTAAGGCACAAATTTAATCATCTTTATTTTGTTTTCAAGGCGCAAAAGCATAGATCTACTTTAGTTCAAGGTGCGGTTAATCAATCATTGAATTCAACAATAATCAACATAATTTCAAGGTCCGTGCGTGACCTAATTACCAAGTTAAACATAATGAAAATCAATCAATGCGTGCAATTAATCTAAGCAATTAGGAAATCATGCATCAACATGGTTACAATGCACACGAGTAATCTAAAGCGTAATCATTTAGGAATCATCATTAATCCATAGCACAAAGAAACCTATTTACTTAATCATCAACATAGTCCATGACACAAAGGAAATCATTGATTTTATTCATGGCGGAAAATAATTCAAATCATATGACCAATCATACATCATTAATCAATTAATGGCGCAAGTAATTTACTATGACTTTGAAATCGCTAACAATTTGTCAGCCGCAAAACAAAACATTATAATATTCACCTACACAATTACTTCAACATAACTATTTAATCATCTAGAAACAAGAATAAATCCTACACTCCTTAAGTTAAACTACTAAGAAGTTATAAACTTGTCCTATACCAGTGTCAAGTAATGATGTCTAAGTGTACTAGTCAATTTCTCAATTTGCGCAATACTCTTATTAAATCAAATGATGTAACATTTACAAAAAGTGGAAGTAAGGTTCTTTTGCACAAAAGTAATCCCCGTTTTATGCATAATCATAAATGAAATCCACGTCATTTATGATTATGCATAAAATTGAGTAACCTCCTTGGTTCTTTTGCACTATCCACATCTTCCCTGGACATGCAACGATTTTCAGACTACATTTCCACTTTCCTGGAATGTGTAAAAGACTGACAGTGACTCAGTACCTCTAGTCAATGGAAGAGATCACCCAGGAGCAAATCTTGTTGACCAGATTTAGTAATTTACTGCCAGTGAAATTAATAAGCATTGCCAGTCTTAATAACTGACAACACTGATGATGAATCTCACTTGTCCTTAAAAGTTTGACAAATAATTCTATGAGGAGACAAGAATGAAAAAATCGTGATTATTCAAACCAATGCATAAATGAAATACTCAAACCAATACAATCTTCTCCCTAAATCAATCCAGAGTCCAAGGAGGTCCGGTGATGCCATCGACATCCTCAATCTAGCAAGTGTTCTGCACACTCAAGGGAATCTCGTCAATAGAATTTTTCAATACATAGATATCATACAACATAAATCATAATCCATCAACATCATCATAGGAATCCATAAGAGAAACAAACAACCATATTCTAAAATCGGATCACTTGCACTCAAGTGTCCTCAAAGAATAAGTCAATAACATGTGCTCACAAGAGATGGATGTTACAGCCTCGAGGGAGAGACTCCAATATGAAGAATGATGAACATGGTAGTGGACAATACTTTAATGAAATTTTGGAAATTATTTTATATGGAAAGAGGTTTTGTCATCCATTTCATTTTTTTTTCCCATCCCAACCCTTCAAACATTCATCTTCCAAATCTTTAGGTGTGGCTTCGAAGGCAAGGGAATTCCAATAAATTTAAAGATCACGACCACCCTTTTCCTTCAAGCCATTATCTTCATCAATGGTGAGGAATGAATCATCATCAATGTGCCTAGTATTTCAACAATGGTGAGGAATGAATAATCATCAATGAAATTAGCATTTCAGTTGGTTATTTGAAATAAAAGCATCACAAAATATTTATAAACATTTATTATAATATTAAGAGGTTTGTTATAATCTGTTGAGCTTTAAACAAACATTTTTTCTTGGTGTTCTTAAAATAGTAAATCACAACCATACATAACTATTTAATACACATTGGTGTGTGTTATACTTATGAAAATATGGATGCTTTGTATATGGTTGAGAATTGGTTTCTATATATCCATATTGATAGTGAGGTATAGGTAATGATAACTGTAACAATCACTGCAATGGTAATGGTATTGTTGAAGGCACATGGTCTCTACTTAGTGAATATGTGAAATAACACATGTGATCATGGAATATTAAAGAATATCTGTAATTTCACTAGATATTGATAAATATCTCCCAAAATCCTTTTTTTGGATCCCCCTCCCAATAAATGTTTCCAAAAAACATAATAAAACAATTACTAGATAGCCCCTATTTTTAATATACATCCCTTCCTATTCCCCTTAGTACATATAAACCCCCAATACTATGCATTCCCCACCCTTCAATAACTACAATATATTGACTCTATTTTTCATAATTAAAAAACCCCCCTTATGAATGAGTGTGATAAGATATTGGTGAACAAGGTGATGCCCTTGTTGTTGAAGGGAATTTTGTTGTTTTAGTTAGGAGCATTATTGTGATTACTACAATTATTACCACAGATGCATCCATACATGTTTTTGCACAATTGCATGCTATAATGTTGTGCACACCAATATATTTATTTAAATAGAATGCCTTGGTGTATAGCAATGATGAGATTTAATGATTAGTATAAATAAATAAACATGCACTAGTGTGTAACAATCATTGAAATGCATCAAAATGTTTTAGTAATGAGTGTTCTCATGTGTCAAATACAACATCTTGTTTTAAAAATAAAATTCCACTTACTCATCATAAATTCAAATATTTTTTGATAATAATATTGTTTTTATACTTTAATTTATGTGTTTAGATAAAACCATTGCATTACTGTATTGTATTGATTGAACAAATATACTGATTGATTACACATTTGATCATTGTAATAAAAATCATCCATATATTTAACATTTTAGGCTACAATAGAATAAGAAACCCATTTTATTTATATGAATAAGAAACCCTTTGTCATAAAAAATGGGACAACATAAAAGTATAAGAAACTCATTTGATTTATGCAAAATAAGACAACATAAACGTCCCTAATAATCAAAATGTCAATAAATAATCATTACACACATGTTGTCATACCAATGGAGACAATATGTCCATATGAAATAAAAGTTTGTTCTTTATAAAAAGACATTCCAAAATATAAAACTTGTAGCATTCAATTATATTGATGATAATAAATCACTTAGACCATTGTCATTGTTTGGACTTCTTGCATTCCTCATTTCTTCATCATTTGCAAGGATACCATATTTGAGTTGTTTGCAATGTTTTGTTGATTTTCTAGATTGTGTTTTCCTTTTCATGGCTCATTTATAAACATAGAGATATAATGTAATGAATATATCCACATTTATAGTATAATATATGTGATTGTGTAGAACATTAATTGTTTCATAAAAAATACACAATATTTTCAAGACATGCTTCATACCATCCCTCAACATATTTTATAGTGGCTCCACTCCATACTTTGTTTCCTATGAGTTTTATATGCCATGACAAAGTATAGATATAATTAAAGGTTTATTTTTAACCAATTCAATATAAAATATGAAAAGTAAAACAAAATAGCTACTTAAAAATTAATCACTTAACGCTTGATACTCCAACATATATTCACAACCCGCATGTAATCCAATGTTAATCAATTGTTGAGATGGTTCTTCTTTGTATGTTAGCGCCTTATAGAAAATATCCATGGACAATTGTAAATTAGTTAAAATATAAAAATCATGAAAAATATGAAATGGCAAGTAAGAAAAAGGTAACTACTCACAAAATTCATGTTCAACCCTTTTTTGTCTTGTCATCCTATCTTATGTGTTGAATGGGTTTCTTTTATGCAATAACAAAACAACTGAAAGTTAGTATTTCATGCAGTAAAACTCTTTGATTATACAAAAATACTCATTGATTACATATGTTTGACACATGTTCTTGTTGGGATAAGTCCTCTTACAATTCAATTATTATTATTTTTTGAATATCTCCTTATACACTTTTTTAACATCCTTATAGACATGTTTCTGAAATAATTCAACATCTTAATTTTCTTTATATTCCTGAAAAACAAAAAGTACAATTAAAAGTTTATTAATATTTATATGAAAGTAAATATAGAAGAAATGTTAATTTGATATTTTTTAACTAGTATACACATTATAAAAAAAACATATTTAGAAATGATACTTCCTAAATAATTCTTTTTTTTTCATTCAATTTTTCTAATGCAAGTCTCACACATCTCATTGACCATTGCATTGAAAAGGATTATTGGATTCAATGTATTTATTTTTGTACAGTAAGTGAAAATACCATCTATATGTTATTTCCACTACAACCTTGATAGTTTTATAAAAATCCCCCTCCTTTCCATTAGCTTCCATCGCCACTCCAAGTGAATTAAGGATCAATTCATCGTCATTTACATCCCTTATTATCTTTTTTCTCGGGAGGGCCTTATGTTCCCTCATTATCTTCCCCTGCACATCATTCAACATATGCGAAATAAAAATTTTAAAACATGTTCACTATTATTGTTAAGAAGTACATTATTAGTAAAAAGTCAAACAATAACTTCATGTCAACCACCTATTGATCCACATATTTCTGCTATTTGCAACATTTCCATAAAAAATTGCCACTCATTTCCACTCGGATTTTGAATAATTTTATTGAGTTTTCTCAATTTTTTTCTCTTCATGACACACCTTAACTAATAAAAATCATTTAAATGTATATAGGATAATTCAAATAAGGTTACTTTTATATTAAAACTTCAAATAATTTTCCATGTTATATTCTTAGGACATGCTTTCCTCACGCTTGGTTCTATAATTTTTTTCTTTGATATTCTATCCAACGGCTTCTTTGATAGTTTTGGATAATGAAATATACAAATTATGAAATTAGTTTTATAAATCAAGTATGAAATTTCATCCAAAACTATTTTTGGGTTGGGTTGTGTGCTTTATAAATTAATATCCACCAGTACACATTATATAGTAATATGCATCAATGTATTTACTTTTATATGTAGCACCACATACCCCAATGCACAATTGCATAAAAAAATATAGTGCACTAATACACTTGCATTTTTTTCCCAAGTAGTGCACTCTACAATAATAATCACAATGATGCATATCTACTATATAATGCACACTATGAAACCCAAGTTTTTTTTACAAAACTAATAGGGACATATTTTGAAATCTAATGCAATGAGGGGCCTTAATTCATTAAAATAATCTATACATCAAAATCATTGTTGAGGCCAACAAATACCCAATGTTACCCAAAAATAAATATCATTGTGAAGGGAAAATAAACTAAACCCATGTTGATAGGGTTTGAAACAACAAAAAACAAAAGCTAAGAAATAATAAAACAAGGATTTGCAACATTGAAGGTGATTTAAAAACTTTTCTCTTTTGTTGAAGTTAACTGCAAATATGGATGGGAATAAATAATGAAATTTTGGGAATATCTGAATCAATTAAAGGAAAAAATTTCGAGATGAAGAGAATGAAGTTACATACTTGAAATTTATTCTTTATTGGTTTGAATGCAACCCATGGTGACCCCTCACAAATTGCTCTCTTCAAAAAAAATCCATCCACTAAGATATATTACAAGGTAAATGCCTCTTCCACAAGTTTTGCCTCTAATTTTTCACACAAAAATGGATTTGGGTTTTATTTAACTCACTTTTACAAAATGAAAATCTTACTCTCTTTTTTGTTTGTTTGAATTTTTTGGTGCATTGATGAAAAACACAGTGTTTATTTCAAAAAAAAAAATAGCATTTGATATCTTTGTCAGTTTTAAGTGCACCATTGCGCTATATTACCCTAAACACATGAGAGTAGTTTTCAGTGAAAATAGAAGTGCAAACCTCTACAATTAGTACTTTGGGGAGGTTTTAGCATAGGTATTTTTTTATGCATATTAAAATCCAGTGCACTAGTGTGTCTAATATAAATAAACACATCGATACACCCATATAAAATAGGTTCAATGTATACTTGAAAAAGGCCTTCAAAATTTTGTTTGAAGGTAGAAAGTTACATGCTTCCCAAACTTTCTTTGAAGAATGTAGACACATCTTGATAGTAGTTTTGGCTTAAATGTGGAGAAAAAAGGTGATAATATCAAATGGTTGACTCTTTAGATTCCTAATTCCTTATCATTTGAAGTTTACCAAGTTATCCCTTGTATTTTCTAGTGAGTCCATATTTTATTTATATTTTGATTATTTGATTGAATACATGCTACCTTTTCATGTGTTTTTGAATTATTGTGGATTGATTTTTACAAGATTTTGAGTTATGGTCAAGTTGAGATACACAATCTATTCCAATAATAAAAGTTGATACAAGTTATTATCTATAGAAAGATACCATAGGAAGAAGTGAAATGAAAGTGGAGAGCCACTATAACTTGCTAATTGTAACATGCCAACTTCCAACAACCATTATAGGCCAATGCTACTTCATTATGAACTGGATTTCTTTTATGCCACTCTAGTAGCATGTGGTTGTTCAAAATGTAAATGGCTGAAGGTGAAATATTATCATGTTATATTATCTCATTATGTTAATGACTGACTACCCAATGTTGATGGTTTGATACCTCCCACTGTGGTCAAGGATACAATGGGTGATATAGAAAATACACATAGGAACGTGTTATCACACAAATTGTAGTTTGGGAAAATTCCAACCAAAGAAAAAAAGTGTGAGACACAACCGGGGACACCTATTACTATCACCTTAATAGATATACCCCTCATTTTAGTGATGGACATGTAAAACAAAATGGAGGCTTCTTGGGTGACCCTCGAGGGATTGCAAGGGAGAATAAAAGGAGAATAATGAATCACCCCTATAGGTCACAATGAAAGGTTCTAGGAGCTTAATGGAGGTTGAATATCAGTTAAGGAAATGTTTCCAATGGAGGGTACCTACAAAACCAATGTTAGACAAACATAACCAAGACAAAGTATGATGAAATAAGTCCTAGAACAAGAGGGGAAAAAAACATTATGCTTGTTGTCCCAAAATTGTAGTAGTAAGGAAATATGTATCATCAATGAAGAATCACAACAACAAATTCCACCATCAAAATCCAATATATGATATTGGAAAATATGTCTTGTAACTAGTACAAAATGTTCCAATGTTTAAACGAAGATCTTGATAGCAAAGGAGGGATGCTTAAGAGTGTTATCAATAAGTATTTATGATAGCCCAATGGATGTAGATTTTTTTTTCTACAATAACAAATTCTAACCACTGAAATTAACAATTAAACCACCCAATCAATATCTTATCATCGATAGAACAATTATCACATCTTACAATTAATTTTCAGTGGTAGAAAAGTGGAAAAAGAGTATGCGAGAGTAATTTTCCTACAACCCTAATGCTTGTAGATTAATTTTTGTTACAACAACACAATAAATTATCGAATCAAGATTCTCTTGGAACATAAGAGAGCCTAAAGCATGTAATATTTAAATCCAAACTTGAACAATTCAATCTCTCAAAATTCATGTTTACCAATGCAATTAGTGCCTTATCTATTAGGTAAATGGAGTGCTAAAAAACTAGGAAAGAAGGAGAATAAAATGTTTCTTTGAGAATTAAACCCTTATAAATCCAAAGAAGACAAAAAATCTCCAAAGCCTAGAAATCCAAGTATAACTAGGGTTTAATAATCTTCTAGGGGTGTAAACCTGCTTACTCCCTACATAAGATAAACCCTAGAAAGGTATTTATACAAGGGTGTAAACCATATTACTCCTTATAGCAATCCTTAATCCCTTTCAATAAGAATAGAAGAAAATTTGTTTATGGAGAGTGTATACTTTTATACTCCTCCTAGGTTTTGATTGTAAAACCTTGAAATTAAGAAGAAAAAAAAAAGATTGCAGAAATTCCTTACCTAATCAAAGAGATAGCATGAAAAACCCTTACTTATCAAATCGATTCCAACAATTTTCCAAGAAGAAGCACCCAAGAGAAGTCGTTATCCTTTATTCCACCAATATACAAGTGTATCATCCATAATGACAAAAAATAAGAGAGAGCGAATTTCCAAAGAGAGCCGAAATTTTAGTCCAAGAGAGATTTATCAAGTGATAAGGTATGATTTGTTACAAATGACTTGCCTCATATTTATATGAGGAAAAACCAAGTCATGGTTTTCCACTTTACAATTAAATCCATGATTTTAGGCCTAAAACCTAAGTTACAATGGTTAACTAGAAAATCAATTTGTTCTTTTGACCACATAAGCTACAAAATGACCAAAAATAATAAAATGACGGGACATAAACCCATAAAAATCTCCTCCAAGGTGGCATGTGTGAAGATAATCCTCCCAATTACAGGACATCATGTTAGGAATGTGCCATGCCATCCTCAAATGAAGTAATAAGGTGGGGCTTCAATCCCACAACACCACCAAGTTCACTAAAACGACCAAATGTCCTCCCAAATGTGTGATGTCAAGATCTCCAAGAGGGACGTTAGGGCATAATAAGGTGATGTCACCATTTATTCATGGTTCTCGGTATTCATCATGTTCTAGGGACATATATCAACGTGAAAAATTCATCATCTCAATCCTCCAATGAGTGGGGTGCACAATCCAAGCTATGGGATTTCAATCCCCTACGAAGGTCCAAGTGGCTTAGTCCCTTCATTAATTCCTTCCATTGGGAAAGGCTCTACAAAGGCAAGGAAATATGCCCTCCAAGGGTCCACAAGTCACATGTATCATGCCAAATAATCCATATTTAATAAGAGAACCACCCAAAGATGTGCATTAAATTCCCCCTTTCCAAACTAAACAAATGCTCAAAGACCTTATAAACGTTTCCAAATTTAGGTATGCGAGAGTTGTCACGGTGCCCTATTAGGCAGGCCAATTCCAAAGTCAAGGAATGTTTCCCAAGAATATCCTTTCTAGGACATGTAGTGACTATGAGGTGTATGGGCGTATGAATTTTGGGCATGGGGTTCCTAACATATCAAGGGATCAAATTGTCTCATGTATGGGTGTCTTTGTGGAGGGTGTGTTGCATCCTTCATTTTCAATGCAACATTTTCCAAGCCCTTTATTTTCCATTAATTTTTTATGGTTCAAACATTGAGTGCTATGTGCAATGTAAAGTAAAGAGCACCACAATGCCACTTGAAGTTAGGAAGAAATTGAATGTCATATGCACTGGAAATTAAAAGAGACCACAAATGCATTCCCCCATCAAGCAAGACATTTATTAATTATTTTGTTTTTTAAATGGTCATTAATTTTTTATGAAGAAGCGTTTCATTTCTCTCAGGAACTTAGGGCGATCATGTATAAGGATAAGTTATGGATTTTGAATTTTTCTAGGTACAACACCTCTAGGCCTTCAACCTCTTCTTCCCATGAAATGAGGTACAAGCCCTTATTGGGGTCAATGAGCCAAAAAACCAAAAAGACAAAGAAACATAGGGGAAGAAGTGTGAAATGTGGTAAGTGGTAAGTATAAGTGGGAATGGTACGATGACCCTTCAAGGAGACCCCTAATAGAAACCATTTCCCCAAGGGTGACCCACTTAATAGTAAATCATGTCAGCCACCAAGGTGAAATAAGGAAAATGGTATAATTTCCAAGAAAACGTTTTCATAATCAAGAAAGGAATCTTTGCAGCATGCTCAAATGCTTCAATTATTAAATTGACACTTGCTACAAGACTAGACTTGTTACCTCATGCAACAATACCTTCTATCCTTTCTGGGCCAGGATGATGTGGTGCATGCTTCTGTGCTACTAATGATGAATGGTGATGCATGGTTGAGAGGAGGGGCTATTTCTTCTCAACGTGGGCTCAACTGATCATCTGGATCTTGACACTCCATTCTTCTACTTGCAGACCTCAAGACATCATCTCCTTAGTTACCCCTAGGTTTGGGGGGTTAACATCTGGCTCCTACATGGGGACATGTTCTCACTGTAGAGTGCACGAGAACCTAAACAAATCCTAGTAAGACATGTTCCTACACATAATCAAGAAATATATTAGAGAATATAGGGATGGCTTTCTCACCCTTTATTCATATAGGATAAACTTCAAAAATTCCAAAATTGACAAATAATCCTTAAAACTATTTTTTTGTTTTTTTCAAAAAATTATAACTAACATGCAATGAATCAAGCAAATGCATCATAACTACTATGCAGGAATGAAGGAAACAAAATATGAAATGAAAATTCAACTACTCTACGATGACATGAATATGAAAGATATGATACAAATGCAATGTAGGAAAGAAAATAACTTACGTAATTACCTAGTGATTGAGGCCGATAGAAATAAAGTCCTAAAGATGTTAGGTAAAATTGTACAACAAATGCAACCAACTAATCCTCTCATCAAGGTATCTCCCCCTATGCTTAATTACATAATAAAACATAGATAATTCAATCATATAATAGTCATGTGCATAAATAAGCATGTGATCAATCATAGGAAGCAACTCATGGAGGTGGGTGGGAGGCAGAAAATCCTATTATAAAGAATAGCTACAAGCTTGATCCATTCATCTTTGAATACAGATAAATGATGGCTCATCTTCTTCCTTACTAAAATTATTATTGCTTCTTGAATAGTGAGAGGAGATGAGAGATAATAAGAAAACTACATGGCTTCCCCAAGAAGAATATAAGAGGTAAGGGATAGTGTGATGTCCATAGAAATAAATCTTCCTGCTACTGAAAAACTATTGCATCTTCATATACAAATCCATACAAAAATATCTAGGATAAAAACACTACTTCTCGGTAGTGTGATTCTCTGATTGTTCTGGGATGACCAAGGCCTCATGTCCACCAAAATTTGAGTGAAAGGATGGTGGATGATATTCATCATATAACCAATCTAAATTCTCAAAATAATATGCATCAAAACTCCTAAGGCATGACTAGAAATTATCATGAGTACCCTATAACAAGCCATCCCTAAATGGATGAAAACTACCTGCAACCATGTCATTGTCAAGTTATTTAATAACTGGATCATCTAAGCATGAAGACCATTTCTATGAAAGTAACACATCATCATTTTTCATTTGAAAACTATCCTACATGTTTTAAATGGGATATCCATAAAAAAGAAACAACTTACATCCCATCTATCCTTCCCAATATATATGAAATCATTAATGTGGTGATCAACCATGTCGGAGGGGTCCTACATGAAAACATATATATCATTGGGATTGGTCACTTATTCTTCTTCATGTGTAGGAGGGATGAAAGGTTGGTCAAATTCATATTCATCAAGTGGGAGAATGGATATTGATGTTTCGTCAACATTATCTTTGAAATCTTGATCATTAAGTATATCAAATGGATCATTCTCAATGGATTACACCCATTCATGATTGTCCTCAAATTCTTTTCCCTCGATTGTATTCCCATGATTTTAAATTGGTAAATAAGAAAATTCCCTCAAATTCTCAATCAGCTCCAAAGGAAGTATTTATTTACGAAAAACATCCTCAAGGTCCTGAATAGTATCTTCAAAGAATTGGGATTTCAGTTCACAATTCTTGATAAACTCTTGGATGAATATGTTTGTAGAAGATAATCCCTTTGGGAGGTAAGTATTCTTGATCAAATTCCTCTATTTCCTTTCTAAATATAACAAGAACAATTGTGTTAGAATATGATCCTGGGTTATGTCATGCAAACCAATGTATTCGGTAAACTTGATAACATGTCTAACGGTTGAACATGGATCACCATCAAATTTTGGAATATCATCCCACCTTTATGCCAGGAATTCATCATATACTTCCATGATACTTCAGTGGAGTCTCTAGATGAACTCTATGAAAGGATCATCAAAACTTACAAGGGAAATATCCTCAAATGGAGTCGCCCGACAAGATAGAGGTAAAGGACTTGGCATATACTTTCCAAGTTTCGTTATGGGATCATAAAGGATTCAAAATACTCCCCAAAAATGGTGCCAAAATTTTTATTACAAAGATTTCATTTTGGGAAAATCCCAACACAAGAAACAAGTGTGAGACACAACTGAGGACACCTATCACTGTCACCTCAATATATATCCCCCTCATTTTAGTGATGGAAAAGTCCAAGACAAGGGAGGCTTCCCTAGTGATCCTAGGGGGGATTGCAAGGGAGAATCCAAGGAGAAGAATGAAGCACCCCTATAGGTCACAATGAAAGGTTATAGGATCTTGATGGAGGTTGAGTCTCAGTCAAGGAAAGGTTGTCAATGGAGATTACTTGCAAAAACAATGTTATAAAAACAAAACCAAGACAATCTATGATGAAAATAAGCCCTAGAACAAGAGGGAAACAACAAGTTGTGTTTTCTGTCCAAAAATTGTAGTAGGAAAGAAATATATATTAGTAATGAAGAATCACAACAACTGCAAATTGAACCATCAACATCAAGTATATGATATTGGAAAATAAATCTTATAACTAGTACACAATGTTCCAATGTTTAAACCAAGATATTGATAGAAAAGGAGGGTTGTTTAAGAGTGTTGTCAACAAGTATTTATGATATCCCAATGGCTATAGAAAACTTTGGGTACAAAAAAAAGTTCTAACCACTAAAATTAGCAAGAAAACCACCAAATCAATAGGTTATCATCAATAGAACAATTATCATATCTTACAAGTAATTTTCAATGGTAGAAAAGTGGAAAAAGAGTATGCGAGAGTAAGTTTGATACATCCCTAATGGTCATAGCTTCATGTTTATTAAAAAAAAACAATCACGTATCCAATCAAGACTCCCTTGGATAGCAAGAGATCCTAAAGCATGTAAGAATTAAATCTAAACTTAAACAATTCAATCTCTCAAATTTCATGTTTACCAATGCAACAATAAACAATCTCCAATGCAATTAGTTCCTTATCTATTCTGTAAATGGAGTCTCTTTATTATAAAAAAACCTAGGAAAAAAGGATAATAAAATGTTTATTTGAGCATAAAACCCTTATAAATCCAAAGAATACACAAAATATTCAAATCTTCTAGCTTAGAAATTCAATTTTAACTAGGGTTTTAAATCTTCTAGGGGTGTAAACCCTCTTACTCTCTAGAGAAGATAAACCCTAGCGAGGTCTTGCTACAAGGGTGTAAACCCTCTTACTCCTTGTAGCAATCCTTAATCCTTTTGAATAACAATAGAATAAAATTCCTTGATGGAGGGTGTATGCCCTTATACTCCACCTAGGGTTTGATTGTATAACCTTGAAATTAAGAAGAAAAACACAATATTATATAAATTCATTATCTAATCCAAGAGATAGCATGAAAAACCCTTATGTATCAAAGAAATTCCAGCAATTTTCCAAGAAGAATCATACAATAGAAGTCTCTAGCATTTATTTCACCAATATACAAGTGTGGCATCCATAATGACCAAATCTAAGAGAGAGTGAATTGCCAAAGAGGGCCACAATTTCAGTCCATGAGATATTTATCAAGTGATGAGTTATGATTTGTGACAAATGAATTTCCTCATATTTATATGAGAAAAACCGAAGTCATGTTTGTCCACTTTACAATTAAATCCATGATTTT
Source organism: Picea glauca (assembly GCA_000966675.3). Taxonomy (NCBI): domain Eukaryota; kingdom Viridiplantae; phylum Streptophyta; class Pinopsida; order Pinales; family Pinaceae; genus Picea; species Picea glauca. Next base: position 1,235,270 of record JZKD02S1672683.1, on the reverse strand, counting down.
AGGCCTAAAACCTAAGTTACAATGCTTAATTAGCAAATCGATTTGTTCTTTTTCCCACATAGGATACAAAATGACCAACAATAATAAAATGATGGTACATAAACCCATAAAACTCTCCTTTAAGGTGGAATGTGTGAAGATAATAATCCCAAGGACAATATTTCATGCTAGGAATGTTCCACGTCATCCCCAAATGAAGTAATAAGGTGGCACTTCAAGCCCACAACACCACCATGTTCACTAAAATGACCAAACTTCCTCCCAAATGTGTGATTTCAAGCTCTCTAAGATGGATGTTAGGGAATAAGAAAGTCATGTCACCCTTTCTTCATGGTTTTGGGTCTTCATAATGTGAAGGGACATCACTCAAGGTGAAAAATTCATCATATCAAGCCTCCAATTAGTGGAGTTCATCATCCAATCTATGGGCTTTCGATTCCCTATGAAGGCCTAAGTGGCTTAGTCCCTTCATGAATTCCTTCCACCAGGCAAGGTCTTGCAAAGACAAGAAAATACACCCTTCAAGGATCCATGAGTCACATGTATCATGATAGGTAAGCCACGATTAATAAAAGAACCATCCAAACATGTGCATTAAATCCCCCCTTTTCAAAATAAACATATTCTAAAATACCTTATAAACTTTGCCAAATTTAGGTATGAGAGAGTTTTTATCGTGCCCTATTGTGTCGGCCAATCCCCAAGTCAAGGAATGTTTCCCAAGAAGATCCTCTCTGGGAAATATAGTGAATATGAGGTTTATGGGGGTATTAATTTTGGGCATGGGGTTCCTAACATATCAAGGGATCATATTGTCTCATTTATGGGAGTCTTTGTGGTGGGTGTGTTGCATCCTTCATTTGCAAGGCAACATTTTTCCAACCCCTTTATTTTCCTTTCATTTATTATGGTATGAACATTGAGTGTTATGTGCAATGGAAATTAGAGAGCACCCCAATGCCACTTTAATTTAGGAACACATTGAGTGCCATATGCACTAGAAATTAAAAGACACTGCAAATTCATTCCCCCATCAACCATGACATTTATTAATTATTTTCTTTTTTAAAAGGTCCTTCATTTTTTATGGAGAAGTGTTTCATTTCTCTCATGACCTTATGGCTATAATATAGAAGGATAGGTTATGTATTTTGATTTTTTTCCAACTACAACACCTCTCTTCCTTCATCCCCTTCTTCCCATGAAATGAGGCACAAGCCCTTCTTGGGGTCAATTAGCCCCAAAACCCAAAAGACGAAGAAATTAAGGGGAAGAAGTGTTGAAAGTGGGAATGGTATGGTGACCCTTCAATGATACCACCAATAGCCACCCTTTCCCTGAGGGTGACCCACTTACTAGGAAACCATGTCATCCACCAAGGTGAAATAAGGAAAAATGTATAATTTCCAAGAAAACGTTTTCATAATCAAGAAGGGACTCTTCACAACATGCTCAAATGATTCAATTTTTAAAGTGACACTTGCCACAAGATTGGACTTGTTATCTCATGAAGCAAGACATGTTGTCCTTTCTGGGCTAGACCGGTGTGGCGGATGATGCTATGTTGTTGACAATGAAAGGTGATGTGTGGTGGAGAAGAGGGGCTATGTCTACTCAATGTGGGATCAACTGATCATCTAGATCTCGACACTCCATGTATTCTACCTATGAGCCTTGATAAATCATATCCTTATTTACCCCTAGGCTGGGAGGGGGTAACATAACCCTTCTGTGGTATTCTCATATTTTTGAAAAGTTGGAATCCAATAAATTGAATTTTTCTTTAAATTGGCCAATCTTTATCCTTCTTTTGATTCAATTGAGAGTTATAGTGAGCCAAAGTACAATATCAATACTACCCAAAACATATATACTATTACATCCAAAAAGTTGAATGAGATAAGAGAAATAATGCCCAAATTCACACCATGGTTGGTTCAACTATTAATGGGTAGTGGTGACTCCTCTCTTCCTATCCATATACAAAGTAAATACCAAAATTATTATCTTTATATGGCACTTGGACATCTTCCTTGCATGTTCTCAATGTTGGGACCAGATTCTCCTTTTGGGGTAATAATTGCATGATTAACAATTCTAAAATAGATGCTAAAAAACTTGTGTTGTTTATCCTTTCACATATGTTTATTCCTCCCAAATAGTCAATAAAATTTATGCCTTTTGTGGTACTCGTATAGTCATCCTGATTACTTGAATATTTTAAAATAAAAATATAGAGTTTACATGTATCGTATGTGCATGAACTTTTATGCTTCTAGAAAATTTTATAGGAATAAATTGTTATATATCTATGATTTTCCTTGCACCGATGGAAACATTTTAGGGTTGTAGGGTTCATAATTAGTTGTAGGCACCAATGCAAATTGTTCATTTAAGGAACACTCTAATGCAAAGCATTCGTTATAAAAAAGGAATGAATTGTGATTTTTTGTTATGCATGCAATATGTAGAATATATCTTGGTGATGAGTTCATAAACTATAACTTTAATAGACCACCAACCACTCATTAAATATAGCTTGCATTGGGAGTACCTTTAGACATCCTCTTGGGGCATAAGAAGAATATCATTGAGTTTATATTTTTGGATTTTCAATGGTATTGATGTGCATTTATTTCTTAATTCAACATTTTTTTTATAAAGTGATTGGTTTCATAATGGAACACCGTGTTTTCCTCCAAGTCTGTAATTATTCTTAATACTTCATGATTGTAATGGATGAACACTATAATTATGTTTTATGTTTAATGAAAATACCTACCAATTGAATGAAGGGTAAGCCTTGCAGTACTGGCCATGATACCACTAGTGGGAATTGGTGAGGAGGAATTGGGAATTGTCTTGTCTTGTCAAGAATCCCAACCCCCCTACCGAATAACCCTGAACAACTAAAATTTCCTAAAGTACCATGTTTTCCTTATCCACGAGAAAGCTCATTAATAGAAAACAAAACCTAGTGCTCGGGGAAGTTATGAATTCCGTTAGAAATGTACATAAGGGATGATTGGGTCAACTAATGTTGTCATCCAGGAGTACCATGGAGGTGCCCCTTCAATTTGGGAGCTTGAATCATAGGGATTCTTTTGACATAAGCAAGATGGGGAAATTGAGGAAATGAATTTTATAGATTGGGAAAGGAACATGTAGAGAGAATCAGAGTTAGAACAAAAGCGAGAGAAACATGGTGGTATCAGGAATTAGCAAGAGGGATAGAGAAAGAGAGCACACAAGATAGATCATAGAAAATAAAATATGGGATGTTTTTGTGAAGAAAATAGGAATATTTCCCATAATGCGCATGGTCAACATTGGAACAAACAATACCTAGATATAGACTAGACCAGAGAGGTTCGTGGGTTGGTGCTTGCTAGAAATAAGCTGGCACTAGTATGCGGAGGGAATTGAGCCAATATGTAGCAGTGAAGTGACTCCTTTGTGCAGAGGAAATACAGTTGGGATGGAAAATGGTAAGCTCTTGGAGGCCTTGGGATTAGTGTTGATTAAGGTTGGTTTTCATTGATGTCAACCCTTGAAGAAAGACCCAGCGCACAAAGGTTTGGGTAACGAAACCAATATTGTTTGATGTAAATATGACTCATTATTGTTTTTTCATTTTTGATAAGAATTAAATATGGATGAACTCCAAAGTGGTCCCCTTATGGTGAAAGCCCTCACGGGAAGACGCTTTGTGGAGTAAGAGAACCTGTGCTTAATTGTGGAATAATGAGATGAAGGAAAGTG
>JZKD02S1672683.1:1117972-1166296 GCA_000966675.3 Picea glauca | reverse complement strand
ATCTATAGCAAGATCTGATCTAAAACATGTACTTGAAAAAGAACACAAAGAAAGAGTGTACTAGTTTGGCAATGGGGGCCCCCCAATGCTTCACTGGTACACTTGAGCTGACTCAGCTAAGAAAGAGCTCCAACAGCATTCAAATCATCATATCATAAGCATTCACAGGAACAGAACATAGATCTGATCTTCAAGAGTGCAAATTCCAAAGTTTCCTCATTCACATAAGATTGTTTTACTAGTCTAAGCTTAAGAGTATTTATACAAGAGTCTTAAAACTAAAAATGCTAATAAGTCTCTTAAATATCATGACTAGATCCATAATATCCTAGGAGGGTCGAATGCCTCCTTCAGATCCACAATATATGGTCAAATCCCATGAAAATCCAAAACTGTCCAAGATTTAAGGATGAAACAGGGCATTTTCTGCTGAAGTGGCCCTGTTTGACCAGCGTTGATCGGACATCTGGAAGGCTCAGATTTCGAATATGATAGCTCATTATCCATACTTGTACATCAGGGAACACGACCCAAGTCTTAGATTCCTCCCAGGTGTCCTGCAAGTGTACAAACCACGAAGCTTTTACGGGATTTAGTCAAATCCTGTAATTTCTGATAAATTTTCAATTTTAATGCTTAAATTTAGAAAAATCAATTCTTAAGATAAAGAATGAGAAATATACCTTGCATAGGCTGTTTCATGGAAAATATGGAATGAAATGAAGGCAAAATGGATGGATAAAGAGGCAAAAGTATGGTTTATAGAGCAAAATGGAAGCATAAAAATGGACTCAACAAGATCTTCACATCCCTTCATGAGAAAACTCAATCTATTTCTCCTGAGATTTTTGAGTCAAAGACTCTGCCGACGCACTCCTTGCACCCAAGGACAATCTTAACCTCGAATTTTATCCCTTTCCACAACAATTCACTCTAAAATCTTTGTCTCGTTAACCACTAACATGGACCATTTAGGCTCAGTGTTGTAACCATGCTCTGATACCATATCGTAACATCCCTATCCCTCGAGAGATCGGGTAATTCTACCACGCGAAATTTATAGCTTATATAATATGTATGCATAATAATGAATTTAACATTTAAAATAGAGTTACTTCCATCATATAGACTTAAATAGAATTAACAACAATTCATACATCCAACGGAATACATGAAAACATACAAGCATCACAAAACATGCATAAAATACATAATTAAGCATAGCAATGATACTTATCTTTTATCTGGAGTAAATCCACCAATTGTGCGCTGACCTTCCATGAACCTCCCAGCCTTAAATCGCACTGCTCATCACTCTCAGCAGTAGATCACCCCTGATCTGGGACTAAACTCCATCATGAAAGTGAATTCTAGGCTTGGCAAGGACAACAAGGAAGTTGTACAAAGAAACAAGAAGGATCTTTTATCCTAGGAGCCACTTACGCCCACAACTCACAGACCCTCATTCCCCACACGCCTGCTCCACCCTAGGAGAGTACACCTTCACTACTACAAGTCCATAATCCAATACACCTCCCTTACCTTGGGCTTCAGCAACAGGTTGGACCAGAAGTCTCAGAGTACTATAGATGCTACGGGACTCCCTTCTAGGAGAACTCACTTCCCAACAGACTCTCTCACCTGGGAGAGCTACTCACAGACCTAACAACCTGCTTCTTCAATTCATCTCCCAAGAAATACTGCAATAGCATTCGGCTAGCATACGAGTGACAACAACAACAGGAAACAGTTATGGACACTGAAAGTGGCAACAACCTAATGCTAAGACACAACACGGCTCAAGCGAACAAAAGGAAACAACCCCAAATGGTTAAGGCATGAACTCGACTCTACATGTGTGGGTAGACTGGGTTCTCGAATCACACAGGTCAGATTTTCCCTCCTCGACTAGTTTTGCAGATGTGCGAGGTTATGCAAAGGGAAAAATCAGAGGCCCCAATGGGTTAGATGATGGATGGGAAATGGCAAGCGAACCCCCTTCCCGTGAGCAGTTTTCTCAACTCTGTGTAGGTGACCATAGGTTGACGTCCGAGGCCAACGAGTTCAGGTGGAGGATGGAAGAATGAATCACAAACCCCAAACTCAACTAACGCTTTAGATCTTAACTGCATAAACCTAGGTCGACACTTGTCTTTTTGGAGCTGCATGCGCTCCATTTATCCTACGTCCCAATTTCCAGGAACTTGGGATAACAAAAACATATCATGTTCACCTTAGTCTTCAGGAAATAATATTAAAATATTATTCCTCTAGAGGTAAGCCCCCTAGCTTAGCCCCTAGGCCCAAATACTTAGCCCCCCCTTCCTTACCCTACCTAGTGGATCTTAGTTCCCCATAACTCTTCTTCATGGTCGGTCTACATGCAACAATGTTTATATTTTTTTATTAATGATCTGCATAATTACATATACAAACAAAATATTAGGCTCCCGACCTTGGCATCTGGCTCACCAACCTAATAAATACATGAGTTCCTCAGCTTATAGAGGTTGGGCCATCCATAGGTCTCATAGAGGTTGGGCCATCCAGAGGTCTCATAGTCAGAAGAGTCTAACACCATGTTAAGTGCCATGACTTGAGGTCGACTGAGGCAATTAGTGACTTGGTTGGTACTGCCTATTTTATACTTGATGTTGAGGTGGAACTATTGTAACTATGTTGACCACTTCTGATGGCGGTCATTCTACAATTTGCCTTTTGTCTGCATGAAATGCAATGGATTATGATCCATGTGGATAACTATCTCCTTCCCAAGAATTTTATATCTCCACTAGTGGCATGCTTGCACAATCGAGTACATTTCTTTGTCATAAGTAGGGTACTTACAGAAAAAATCTGATAGTGTCTCACTATGATAGGCCACGGGGTGGCCGTGCTGAGTGAGGACTACTCCCACAACATAGTCTGAAGCATCTGTCTCAATCTCAAAGGGATGTTGCAGGTCTGGTAATGAAAGTATTGGGGTTGATCACAAGGGTTGCTTTAAATCATCGAACGATTTTTGTTGGGACATGCCCCACACAAAGTTTTCCTTACCACCACCTCTGGTTACTTGGCTGAGGGCCTATCCAATATGGGAGAATCCCAACATGAACCTACGATAGAAATTGGCAATTCCTAAGAAGCTCCAAATCTTAGTGAGATCTTGGCTGGATCCACATGCACACCATGTTGATCCACGATGTATCCTAGGTACTAGACCTTGTCCATGTTGAAGGATAATTTTTCCAAGTTGGCATATAGCTTGTGTTTCCATAGGGTGTGCAGAACCTGCAAAATATGCTGTAAGTGTTCTTCCCAAGTCTTGTTGTATATGAGGATGTCATCCAGATACACTACTAAAAAAGTATTGGTGAAAGGTTGCACAATATCATCCATCATCCTCATGAAATTTGTTGGAGCATTTTTCAAACCAAAGGGCATGACAACCCATTCAAAAATACCTTCTTTTGACTTGAAGGCAGTCTTCCATACATCTGTCTATTCTATGGGTACATGTTGGTAGCTAGACTTCAGAGGAATCTTACTGAAGTATTTTCCCCCCTTGAGTTGATCAATGAGATCGTTTATTCGGGGAATCAGGTACCGATTCTTGACTTTGATTTTATTTAGGGCCCGGTAATCAATGCAAAGTCGTCAGGTCTCGTCTTTTGATTAGGCTTCCACAAGGGGATGAGCTAGGATGGATGTGCCCCTTGTGGATCAGTTCTTGGATTTGTCACTTGATCTCCTCATTATTTAACATAGAACAAAGGTATACAGGCCCATTGGGAAGCAGTGCACTAGGGGTCAGATTGATGGGATGCTTAACTTGATAGTGCAAAGGAACCCTGGTAGGTGAGGAGAAGATATCTTTGTATTCTGTGACAACCCTATCCACTTGCTTCTGCTATGCGGAGAGGTCGTCTATGTAGGCCATGGATGTGGTTGGAATCTTTCACTCACTCTGAGAGAGAATCACGAAGAAGACAAACTTCCTAGTCTGAGAGATGACATTCTTGCATTTCTTGACAAAGATTAAGGAAATAACACTGGGTGGGATTTCATCGGGTATCCTGTATAATTTCCTGTTCAAAGTAATAATAACACTGCGAGGCATAAAATCATATGCAACACGAAGTTTCCATAAATAAGTTTGTCCCAAAAGAACATTACAAACTTCAAGAGGAGCAACATCACACAACACCTCATCTTTGAAGGGCTTGATGATGTATGACAGGGGGCACTATTGGTTTAAACGGAGATTGCTTCCTTGGTGGAGCCATCAAATGGTGTACTGTTGCAGGTATGGCGTTGTCGGTAGGGCTAGCTGCTTGATGACCTCTTCTGAGATGAGTTTCTTCTGGCTACCAATATCAACGATAAAGTGCAGCAGGTTTCCTTTTACCTAGATTTGTGAATGAAAGAGGTGCTCACCTTCTTCTAGCTCCTCTAGTTCAACGGGATGGACCTTGGTGGTAGGAATGATGGCACTGGGTTCCGTGTCACTGATTCATCTCCCCCTTTATGGTTCTGAATCAGAGTCAGAACCTGCATATGATTCATAGGCTTTCACCTCAGCGAGCAAAAATTCTTGGAGTGACAATCAACAGTGTTATGCCAGGGACTCTTATGGAAGTTGCCTAATTTCCCCATATCTTTCTTTACTTTTCTGGTGTCCTTATTTCCTTGCATCCTACACTAGTTGTCCTGAGGTTGTCCATATTTTCTCTGTCCTCTGTTCCGCGGGTTTGGGTTTCCCTTTACTTGCTTCTGATGTTCGGGGTTTCGAGGCCCAAATTTCTACGTCTTTTGTTTAACTTTTTGCTCAATTTTGAAGGCATATCGATAGGCCACACTCAAGGATGAGATGTCCAAAAACTTCATTTTGGCCTGGATGTATCTATGCAGACCACCATGATACTTGAGCACCATATGTTTCTCACAATATTTGATACCCAGCTTGGTGCGCAAGGTGTGGAAGATATTTGTAAACTCTCGCATTTCTTGGTCTCTTTCCTACCACAGTGTGGTCCATTTTCTATGCAGGTCATCATAGCTTCCAAAAGGGTAGTATTGTTCCTTGATAGCGTCCTTGAAGTACTCTTAGGTGATCATGAATGTAAATAGGGAGGGTTCCTCGGTTTCCTTTTTCTCACATAATGTCTCCCACCAACCTTTGACATGGGGAACGACTTTGAGGAGCGCAAACTTAATATTTTCTCTATTCGAAAAGTTATGGAAAGAAAAATACCTTTCTAGCAGATTCAATCATTTGTCTACAACATATGTGTCTTTCTGACCTTCAAATATGGGAATATAAAAGTTTATTTTTACCTTGAAGGGGGCGATGCCTCCATTCGAGGAAGATGCATCGCCTATTGGTAGTTGCCGAAAGATTTGTGCAAAACTATCCATCATTTCGTTCCTCTGTTCCATGAGGGCTTCCTCAAGAAACATTTTGAAAGGATCTCCTGTCCCGTTGTCTTTCTTTTCTCCTGCCATGAGAGGTCTCTTCGGCATGCGAAATATTTTGTCCTCAAGAGAAACAAGCTCAAGACCCAATTCTTTGTACCTTGACCTCATCAGGGACATGCATTAAGAGAGATAAGAAGCAAACCTCTCTGATACCATTGATCCAGATTTTATGAGCAGAACGAAAATGAACACAGATTATTGTTATTCTTAACACAGAGACACAATAATAGCATATATATAATAACAAAGATACAATAAAACTAGTTTCTATTCAATAAGAAAAAGTGTTGAAACTGTAAAATGTAGTGGAACACAAACTTGCTAGAATGGTGGCATCTTATCTCTGAGAAGAGATGTGATGGTTGCGCTCATTCGCAAGAAGATGGTTACAATGAGGCCCTCGAAGCATTTTTACAATAAATAGGAATGCCAAAACCCTAGACATCCAAAAACCTAACCCTAGGGGATGAAGCGCCAAGAGTCATGTGGGCCCCGTTGGAGTAAGCTAGTACATCAACTTCCATGGGTCGTAACTTTTTCATATGATCTTTGTTTTAGGTGCACGATAGCCTGTTGGAAAGGTCTATCCGAGGAATACACATGTTTTCATTAGAATTAGGCTTTGCCAACGATTTGATTGTGGCGATCCCTAAAAATGTTGTTTAGTGCCTCAAAATGGTTGCGAAAGTGAGGGACCCAAAAACTAGAAAAAGACTGCCAAACTAGAGAACTGCTAAAATGAGCCATTTCGAATAGGTGGGAGGCCACCGACATCCATCTAGATCAAAGACCTAGAATGAGAAGTCGACCCCACAAGAAAAAGGCAGGCATCTAGATTAGTATAAATACAGGCAAAGTCAATTCATTATTATAGAGACAATTCTCCTTTTGCAATGCACATTGGCCATGTGCTTCTTTCTAGTTGCATCTTCTCAATTACAGTCCTTGGTATAGTTACTTATGCACTATCTTGGAGAGGCACTAGGCTTGAAGGATCTTTCTCTTGGTTATTATTGGTCATATTATTGAAGCACTAGAATTGGGGAGGACTCTTCTCTGTATGGTATTCTAATATGGTGATGGTGATGTACTGGGAATATCTTAGATTGAATTCTTCTATAAGAAAGGTTGTTGGGTTTTCTCTCAAGGTTGGGTTTCCCAGGATAAGATCTTTTGTTCTTGTGTCTACTGTGCATGGTTAATATTTCTAGATCTTGTCATTTCCACTGCGTTGTTATAGTTAATATTTGTTTCATCTCAAGAGAATGTTGTAGCTATGAAAACAACCTTTAGAGGCTTGTTACTGCTAGGTACTACTGTTATATCACAAGAACTAAAATCCTATGTTTGGTAGTACTTAAACATTGTTATGATCATTATGTAAAATTCTCATTGTTTAGTATTAATGATGCAAGATGAAATTGTTGTCTTCTAGGAGATGTTCTTGGTTGTTGTATTTGTCCCATGCATATTATCTTGTAAATTTCATGGAGTTTACCATGGATATGTTCCTATTTTGTTCTTGTTTCGGGAAGGTCACTCTGGAAGAATGATTGGTCACAACACTAGAAAAGTGTTGTTCTTGTTTCGTATTCTTGTTGTTGTTCCAGGAAGGTCATGGGTGATAGCTCTAAGAGGGAGCTATAATGATGATTTTTTATGTTCTTTTTTTGTTCTTGTTCCTATTTCCTAATCATAAGAATGTTGTTCTTGTCTCCTATTTTCACTTGTTATTACTCTTATTCCGGGTAGGGCACATATGACAACTCTAAGAGGGAGCTATAGTGAAGGTTGTAGGTGGCAACAAATTATATGGTCTCTAGTTTGAGACATGGAGAAGACTATCCAGATATAGAGTTGTGTACATAACAATATACATACATGTACTGAAGGCGAAGAGGACAAAGTTAGAACCTTTTGGAAAGAATGATACTATTGTGGGATATAGAGTGTTCCACGTGGAGATTGATAGTGAGGAGCATAAGGCTTCATAGGATGACCTTACAATCCATTTGTTCAACCTTTATACCATCAAGAGAAATCAGTGGAGCCAGTCGAGCCAATGGATCTACCTAGAGATGTTGGAGTGACTAGGAAGAGGCCAACATAGTTTCGTGATACTTTGGAGGATGCAAAGAGACATGCAACTCTTAGTGACACTTTGAGGGAGAGAAAACGACATTCAAGGTTCTTGAGTTATATATGACATTGATCAGTCACATCATTGATTCCAAACCTTCCAGTTATGAGGAGTAGCAGGTGGCTCCACCAACGATGAGGCAAATGGCCCCACCAAGTACCAACCTAGAGGGAGCCAAAGTTCAGAGGGAGTGAACCCTCAAGATCCAATAGGGAGGAACAACCTCCTAGGATAGTTCATAGGAGATCAAACTTCAGAGGAAGTCAACAGATGCAGAGGGAGCAGTAGGCTCCGAAGATTGTATAGACTCAGAGGGAGTCAAGTTCTAGAGGGAGCATGTAGAATTAGAGTGATTATGATCTCAGAGAGAGTCAGTTGGCTCTGAGGGAGAGTTGTTAATTCAGAGGGAGTCCCCCCTCAGGTTCAAAGAGACATCTTCCAGGATTGACAAACATGTGTCATGAATTGAGGAGGCTTCTAGGAAATGTGAGTTCTTGTAGGAGGATACTCTTGCTTCAGTAGGCCTCGCTACAGTGATAGAGGAGGAAGCCAGTGAGGAGGACTGGGATATGGATTTTTCCTTAGTCACAAAGGGAGAAGCCAGTGAGACAGACTGAACAACAGAGCCTACTTAAGTGATAGAGGGGGTTGGCATAAGAGTTTGAGGTGGAGGATCTTGGCCATATGTACTATTTCTTGGGATTAGAGTTGTGACATAGATCATATGATATCTTCCTCGGTTAGAGAATACCGATGAGATTCGATATGATGGACTGCAAGTCCATAGTTACGTCTATGTAGAAAAATTTGAAGAAATTGAGTGATTCTACTTCAGATTTAGATTTGATTGGATCCTTCATGTACATGGTTAACACCACGCTAAATACTTGGTTAATTGGTTATTGATTGGATCCTTGTTGTAACACCTACCACCACCATGGGTTGGTCCATTGAAGTCCCATTGGTCTCCTAATAGTATAAAGTGGTTGTTTTTGGACTTTGAAAAAGGTAATAATGACGGGGACCGCTCACCCCTAAAATTATTTCTCGAGTGCAATTGCACAAGGGGAACCCCAAGTGGCCATAAAACGGCTGCAGTGTCTGCAATATTATAATAATAATAAACACTTGGGTGGCTTGGGTATCTCCTCGAGTCCTTACAACTATCTTATGAAAATGGCCACTCAAGTCATGATGTCAGCATAAGATCAGATTTACATCTTCCACTGAATCTGAATCCCGATGCGCTTTCCTGCCGAGTTTAGTCAGTTACGGCTCGAGCGACGGGATCTGCTGTGACAGCCTTGGCACGTGGAGGTTGCCTGATAAATTATATTACGCCAACAAACTAGGAATCTGACGGCGAACGTACGGGAAGTGGAGGGTATCAAGGCACAAAGGGTCATAGTTGTGACCATAGCAAGGGTTGAGGTGGTTGCATTCATAGCGCAGTTGAGACTACAGCAAGCCATCCTCTGATAATAGAGAGGATTAAAGCTGTTTCAGATGGATTCTGTCCAACCCTAGGAAAACTTGGGCAAGGGGAACAAACTAGAAAACGTGCATTGAGATCTTTGAGAAGACTTGGGCAAAGGGAACCGGGGAGGTCCTTGAATTCCCATGTGGTTGTTAAGTTTTCTCGCGACTAGATTTTAAGGGGCGGGGAAACTTATACATGGGAAGACTATATTTAGCTACTTTATGAACATCAAATAATAGTTCTCCACATGTTGAAATAATAACCATTATATTTATGTATTATTGTTTATTTATATTTATGTATTAGTAAGAAAGGTGAAATAATAGCCATCAACATTCTTTATTTATATTTATGTATCAGTAAGAAAGGTGGGTGGTTTTGATTAATATTGAAATACTTAACTTGATTGGTTAATAGTTTTTCAACCTTACTTTAAAAAGTTGGGTTAAGAGTTTTTTTTTTTACTTTAAGATTTTGATGGATTAAGATTGATTAAGAGTTTTTCAATTTAAAGAAAAAATAAAAGATTAGTTAAGATTTTGATCGGAGTTAAGATTTTGATTGATTAAGAGATTTAGATTAAGAGATTTTTAACCAAAAGAAAAAAGAATATTAGTTAAGATTTTGATTGGTTAAAGTTTTTTCCTTAATATAAGGATTGATTTTGATTGGTTAAGAGTTTTATTGGAAAAGAAGATTATTAATATTTTGATTGGTTAAGAGTTTTTCTTTAACATAAGGATTGATTTTGATTGATTGAGAGTTTTTTCTTTAATGTAAGGATTAATTTTGAATGGTTAAGTTTTTTCTTGAAAAAGAAGATTAGTTAAGATTTTGTTTGGTTAAGAGTTTTTTTTTTAACAAAAGGATTGATTTTAATTGGTAAGAGTTTTTTCCTTAATATAAAGATTGATTTTGACTGGTTTAGAGTTTTTTCTTTAAAATAAGGATTTATTTGTTTGGTTAAGAATTTTCTTAAAAAGATAAATTAGCTAAGATTTAATTTTGAATGGTTAAGAGTTTTCCTAACCTGGCTAAGAAGATAGATTAGCTAATAGCTAAAAATATAGATTAGTTAAGATTTCGATTGCTTAAGAATTTTTCTAACCTCACTAAAAGAATAGATTAGCTAAGATTTTGATTGGTTCTATTTTTTAAAATTGAATTTGACTTTTTATCATTAACAAAAGTCTTGCTAATATTTTAATTGGTTATATATATATATATATTATGGAGTTTGATTTTTTATCATTAACAATTAAACAAAAACAAAGAAGGTTAACTATATTAAAAAATAATAATAACAAAAAAAGGTTAACTATAACAAAAAAAAAAAAAAAGGCACTACATTAACAATTCATCTAAAACAAAAAAGTTAACTATAACACAAGAAAAAAAGATTGTTCTCACTACTTTTTACTTTTCATTAGTTGGTGATTTTGATCATTACTATTCATGGATAACAATCAACAATCATTAATGATTGTTCTAATTACTATTTATTGATAATAATCAACAATTATTGATTGTTCTCACTACCCTTTAATCTTTTTTGACAAAAACTATTAATATAAGGATGATTTTTATTGGTTAAAAGTTTTCCTAATCTAGAGAAAATTGTTAGCTAATACTTATATTTTTTTTTTATAGAGTTTGATTTTTTACCATTAATAATTAACAAAGGTTAGCTAATATTTTGATTGGTTATATTTTTTTATAAAAATTAATTTTTTACCATTAACAATTAACAAAATAGCTAAAATTTTAATTGGTTATATTTTTTTTTTATAGAGTTTGATTTTTTACCATTAACAAAAAGGCTAGTTGAGATTTTAATTGATTATTCTTACCACTCTTTACCTTTTGAAAACAACTATTAATATGAGGATGATTTTGATTGGTTAAGAGTTTTCCCAACCTAAAGAAAAAGATTAACTTAAGATTTTGAGTTTTCCCAACCTAAAGAAAAAGATTAGCTAAGATTTTCATTGATTACATTTTTTTTTATATAGAGTTTGATTTATTACCATTAACAATTAACAAAAAGACTAGTTAAGATTTTGATTGGTTATATTATTTTTATAGAGTTTGATATTTTTACCATTGACAATTAACAAAAATGCTAGCTAAGACACAATCATTGATTGTTTTCACTACTCTTACTCTTTGAAAACAACAACAACAACAACAACAACAAAAACAACAACAACAACAACAACAATAATAATAAGAATAAACAATAATAATTAGCAGTAATAACAACTATTTTATTTTTATAATAATAATAGAATAGATGGTTCTCACACCAACAATTAACAACAAAAAATAATTGTATAATAATAAGATTGGTTATGATAAATTTTACTAAAATAAATAAATAATAATAATAATGATGATATAATTTTACTTTTAATATTATATCATAAATCTTTTTGTTGTTGTGTTGATCTTAGAAATTTTTTTGACATGGTTCCTAGGAAAAACCTTTGGAATAGGTTGGAAGAGATAAAAGTCTCACTCAAGTTAAGGGCTCTTGCAATAAAGATGTATGAGAACACTATTGCTAAGTTTAAAAACATTGAGGGCTAATCAAAAGGGATTAACTGCAATATCAGAGTCAAACAAGGTTGTCCCTTGTCCCCTACCCTTTTTGGCATATACATTGAAAAATTAGAAGATTGCTTGGAAAAAGAAGGTTGTTTTGGCCCTACTCTGACAGGTATAGTCATCAATATTATTATTTATGCCGATGATATCGTTCTTATGGAAAGGAGTCCCCGTGATCTTGAAAACCAACTAAGAATCCTCAAGTATTTTTGCTCCAATATGGGCATGACTCTTAATAATGATAAGACTAAGGTCATGATAATTAAATCCAATAATATCACTTATGATACCTTAGTATATGAAAACAACAACTTGGAGGAAGTGACTTCATACAAATATCTTGGAATTGATATTCACCACAAGATCAATTCGAATTATAGCATTGAGAAAAGGATTATAGGGGGATGGAAAGCTTATTATGGGCTTGAAAACAATTGTAAATCAACTGATCTTTGGAGTTGGGATAAGAAGAAAATCCTCTTTGACAATCTTGTTACACATGTTATTCTTTATGTATGTGAAGTTTGGGGATTTTGTATCTCTCTGAATCCTGGAGAAAGATAGAGAAAATACAAAAGATTTGTATAACATATAATCTCAAAATTAAAGGAAATATTCTCTATCCCATCATTCTCTTAGAAAAAATCTTCTCCCTCATTGAGAGCATGGATATGACTATATACCTAATGTATAAGAACAAGTTAAACAACATAGAAGACAAGAGGCATCCTAAAATTGCTTCAAAATCGGTCTTGGCTAAAATATTGGAGAATCACGGAAGACACCAGTTTGCAGAATAAAGATACCATTAAAAAAATCGTTAAACCAAAATTTAAGGAGAAAATGTGGTGTGATAAAGAGTTGGAGGAAAAAAGAAAATTAAGGTATTACAAGGATGTAATCAACCCTAATCTAGAAGATCAAAATTATCTATCTGTTTTTCCAAGTGTAAAGAAAAAAATAAGCATTGCAAAGATAAGAACAAATTTTCACGAGCTCCATAGTGACATTGGTCAATTCCTAAAACACCATGGGATGAAAGAGTGTGTCACCTTTGTGACACTAAGAAGGTTGAAGATGAAAAACACTTTCTCTTAGATTTTCCAACCTATACCCATATTATATCTCATTTTCAATATATTTGTCACACTACCAACCTTCCTAACCTCTTAACTCAAAAAAAGTATGGTGATCTTAGAAAGCTTCTCTTAATGCTTTTTTAGCACAATTTTTTTTTTCTAAAGAATATCACTTACCCTCTTAAGGTACGTTATACCAATTTGGTCTTAGTGGACTTTAATCATCATCATCATCATATTATTTATAATAATAATAATAATAATAATAATAATATAATTTTACTTTTATTATTATATATGATGTAGTCTAGTTTTATTTAACATTCGATCTATTTATAAATATATATGAATAAATATATAATTGATATATTCATTTAAAGTATATATAAATATATAATTAATCCCTCATATTTTATTGTTATTTTATTAGTATTAATATTTTTTATTATTAATTTTTTTAGTTATTATTATATGTTATATTATTGTTATTATTAAACAAAATAAAATGAATAAATTAAAATAGGTTTTAGTAGCTCCAAAAATAATAATATTAAAATAGTTTTATTTTTAATATTATTTATAAATAATAATAATGATTCTTAATACTAATAAAAATAAGGTCATGATTATTAAATCCAATAAGATAACTTATGATACCATAGCATATGACAACAACTTGGAGGAAGTGACTTCATACAAATCTATTGGAATTGATATTCACCACAAGCTCAACTAGAATTATAGCATTGAGAAAAGGATTATTGGGAGATGTAAATCTTATTATGTGCTTGAAAACAATTGTAAATAAGTTGATCTTTGGAGTTTGGATAAGAAGAAACTCCTCTTTGAGACTCTTGTTACACCTTTTATTCTTTATGGATGTGAAGTCTCGGGTTGTAGTATCTCTCGTGAATTATGGAGAAAGATAGAGAGAAAAAACAAAAGAATTTTATAACCTATGATCTCAAAATTAAAAGAAATACACCTTATCCCATCCTCCTCTTAGAAACAAGGCTCTCCCCCATTGAGAGCACGATTATGACTAGATACCTAATGTATAAGAACAAGTTAAACAACATGGAAGACAAGAGGCTTCCTAAAATTGCTTCAAAATCAATTCATAACTACCATCGAATCAAGCGAGGATGGAATAAATATGCTCGGTCTTGGATAAACTATTGGGGAATCATGGAAAACACCATTTTGTAGAATAAAGATACTATTAAAAAATAGTCAAATCAAAACTTAAGGAGAAAATGTGGTGTCATAAAAAGTTAGAGGAAAAAATAAAGATAAGGTATTATAAGGATGTAGTCAACCCTAATCTAGAAGATCAAAATTATCTATCTTTTTTTCCAAGTGTAAAAAAAAAAAAAAAAACATTTCTAACAAATTCTCACGAGCTCCATAGTGAAACTTGACGTTGGTCAATTCCTAAAATGTCATAGGATGAAAGAGTGTGTCACCTTTGTGACACTAAGAAGTTTGAAGATGAAAATCACTTTCTTTTCTCTTAGATTGTCCAGTCTTTACCCAGATTAGATCTCATTTTCAAAATATTTCTCACACTACCAACCTTCCTAACCTCATAACTCAACAAAACTATGAAATCTTCTCTTAATGATTTTTTATAAACAAAATTCTAAAGAACAGTAAGTAATCACTTACCTTCTTAAGGTTTGATAGACCAATTCGGTCTTAGTGGCATTAATCATCATCATCATCATCATCATCATCATCATCATCATCATCATCATCATCATATATATATATATATATATATATATATATAAATATAATTTTGTTATTCATTTGCATACAATTTGAGTGAGTTTAATGGTTAAGAAGATGTGTTACCCTACTCTATAGACTTTATTAGTCAAATTGGTGCTCGGAGGGGGTTCCTTGTCCCACAAACAAGGGTGTCTCATACACCAATTTGGATACAACTAAGTGGGCCTAATGGTTAAGAACATGTGTTTTCTCCTAAAAAATTACAAGTTCAAATCCATAGGAGATTAAAGTATATATGCCTTTCTATACTTTAGAAGTAAAATTGTTTACTTAAAAAACATTCCCTTATCCTACAAACAAAAACAAAAAGATTATTATTATTAAGAAATAATTTTTTTTACAAATTTCAAATATCTTTAAGAAATCACTCCACTCCAATATGCTCCAATCAATCTTATAAGTTACCCATAACCTTATGTTTTTTTGTTTTTTAAACCTCCATAATATTATCATAAGTTTACAACAAAATTAAACATTTTAAATGGTACTATGTGATTAATAATTTCATAAAATCATCGATTTGATTGCGATGTATGTAATTAATAATTGGACTTTGAATATAAAGACTATGTAATGTTAGTTCTCTTATAACCTACTTTCAATTTAATGTATTTAATAATTGAACTTTGGATATAAAAAGTATATAATGGTAATACTCTTTTAAACTACTTTAAAAACACGGTAATTACTTAATAAAAAAAATGCAATTTTTAGCTAAACCTAAAATTTAATACAATGCATGTAAATAAGGTTGATTCCTTAGCACAAGCTATGTGCTCTATCCAACTAGAATGTAATTATCGATGGGAAAAAAACGTTGATCTAAACTATGCATAACATAGGTCTATTATGTTGTTTTTGGTTGTATCAATTGTGTGGGTTGTACATTTTTTTTTGGTTGTATTAATTCTGTGGGTTATAATTTTTTTCATAAACAATTGTAAGTTGAATGTGAAAATGTAAGTTGAATACTTGAAAATATATTAATTTCAAAGTTTTATTTGAAACTCTTAGTAGAAAACATATCTAATATTTTCTTATGATGTAATTCATGGTCTCTTTGTTTTTGAAGGAGAATACTCTAGCATCAAGACCAATTAAATTAACCCTCTAACTCTTTATACTAGTTTTAGATAGTAAATTTATGAAACAATTGTAAAATAAATATTTTATTTAATCTTTAAGTATATTGGCCCTTTGATTGTAACTTTTTAATTAATATTTACTAGTAAACTTGAGTATTAGATCATTAGATCAACACACATAAACCTAGTAGCTAAACTTTCATATCCTTGTTGAATAAATGATCATGTAGTTGAGTTATTCTTGAAACATCTTAATTGTGTTACACTTATCGTGTAGAATAATGTAGTCATGAAAAAAATATGTTCTTATAATGTAATTCATGGTCTCCTTGTTTTTGGAGGAGAATACTCCAGCATCAAGACCAATTAAATTAACCCTCTAACCCTTTATACTAGTTTTAGATAGTAAATTTATGAAACAATTGTAAAATAAATACTTTATCTAATCTTTAAGTATATTGGTCCTTTGATTGTATCCTTTTAATTAATATTTACTAGTAAACTTGAGTATTAGATCAACACACATAATCCTAGTAGCTAAACTTTCATATCCTTGTTGAATAAATGATCTTGTAGTTGAGTTATTCTTGAAACATCTTAATTGTGTTACACTTATCGTGCAGAATAATGTAGTCATGAAAAAAATATGTTTGGTTTCATATGGCATAGGAGGGTGCTACACAATGTATTTTTAGATCGTGAAAATAAACTTTTTTAAGTTCTAATGTAAGCTTGAAAGGCTTTGCAACTTGAAAATTTATGTTTTTAAGTGTAAACTTCATCATCCAAAGTTTATTCAAATCACAATAAAGAGATACAATTCCATGAATAAATCCATTTATACTTGCCTCCAATCTTTATGTGAAATTCCAAATCTTGTTCTATTTCCAAGTCATTGCACTAAGCTCGAGGCACAAGTAAAAACCTAACAATGAATGAATCAAAGTTTAAACTCTCTCCATAGTGATCTTGTTTTGTTTTCACATAAATCTTGTTCTATTTCTAAGTCACTCCACCAAGCTCAAGAACAAGTACAAACCTAACAAGAATGAATCAAAGTTTAAAATATCTCCATAATGATCTTGTTTTGTTGTTCAACCAAAACTTCACATTCACCTATAATGGCCATGGAATATTTAACTATAGTGTGAGTGTCATATAGATATTTAACTATAAATTATAATAGTACCTTTTCCATAGAATGTCAAGGTTGAAGGATTTTTCCTTCTCGTGCCACTAGAGGTGTCCACTAGATGCATTTGTTAATAAAGGAAATACTAGTTCACAAATAATGGTATGAGGTATGCAATTTATTAATACCATTTTCTAGGAATTGTTTACATCCAAAGATTAAATCACACATTTGACACAAAGAGTTGTGCTTACCTTTGATAAGCCTCTGAAATGACCTCTCCGTTACGATTAGGAAAAGTGAAGCAAAATAGGTAATTTTTTTCATTTTTTTTAGCATTAGGAAAATAACATCAACACATAATTCAAATGACATCATAATTAAAAAAATTACAAGCGAATCATCATCGTAATAAAATAAGGTCGCAACCAATGTGTCAACATAATTAGTAATGACACATAATCAACATATCATCACATTTAGATAATGACACATAATCAATAAGGTCGCAACCAATGTGTCAACATAATCAGTAATGACACATAATCAACATATCATCACATTTAGATAATGACACATAATCAATAAGCATCATAAATGGAGACGCAAGATCAACTCACAATGATCAACTTGAATCATCAATACTTTTAATCTCTCAACTCATCACATAAACATAACATAAGATAACATAAGGATAACATAAATATAACATAAAGATAACATAAAGATGGCATAAATATACTACCCGCCCAACCTACCGTGCAAGGTTAAGACCTCCAAGACACATATGCAACTCTTAAGCCCGGGATTCATTCGATTGATTTTGACCATTTAAGGTCTCAGGGTTGGTGTTTGTTTTGAGGAATAAGGAGGTGTCTACATGCCACTAACACAATCAAGTATAAAAGCAACTAGATAAATCAACAACATCAACGATAATCAATGGTGAAATAACGTTCTAATAATCAATCACACATCACATAAATTCCAAGGCGCAAGAGAATTTAATTACTAAATAAATCATACAATGACATAATTTAAGGCACAATGTAATCAACTTTATTTTATTTTCAAGGCGCAAAAGTAAACATATACTTTATTTCAAGGAGCGCAATTAATCAATCATTGAATTCAACAATAATCAACATAATTTCAAGGTGTGCGTGCGATCTAATTATCGAATTAAAAATAACCAACATCAATCAATGTGCACAATTAATCTAAGAACTTAGGAAATCATACATCAACATGGTTACAATGCGCGTGAGTAATCTAAAGCGTAATCTCATTTAGGAATCATCATTAGTCCATAGCGCAAAACAACCTATTTACTTAATCATCAACGTAATCCATGCTGCAAGGGAAATCATCGATTTTATTCATGGAAAAAAAGAATTCTAATCATATGAACAATAATACATCATTCATCAATTCATGGTGCAGGTGATTTACTACTACTTTGCGATCGCTAACAATTTCTCAGACGTTAAACAAAACATTGTAATATTCACCTACGCAATTAATTCAACATAACTATTTGAACATTTAGCAACAAGAATAAAGCCTACACTCCTTAAGCTAATCTACCAAGAAGTTCTAAACTTGTCCTATACCAATAAGTTTAAATGGCGCAAGGTGTCAAGTAATGGCGTCTAAGTGTACGAGTCAGTTTCTCAATTTGTACAATACTCTTATTAACTCAGATGATGTAACATTTACAAAAAATGGAAGGAAGGTTATTTTGCACAAACGTTATCCCCATTTTATCAGCAAGGTGTAATGATATATCACTATCTATGTGATGTTGGTGTAGTGAAGCAACATGGTGTGCATAAAAATCATTTTCTATCTTAACTGAAGTTGCGCAACTTGTGCAACTCCTTGTGAATAGCAAACGCACGAGGCACATTATGTATTCATTATGACTCACGCTTGACACCAAATATAATCATTAAAGTAAAATCACTATTATAAAAATTTCCAAATTAAATGTTTATTCAATTAAATTAATTATTACATAAATTTTAATGAGAACAACCCTAATGATGATATAATTTGTTATTACAAGTACCATAACTCATTCCCAAGTAAAAAGAGTGTGTGGTGTAGTGAATTTAGGGACATCAAGTAAGTATTCTTGCATTCCAAGGTGTCCTTCTCGACAACACCCTATTCAAATAACAAAAGATTTGACCTTGGCATAGAATTAAGGAAGGCTATCAAAAATCAAAGGAAAAATCTAATTTTTGCATTCTTGGCTCCTCATAGAACTATTTGTCAAACTTTTATCAGCAGGC
Source organism: Picea glauca (assembly GCA_000966675.3). Classification (NCBI taxonomy): domain Eukaryota; kingdom Viridiplantae; phylum Streptophyta; class Pinopsida; order Pinales; family Pinaceae; genus Picea; species Picea glauca. The sequence goes on along the minus strand of JZKD02S1672683.1, from coordinate 1,147,204 downwards.
AAGCTCCATCATCAATGTTGTTAGTTATTAATACTAGCAATGCTTATTAATGTTGTTGGAAGTAAATTACTAAATATGGTCAACAAGATTCACTCCTGGGCGATCTCTTCCATTGGTTGGAGGTACTGAGTCATTGGTAATATTTTACACACTCTGGGAAAGTGGAAATGCAGTCTGAAAATTGTTGAATGCCCAGGGAAGATGCTAACAGTCAAGCACCATTCGGGATAGAGAAAATACATAGGTTAAACATTCCAAAACCGTCATGGGGATAATGAAACGTCCCCTCCATTATGACTATGAAGCGAAGAACAAATCTAAAAACAAAATTGGCATTAGGAAATTAACATCGACACATAAATCACAACACATAATCAAATGACATAATAATAAAATAATTACAAGCGTTTCGTCATTGTAATCAACCAATGACGTAACCGACACATCAACATAATTAGTAACAACACCATATCAACACATCATCACGTTTAAATAATGATGCATAATCTGCAAGCATCATGAAAGGTGATGCAAGATCAAATCATCATAAGTAAAAGTATTACCAGCCACTCAACATTTAAATCAATAACAACGCATTCAATGTGTAAACAAAAAGGATGGTGACACATAAACATAAATAGTGTCGCCGCTTAGCACATCATAATCATCTTGAAACAATTTACATCAATGATCAATCATATAATGAATATAAAATGACTACGCTCCCAACCTACCCTGGAAGGTTAGGACCTCCAGGACACATAAGCAATGTTGAAGCCCGGGATCCAATTGATTTTGACCATTTAAGGGATCAGGGTTAGCGACTATTCTGAGGAACAAGGAGGTGTCTACATCCCACTAACAATCAAGTCCACATCAACTAAATCAATCACAATCCTAGTCATCAATTAATTATGGCGCAAGGGTAATCATCATCTTTATCAATCGTACATCAACATTTAAATATTCGCTGCACATGAGAGTAAACAAACTCTAAAACAATCACATTTCAACTTAAATAATGGCGCAAGATAAAACTAGTTACCCAATCAGTCATATATCAACATAAATTCATGACATGAGATTAATCGACAATAATTAAAAGGTGCATAGAATAATTATCACATGCCCACTTAAATTAAGGCGTCCAAGTAAATTTTATTACTAAACTAATCATGTATCATTGTTATTGCAATGCGCATGAGTAATCAAAAGAGTAAAAGTTATGCGTCAACATTAGTCCATAAAGCCACACAATCTAACCACGTAACCATTCGCATAGATGCAATCATCTGTCACATTAAATTTTGTTCGTGCAAGAAGTCTAATATCTAAACAATCATTCATTGCATCATAATTTCATTTCACGCAAGAAGTCTAATTACTCAATCATTTACACATCAACATTTAAGATGATTTACATCCTACTTACATGTCCATAAAAGGTTGTCAGTGAGGTTCATGTCTTATATAAAATAATGCAATCTAGAGCTCAAGGGTGGCTTAAATAGTTCAAGGACCAGCTTACAATTCCATGGAAGAAATTTTAAGGAGTACCCAACTGAATTTATCCTTGAGCGAGGACTTTAATGCTAAGTTTTTAAAACCTAAACTATCATTTAACATGGTGGAGGGAAATTCTATTGCAACATAATTCAATTTAGAGAATTCCTTTTTCCATCTTGACTAACAACTGTATATACATCTACCAATACTCTGTTTACCTCCACCAACATGATGAGAAATCGCTCCCAACTACAAGACACATTATCTCTATCAAGAGTTGTGTGACAAATCAGGGTAATGAGTATTAAAACGAAAGTAGACACCTTAAAGACCTTCATAATTTATATTGAATAAGAATAGATGATAAACACTACAAACATACGTATAAGCTTGCTTCATTGCAGCCACCTCCATATGCCTTTAATATCTTGATAAGTCATAAGAGACGATTATCATTCTAAATCTTGAATTTCAAAATACATTTGTTATTCAATTACTTTATCCTAAAAATAATATTTAGATTCAGGGTAGATTCTAGACATTCAATATGTGAGCAATCAACGCAGGCAACCAATGCAGGCATTAAAACGAAGACAATCAATGCAGGCATTCAATACGTAGAAAATCAATGCATGAATTCAATACGCAGAGTAAGATGCAACCATTGGGTCAAAGGGTCAAGGTGTTGAGCCTTGGGCTCCCAAAACATAGAGATTGAATATGCTCTAAGTGAAAACACATAGGTACTCATCCCCAAAAAATCACCGAGAACATCTACGACAGATTCGTAGGGTAAGGAAGGAAATTATCCTTTGAATAAAATATTAAAATCGTTGTCAAGAAGGGAAAAACACAACGTCTGTGAAGGGAAAAACACAGAGTCCTTGGAGAGAAAAAAATGCAGAGAATCAAGCTAGACGCATGGTGTTCTTTTCCCCAAGACGTTGGGTGGTTTCCATGCCAATAGCAAAAGAAGGAGGGTTTCAAAAATTCTGGGAGAATTGGTTTAAAAACACAACAATATTTAATCCACACATGAAATAAATTAGATATCATAAGGACAATGCAGAGGCATTAATCGAACTCAAAGAAAACTCCAGATGATGGAAGCTGGGTGAAAACCATGGGGTAAAATGCAAAGAAGAACCATGTAAAATCCCAAATAAGAACCATGTAAAATACGTTGGGTAATATGAGATAATTTGGTGAGGAATCCAAGTTATGATCACTGGGCATTTGAAGAAAAATCGTTGAGTAATAAAGTTAAACACGGAGAATTTATAAGGAGAAATGTTGAGTTTTTAACGGGAGACACAAGGACATTAATGGGTGAAAAATCATTGAGTCTTAGTGTGAAGGGGAAGATCCTGTGATCTCCTCAAAACATAGAGATTTGAAGTAAATTCATCAAGTAAGGGATTCAAGACACAAAGTTTAAAATTTATGGGAAGAGGCGTAGGGATTTAATCTAAGTGAAGGAATCATAGGCGACTCTATGTTGGGTGCATTCTTCCTTGCAAATATAGAGGTCCACAATGGGAAAATAAATATGAAAAATGCAAAGGATATCAGGGAATCCCATCAGAGATGAAAAAATAATAATAATAAACATAAGGAAAATCAAGGGGCATTGAACCATAACGCGAGGATGATCAATCAATGTTAAATTATTTGGGAAAATGATTTTAGAACACCGGGTTTACTTGGATTCTAGGAGAATGGTTTAAAACAAAGAGAATTAATAGATTGCAGAGGATGAAAGTGATATAAGTCGCATATGAAGCATTCGACAACCATCCTTACTTCGCCAGACCATCAATCAATAGACTAATTCTAAAAACATATACACAATAAAAACTTGATATAACACAATTTCAAATGAAAATACCGTGACCGACGAAGATAGGATTGACAACGATCCTGGCGACTGGCGTTCTCTTCCCTTGTCTGCTTTCTAACTATTGAGACTTCAGTGGTACCTCCCAGCCAATGTTGGGGTATTCTTCTCCCCCCTTAGCCCCCTGAGCCGCAAAGGGGCCATGCACAAACACAAACAGAATACTCTAGCTCCCATCTCGCCTCACAAGATAGAGCTACCTCTCTCTCTCTCTCTCTCCCTCTCTCTCTCTCTCTCTCTCTCTCTCTCTCTCTCGTTGGGTATCCCAACTCTCATAAGTAATACCAATCCAAATTTCAACAACATAACCTTACTCATACCAATCATGATTCATTCCTCCTCTGCCCCATTTCCTTTATAGAAATTGTTTTTAGTGATAACTTTCCATTGCACATTTAATTCGTTTTTTAATAATGTAATTAAGAATTAATTCCCCCATACACTTGTCACTTGTTCCCTTAGTTGAAGTAATAAATCCATAAGTTAATTAAATTAAATGTCAATTTCTCTCACCCAACCTAAAAGCGCTCCTAAAATCATTCATAGATTTCCCTTTATTCCCTCCATTTCCCTTTTAATGATTGACGCCTTCCTAAAACTTAGTTGTGTTTAATTTAGGAAAGTTATTTAGTTATACTAGACTAGATACCATTCTGTGCTTCCACATTCTTTTTTACATTTATTTCCTTTCTTATCTTAATTTCCAATTTGGTGTTCTCTTGCACACATTTATATAATTAAAACTTTAGATATAACTTTTACTCTTTCAATTCCTAACTTGATTTTTCTTCATTCCCCATTTATTTAATTTATAATTTAGTTTTAGTCTTCTTACCCACATTAGACTTAGACTCAAATTTTTAAACTAGGATTAGGATTTCTTAGGAGATTTTATAATTAATAAAAGTTACTCATTTAATAATTATTTCAGTCCGAAAATGTCAAAACAAATTATAATTTTCTAGGCACCTAGGTTCATTGACTCAAGTTTTACTTTATATCACGACGTTCCCTTCAAGATGGACTCTGCGCTCCAAGGGTGCCACTCACCTTTGATTCAAATTTTAATTACGCGAAGTGCCCTTCAAGACGCACTACGTGCTCCAAGGGTGCTACTCTCCTTTGACAGGTTTTGGTAGTTTTCCAACTCTAGGAGTCAATACCCCATTTAGGCGACCTGGTGAGAGACTAAGGGTCTCTAAGGAATAAGGAACCTACCTTATTGCACGCCCCTTAGAAACTTCATGAGCGACTGTCTCAGTCGTCCCTCATGACACTATGGATCTCTTAACCTAGGTAGTCATTAAACTACAATTCGAGCCATAACGAGAGTGCTAGTAGGCTTTGGTAGGGTTGTTTCCACACCTGTCCCTCAATATCTGGTTGTTGTGCATGGCCCCTTTACTCCTTATGTGAGTCTGATCAACAAGAAATTTTCAACCTACATCCATCAACGAAGCACTGTCAACTATCCATAAACAACATCATAATATACCCGATCATATGTCACATGTTCATAAATAGAAATATCCAAACCATATACAGTGCACTCCCTGACTCGATCTAGAGTCCAAGTAGTTACATTGATGCCATTGACATGCTCAACTTGTCAAGTGTCTGCACACTCAGGGGAAACTCGTCAATAGTATATGTCAATACATAAACATCAAATAACATAACATCATAATCATCAACATCATCATAAGAATCCATAAGTAAACAAACAACCATATCCTAAAACCAGATCACTTGCACGCAAGTGTCCTTAAAGAATAAGTCAAATCATGTGTGTGCAAGAGCGGGATGTTACATACACCCCCTCTTGTTTTTAACTTCGTCCTAAAGTTTCACCGTATATATATGTAGTAAATAAATCATCTGACAATATCTAAATGTCGAACTATCAAACAAAAAGGAAACTATTGGCGCATATCATATGCGTCCTCCTAGGTAGTTGAGTGTGGACTATAATTGTTCCACTAGACCTTGACCTGATCAACTGTTCAACATCATAGTTGTCGAATGAAATGGTCTAAAATGTGAATTGTCTATGTCGTGAGTGCACCCTTGTCCAACACCTGCAAGGAACTCATGTCAATTAGATGTGTAGGATCACTAACATAATGTCTCAAAACAAATGCATGAAAAACATCATGCATACACCTCAAAGAATTAGGAAAGTCTAGTCGGTAGGCCATGGTCCCTTTCCTTTCCACAACTTTGAAAGGTCCCACAAACGTACAGGAGATATTTTATCACCCCTTCCAAACTTGATCAAACTCTTGTGCGATTTCACCCGCAAGAAGACTCAATCACCAACTTCATAACTACGGTCAGCGCGATGTGCATCAGGATATCTCTTCTACCAATATTGTGCCTCTTTAATCCTTTATTTTATTTTCACATTTTATCTTCCATTTCTTGGATCGCTTCTGGTCCTACCAGGACCCTATCCTCAATTCGATCCCCAGTCAATGGCATCCGACATGGTCGCCCGTAGAGAAACTCAACGGTGCCATATTAATGGTACCTTGATAGCTGATGTTGTATACCAACTCTACTAGTGGCAAGAAATCTCCCCAATGTTTATGTTGGTCCATTACATACATACGCAACATATCTTCCCAAAATTGGTTTGTTCCTTCTATTTTCCCATCGTTCTTTGGGTGATATGTTGTACTAAAGTTCAGTTGTGTTCCCAAGGCCTCTTGGGAATAGTCCAGAGTTGTCCCATAGCCACTGATCCTCTATTAGATACTGTTCTTTTTGGGATGCCATGCAATCTCACAATCTTGCTGATAAAATTCTAGCCAATGTCTAGTGCCTAATACGTCGTACGCATAGGAATAAAATGTGCAGTCTTCGTCCGAGTGTCAACTATAACGTTAAATGAATCATGCCTCATGGATGTTAGTGGAAATCCAACAATGAGGTCCAATGAAATGACTTCCTAATTCGATTCTGGAATAGGGTGTGGCTATAGTAATATTGTCGGTTGTCTATGTTCAGCCATCACTTGCTAACATTATACACACCTTGCCACGTAATTAACTATGTTCACCTTCATCCCTTCTAGAAGAATAAGGGCTTGAGGTCTACCCTCATCTTCATGACTCCTAAATGAGCCATGTATACTTCTCTATGAGCCTTTCTTGGGTTCAAATATTCTCAATTCATCGTTAGGCAACATATAATTTTGTTATCATACCTGAACAATCTATCATTGTCCAACTATAACCTTCAAACCTCGGTACCATCATGGTGTTTTGTCTGATATTTTACCTAACCTCTTTATACCAGTCATCGTCGAACTGTTTAGTTAGAATATTTTCTCCAAGATTCTTTGAAAGAGGTATCACCAAGAATATGTGTGGTCTCCGACCCATCGCATGTGCCACTATGTTCATTGTTCATTCAATGTAATTAATCTCAATCGTAATTGCTAATTAATAATTACCAACGCTTTTGCCACGCGTTCAAGTCATTTTGCGTAAAAATTGTTGTATTCCACTGTGATATTTTGTTTGAAATTCCCTTCAATTAGATAGTGTCTCTACATTCTCCAAGCATACATAATGGCCAATAACTGCCAATCATTTCTTGCATAGTTCTCCTCATGCCTTCCTAATTTCCTTGATATGTAGGAGATCACTTGTCCATCTTGCATCAATACTCCACCTAAAACTTCCTTGAACATGTTTGTGCATACCAAGGAATTCATATCCAAGTCGGGGACCTTTGGTACCAGTGTTGTCACCAACAAACCAATGAGCTTTCTAAATGCTTCCACGCACTTCTTGGTCCATACTACGTCTTGTTTTTCTTCTTCTATTCCGCGATTAGATTTGGTATCTTCGAAAAACCTTTGACAAATCATCTGTAATATCCTGTTAAACTTAAAAGCTATGTACTCCTGGTATGTTTGTCAGTGCAATCCATTCCATAATATCCTCTACCTTCATGGGATCCATAGCAATTCCTTCGTCGGATATAAGATTCCCTAAGCAATGAATCCTCAAGAGAATTGCGACATCTCCCCGTAATTTGTGTTCCCATAAACATTGTAGTATTAGGTGCAAAATTTTATCATGTTCTTTTGTATTTTGAGAATATATCAATATGTCATCAATGAATACTTGAATGAACGTGTCCAAGTATTTGCGGAACACCCCATTCATCAATCTCATAAATTTCCGCGAGTCGTTTGTCAGTTCGAAAGGTAAAATAGTAGACTCGTAATGTCTGAACCCTTTCTTGAATGTGGTCTTAGGAATATCCTCTTGTTTAATTTGTAACTAGTAATAAACTAATCTCAAGTCGATCTTGAAAACACTGTCGTGCCCTTCATTTGATCAACAAATCGTCTATTCTAGAAAACAGATATTGGTTCTTGATCGTCACCTTGTTCACTTGACGATAGTCAATAAAGAGTCTCCACGACCCGTCTTTCCTTCTTATGAAAATATAGGCACACCCGAAGGTGACACACGTGGATGTAATTCCCAATTCCAACAACTCCTATTGCATTTTCAACTCCTATAAACTAGGCATTGACATCTGATAAGGCATTCTTGCTATAAGTTCAGTTCTGGGTTTCGAGTTGATTGTAAACTCCAATATCTCTTCCAAGCGGCAAACCTGGTAACTCTTATGGAAATACATCACTAAACTATTGTACTGCCGAAAGGTTTTCTAGTCCTTTTTCACGCCCTTGTCATTCAACGCTAGGATTGCATATAGCTCACATCCCTTGCGCATGCTCTTCTATAGATGTAGAGAATAAATGAACCTCATGGATACTCCATGTTTTTTTCCTACAATCACCCTTCTTTGTCCCTCATTGTCCAACTCAACCACTTCTTCTCATAGTTGTGTATCGCATCATGCAATTCCAACCAATCCACTTATGTGAGTCAGAGTAGAAAGCAATCGCCATCCTACATCCATCAATGAAACACTATCAAAGATTCATATAAAACATCATAATATAATTGATCATATGTCACATATGCATAAATGAAATACTCAAACCAATACAATTCACTCTGTGACTCAATTCAGAGTCTAAGGAGGTCTGGTGATGCCATCGACATTCTCAATCTGTCAAGTGTCCTGCACACTTGGAGGAAACTTGTCAATAGCATCTATCAATACATAGATATCATACAACATAAATTATAATCCATCAACATCATCATAGGAATCCATAAGCGAAATAGACAACCATATACTAAAATCGGATCACTTGCACATAAGTGTCCTCAAAGAATAAGTCAATAACATGTGTTCGCAAGAGAGAGATGTTACATACTCCCCCTCTTGTTTTAAACTTCGTCTCAAAGCGGTACAGTACATAAATGAAGTAAGTGTAGCATCTGACAAGGTCTAAATGTCTAACTATCAAATAAATATGGAAATTGTTGGTGCATATCATATGCATCCTCCTAGGTAGTTGAGTGTGGACTATAATTGTTCCATTGGACCTTGAACTGATCGACTGTTCGACGCCATAGGTGTCGAATGCGATGGTCTAGAATGTAGACTGGATCCGCCGTGAGTGCACCCTCATCTGACACCTGCAAGGAACTCATGTCAATCAGATGTGTAGGATCACTAACATGATGTCTCAAAACAAATACATGAAAAACATTATGCATATACCTCAAAGAATCAAGCAAAGCTAGTTGATAGGTCATGGGTCCTTTATTTTCCACGACTTCAAAAAGTCCCACAAACCCAGGAGAGAGTTTATCACCCTTTCCAAACTTGATTGAAATCTTGTGTAGTTTCACTCATAAGAAAACTCGATCACCAACTTCATAATTATGGTCAACGCGATGCGCATAGACATAACTCTTCTGTCGATCTTTTGCTTCCTTAATCCTTTGTCTTATCATTTTCATTTGTTCTTCCATTTCTTGGATTGATTCTAGTCCTACCAGGACCCTATCCTCAAGTCTATCCCAGCTCAAGGGAATTTGACATGGTTTCCCATAAAGAAACTCAAATGGTGCCATCTTAATAGTGTTTTGATAGTTTTTGTTGTACGCAAACTCTACCAGTGGCAAGAAATCTTTCCAATGCTTATGTTGGTCCATCGCATAAATATGCAACATATCTTCCAATATTTGGTTCATTCTTTATGTCTTCCCATCTTTCTCTGGGTGATATGTTGTACTAAAGTTAAGTTGGGATCCCAAGGCCTCTTGGAAACTAGTCCAAAATCATCTTGTAAACACTGATCCTCGATCATAAATGATCCTTTTAGGCATGCCATGTAATCTCACAATCTCCCTGATAACAAATCTAGGTATTTCTGGCACCTGATACATCGTATTCACATGAATAAAATGGGCACTCTTAGTCATAGTTTCAAGTAACATGAAAATTGAGTCGTGCCTCCTTGCCGTCAATGAAAATCCCACAATAAAATTTCATTGAAATGACCTCCCATTTCAATTCAGGAATAACATGTGGTTGGAGTAATCCTACTGGATGTTTATGTTCATCCTTTACTTGCTGACATTCCAGACACCTCTCCACATAGTTAACTATGTCTGCCTTCATTCCTTTCCAGAAGAATAAGGGCTTAGGGTCTGCTCTCGACTTCGTGACTCCTGGATGAGCCATGTACACTTCTCTATGAGCTTCGTTTAAGATCAAATTTCTCAATTCATCGTTAGGCAGTACATAAATCTGGTCATTATACCTCATCAATCCGTCGTTGTCCAAAGTATATCCTTCAAATTTTTGTACCAACATGGTGTCTTTTCCGATATTTTCCTTAACCTATTTATACCAGTCATTGTCGCCCTGTATAGTTAGAATATTTTCTCGAAGATTTGTCAAAAGAGGTATCATTGAAAATATGCGTGGTCTCCAACTCAATACATCTGCCACTCTGTTCATTGATCCTTTTATGTAAGAAATCTCAAAATAGTACTCGCTAAGCAGTTCTGACCAATGCCTTTGTCGTACGTTCAAGTCACTTTGCGTAAAAATGTGTTGCAAACCATAGTCGTCTGTATCTAGTTTGAATTTTCATCCAATCAGGTAGTGTCTCCACACTCTCAGGGCATACACAATGGTTAATAACTCCAAATCATTCATCACATAGTTCTCTTCATGCTTTCTTAATTTCCTTGATATGTAAGTGATCACTCGACTGTCTTGCATCAAGAATCCACCTAAGCCTTCCTTGGATGAGTCTATGCATACCAAGAATTCCTCATCCATGTCAGGGAATTTTAGTATCGGTGTTGTTGTCAATATCTCCTTGAGCCTTCGAAATGCTTCTGCGCATTTCTCAGTTCATACAAATTTCTTGTTTTTCTTTTTCAATTTCGTGTTCGGGTTTTCTATTTTCGAAAAACATTCAACGAACCATCGATAATATCCTACTAAACCCATGAATCTATGTACTTTTGGTGCATTCATCGACGCATGACATTCCATAATAGCCTATACCTTCACTAGATCCACAACAATGCCTTCGTTGGAGATAACATGCCCTAAGTAATGAATCCTTGATTGATAAAAATAGCATTTCGACAGTTTCTTGTATAATTCGTTTTCTCGTAAACGTTGTAGTACCAAGTGCAAATGTTCGTCATGTTATTTTTTCATCCGAGAATATATCAATATGTCATCAATGAATACTTGAACAAACTTGTCTAAGTATTCACGAAACACCCCATCCATCAAGCTCATGAATACCCCTGGGGAATTTGTCAGTCCAAACGGTAATATGGTAAACTTGTAATGCCCAAACCTTGTCTTGAATGTGGTCTTAGCAATGTCTTTCTCCTTGATTCGTAAATGGTGATATATTGATCTTAAGTTTAACTTTGAAAAAAAAGTCGCACCATTCATTTGGTCAAACAAATCGTCTATTCTTGGAAACAAATACTAGTTGTTGATTGTTTCCTTGTTTAATTGAAGGTGGTCAATACACAATCTCCATGACCCATCCTTCTTCCGTATGAAAATAACAGGCACGCCCCAAGGTGACACACTTGGATGTATAATTCATAATTCCAACAACTCCTTCAGTTTCATTTTAAACTCTTGTAACTCACGGGTCAACATATGATAAGGCATTCTTTCTATCAGTTCAATTCAACTTTTTAATTCGATGGTAAATTCAAGCTCTCTTTTAGGCGGAAAGCCTGGTAATTCTTCTGGGAACACGTCCACAAACTCTTTCACTACCGAAAGGTTTCCTAATCCTTCTGCCATGCCCTTTTCGTTCAACACTAATATTTCATATAGATTGCATCTTTTGCGCATGCTCTTCTGTAGCTATAGGGAAGAAATGAACCTTAAGGAAACTTCCTAGTTTCTTCCTACAATCACTTGTCTATGTCCCTCATCATCGGTCAAACTTAAAATTGTTTCATCTTACAGTTGAGTATCACATAATGCGATTCCAACCAGTCCATACCAATCATGACGTCATAATATCCTAAGATCGTGACATACAGGTTGGCCTTCATTACAAAATATCCCAGGTTGAGACTGTAGTCCATAAACTTTCGTCCAACCTTCTTCTTGGCACCCAAAGCCATTTCCACATAGCTAAACTCATCCTGCTCGAATGCCTTTACCTTAATTATTTTTAACATTGTGTAAGAAATAAATCTCTCTGTATCACCAAGATTTATCAAAATACTAAAGGTCTGGTCAACAATGGTACCTGACATCTCTAGCATGGTATATTGGTGCTCATCCTGGTGGTTATTCACCATTGCATGAATCTGGTGGGCCTTACCCAAATATCCAACTGTAGTGTGTGCGACTGATCTAGTTTCTCTAGCCCTCTCAACCGGACAATCGCACTAGTAATGTGGCTCTCCAAATTTCCAACATCCAGTCTTTGGTCTAGTACTCCTGGTCCTCAAAGTAGAAGTTGATGGCCCACCAGCTTAAAAACCTAGTCTGTTCTGTTGAACAGGCCTAAACTACTACTGTTGCGTATGATGTTGTTGTTGGTGCTATGGTCCTCTGTACATATTTCACTCCTGAGGAGCCAGTCTTCATGGTTTCGTGAACGTGGATCCTCTCGGAGTACCTCGAAACCCTAATGAATGTCTGGTTGGTGTCTGATGTTGTTGTGCTCCAGATGTCTCCTATCCCGTCAGTCTCACAGGAGTCCTACCCTGACCCCTGTTTATCAGCTCTTCCTCATCTATGAAGGCCTTCTGGACTGCATCGTGCAACGTCTGAGGAATTAGGATCCTCACTTTTACAAGAATGTCGACGTTAAGACCAAACACAAACTTGTTGACCTTGACTTTCTCGGTATTCATATGTGAAGCATACCTAATCAACTCCATGAATCGTGCCTCATACTCGGGCACCATACGACCACCCTGTCACAAGGCATTGAAATCTTTGAGATGGAACTCATTGAATTCCTCTAAAAAATACCTCTCCTACAACATTTCCTTGAACAATTCCCATGACACATCTTCGATGACCATGTTTAGTGGTGGTAGGAGTGTCTTCCACCATAGAAGAGAAGTCCCCTTCAGTTGAAAGAACTCCATGCATAATTTCATGTTGGAGGTGTAGTCGCGAAGTCCGAAACACATCACCATGTTCTCCAACCATGCCTCAGTGGCTACGCCATCCGTGGAACCCAAGAAATCAGGAAAATTGACCCTCTCGATTTCTTTGTGAACACTGCCAATATCAACTGGGGCGCGTTGTGGACCCTCAGGTGGTACAAGCACCCTGGCCTCATCTCTATTTAGTTGGTTAATAAAGGCCTCTGACATCTTTTGAAATGACCTCATCAACCCAATCACATCCCCCACAACAACCTGCTCCTGTCCAATGGCTTGTTCTTCTCCTTGGGGGTTGGACCTCTCTAGCATGGATGCTACTAGAGGCATCACACCTCCTCCCCTAGCACCACGTCATCTGCCTCTGAGACATTCTCTGACCAAGATTACATGTAGGGACATAGTTCAATTTAGTTAGCGATAAGTTATTAATCAAGTGTTTGATAAAGTGGAAGGCGTAATGATCTCAAGTCGCAGGGTTGAACCCCCTCTAATACCATATGAAACGACCTCTCCTTTACGACTAGGAAAAGCGAAGAACAATAGGTAATTATTTTTTAGTAATACCTAAAATAGCGTCAACACATAATTCAAACAACGCATAATCAAATGACATCATAATTAAAAAAATTACAAGCGACTCATCGTCGTAATCAAACAACGTCGCAACCAATGCATCAACATAATTAGTAACGACACATAATCAACACATCATCACATTTAGATAATGAAACATAATCAACAAGCATCATAAATGGCGATGCAAGATCAACTCATCATGATCAACTGGAATCATCAATACTTTTAACCACTCAAATAATAACATAAATATAACATAAGATAACATAAGGATAACATAAATATAACATAAATATGACATAAAGATACCAGCTACCCAGCCTACCCTGCAAAGTTAGGACCTCCAAGGCACATAGGCAACGTTCAAGCCCAGGATTCATCCAATTGATTTTGACCATTTAAGGTCTCAGGGATGGTGACTGTTCTGAGGAACAATGAGGTGTCTACATCCCACTAACACAATCAAATACAAAATGAACTAGCTAAATCAACAACATCAACGATAATCAATGGTGCAATAGTGTTCTAATAACCAATCACACAACACATAAATTCTAAGATGCAAGAGAATTTAATTACTAAATCAATCATACAATGACATAAGTTAAGGTGCAAACTTAATCAAATTTATTTATTTTCAAGGCGCAAAAGAAGAGATCTACTTTACTACAAGCCGCGATTAATCAATCATTGAATTAAAAAATAATCTACATAATTCTAAGGCGCGTGCATGATCTAATTACCGAATTAAACATAATCAACATCAATCAATGCACGCAATTAATCTAAGCACTTAGGAAATCATACATCAACATGGTTACAATACGCGTGAGTAATCTAAAGCGTAATCATTTAGGCAATATCATTAGTCCATAGCACAAAGCAACCTATTTACTTAATCATCAACATAATCCATGGTGCAAGGGAAATCATTGATTTTATTCATGAAGAAAAATAATTCTAATCATATGACCAATCATACATCATTCATCAATTCATGGCGCAAGTAATTTACTATGACTTTGCAATAGCTAACAATTTCTCAAGTGCTAAACAAAACATTATAATATTCACTACACAATTACTTCAACATAACTATTTAATTATCTAGAAACAAAAATAAATCCTACGCTCCTTAAGCTAATCTACCAAGAAATTCTAAACTTGTCCTATACCAATAAGTTTAAAGGGTGCAAGGTGTCAAGTAATGGCGTCTAAGTGTACTAGTCAGTTTCTCAATTTGCGCAATACTCTTATTAAATCAAATGATCTAACATTTACACAAAATGGAAGTAAGGTTCTTTTGCACAAAATTAATCCCCGTTTTATCAACAAGGTGTAATTATATATCACCGTCTATGTGATGTTGGTGTAGCGAAGCAACATGGTGTGCATAAAAATTATTTTCTATCTCAACTGAAGTTGCGCAACTTGTGCAACTCCTTGCGAATACTAAACGTGTGAGGTGCATTATGTATTCATTATGACTCTCGTTTGACACTAAAGATAATCATTAAAGTAAAATCACTATTATAAAAATTTCCAAATGAAATGTTTATTCAATTAAATTAATTATTACATAAATTTTAATGAGAACAACCCTAATGTTAATATATATTTTTATTACAAGTACCAAAACTCATTCTCAATAAAAAGAGTGTGTGGTTTAGTGCCTTTAGTAACATCAGGTAAGTATTCTCACATTTCAAGGTGTCCTTCTGGACAACACCCTATTAAAATAACAAAAGATTTGACCCTGGAATAGATTAAGGAAGGCTGTCGAAAATCAAAGCAAAAATCTAATTTTTGCATTCTTGGCTCCTCGTAGAATTATTTGTCAAACTTTTATCGACAGGCGAGCTCCATCATCAACGATGTCAATTATTACAACTGACATTGCTTATTAATGGTGCTGGCAGTAAATTACTAAATCTGGTCGACAAGACTCGCTCCTGTGCGATCTCTTCCATTGGCTGGAGATACTGAGTCACTGACAGTCTTTTACACATTCCAAAGTGGAAATGCAGTATGAAAATCATTGCATGTCCAGGGAATATGTTGATAGTCAAGCACCGTTCATGATGGAGAAAACATAGGGGTTAAACATTTCAAAATCGTCATGGGGAGAAGGAAAAAACACACTCAAGCTTTGGGAACACGCAGGGGAACTAAGAGGAAAGAGCATGGAGGATTCCTCAATGAAAACACAGGAATAAAAAGGTAAAAACGCTCGGAAATGAATGAAGGAACTGAGCTATGATCTCCTCGGAAAAATGCAGAGATCTTAACGTAAAAACGTTGGGCAATAAATGAAGGCACAAAATCGTGATCTCCTCAGAAAACATAGAGCATTAAGATTAAATCGCAGAGAAATAATAAAGGAATTTGATGAGTCTTTAAAGGGAAAAACACAGGGACTTTAAAGGAAATTTTGCAGAGTCTTTAAAGGTGAACGCAGAGTGTCCCCTCCCAGAAACACAGTATCTTTACATGCCAAAACATAGAGAAACAAAAAAAAAACATTGAGAAAGGAAATAAACGCAAGGTTACACTTCCCCCCTCCACGTAGAGGCAAGAAAATCCCAGAGAAAAAGAGATGCAACTCATTGGACAAAGGAAAGAAAGGGAAATGCAGAGAAAGCTATGGGAAGTCACATGTTCAAACCGCCAGGGATAGCAAAGGTTAATACAAGGAAAAATGTCAATAGGAAGATGAAAATCGTTTAAGCTGAGATTGACAACGATAAGAGATCGAATCCCCATTTTAAAATGAAAGAAAGGGATTAATTTACAATTTAGACTCACACCAGGCGCAATGATTCCTAATTTAAAATAATGGTAATGAACTAAAATTTTAATTCAGAATCACATCAGGCGCAGGATTCCTAATTAAAAATGAAGGCAATGAACAATTTTTTATTTATTTTTCAGGATCACACCAGGCACAATCGACCACTGTATTGTTTAATTCCAGTTTCAACATAACAATACAAACATTTTTTTTTTGCAAATTATAATTAACAATTCAGTCTTATTACAATAAAAATATAAATTACCGAGACTGATGAAGAAGATTCTGAAGATGTCCCTTGGCACTTGTTCTCCTTCCTTGCTTCCGCTTGCTAGTCAACCGACCTTACCGATACCTCCCAACCAACGCTAGGGGTACTCTTCTTCCCCCTTAGCCCCCCAAGCTGCAAAGGGGTCACACAAAAACAAAACCAGAATCTTATAGCTCCCAGCTCACCTCGCAAGCTAGATCCAAGCTAGATCCACCACACTCTCTCTCTCTCTCTCTCAAGCCACATATCCCAACTCTCACAAGTAAAACCAGTTAGAAGTTTTGTAGCATAAATTTATTCATAACCAATGTCTCCACATTCCTCCTCTCAACAATTTGTTTTATAGAATTTCCTTAGTGACAACTTGCCATTTGTACATTTAATTCATTTTTTTAGGAATTATTGCCCCCATACACTTGTCATCCATTCCCTTAGTTGCACAAGTAAATCCACAGTTTAATTAAAAGTCAATTTTCGTCACCCATCCTAAAAATGCTCCTAAAATCACACCTAGTTGTCCATTTATTCCCTTTATTCCCAATTAATGATCGATGTCTTTCTATAAATCGGTTGAGTTAAAATAGGAATGTCCTCTAGTTATACTAGGCTCTAGATACGTTTCTATGTTTACACATTCTTTTATGTTTTATTCCTTTTTTATTTTAATTTCTAATTTGGTATTTACTTGCACAAGTGTATTATGTCACTCCTTTAGATTTATTTTTTTATTTTCATTGAATCTTAAATTGATTTATTTCATCCCCTCATTATTTAATTTATAAAATTAATTTTTTTTGTCTTCTCATTAACTTAGACTTAGGCTTAGTTAAAAAAAAAATTGCAACGACTTAGACCATTAGGGATTATGATTAATAAATTTAGTCTTTAATTAATTAATTAATCAATTAATTAATTTGGCAGCGCTCAAGATTTTACAAGGTTTAACATTCGCTCAAAGTTTTCTAGGCCACTTAGATTCATTGACTCACTCTTTTCTTTAAAAACCATGATGTGCCCTTCAAGATGCACTCTGTGCTCCAAGGCTGCCACTTGACTTTGATTCAAATTTTAATTACACGACGTGCCCTTCAAGACGCACTCTGTGCTCCAAGGGTTCCACTTGCCTTTGACTGGTTTTGGTAGTTCTCCAACCCTTTGAGTCAATACTCCATTCAGGAGACCTTGTGACAGACTAAGAGCCTCTAAGGAAAAAGGACCCTGTCTTATTGTGTGCCCCTTAGAATCTTCATGAGCGACTTTCTCAGTCTTCCCTCACAACATTGTGGATCTCTCAAACTAGGTAATCATTAACCTATAATTCGAGCCACAACGGGAGTGCTAGTAGGTTGTGACAGGAATGTTGCCAGTCCTCTCCCTCAATATCTAGTTGTTGTGCATGGCCCCTTTACTCCTTATGTGAGTCAGATTAGAAAATAATCATCATACTACATCCATCAATGAAACATTGTCAAAGATCCATAAACAACATCATAATATAATCGATCATATGTCACATATGCATAAATGAAATACTCAAACCAATACAATCCACTCCCTGACTCAATCTAGAGTCCAAAGAGTTTTGGCGATGCCATCAACATCATCAATCTGTCAAGTGTCCTTCACACTCAAGGGAAACTCGTCAATAGGATTTTTCAATACATAGATATCATACAACATAAATCATAATCCATCAACATCATCATAGGAATCCATAAGGGAAACAGATAACCATATACTAAAATCAGATGCCTTGCACGCAAGTGTCCTCAAATTATAAGTCAATATCTTGTGCTCACAAGAGCGGGATGTTACAACCTCAAGGGAGAGAATCCAATATGAATAATGATGAACATGATAGTGGACAATACCTTAATGGAATTTTGGAAATTAGTTGATATGGAAAGAGGTTTTGTCATCTATTGAACTATTTTTTTTCCCATCCCAACCCTTCAAACATTCATCTTCCAAATCTTTAGGTGTGGCTTCAAAGGAAAGGGAATTCTAATAAATTTAAAGATCACGACCACCCTTTTCCTTCAAGCCATTATCTTCATCAATGGTGAGGAATGATTCATCATCAATGTGCCTAGTATTTCAACAATGGTGAGGAATGAATCATCATCAATGAGATTAGTATTTTAATTGGTTATTTGAAATAAAAGAATCACAAAATATTTATAAACATTTGTTATAATCTCAAGAGGTTTGATCTTTTTAAATGTTCAAAAATAAATTATCATAAAAAATATCATTACAAAGAAAACACAAATCAGTGGAGGTTTTAACAAAGATTTTTTCTTGGTGTGCTTAAAATAGTAAATCACAACCATACATAACTATTTAATACACATTGGTGTGTATTATGTTTATGAAAATATTGATGCTTTGTATATGGTTGAGCATTGGTTTCTATATATCCTTACTGATAGTGAGGTATAGGTAATGATAATAGTAACATGGACTACAATGGCAATGGTACTGTTGAAGGCACATGGTCTCTACTTAGTGAATATGTGACATAACACATGTGATCATGAAATATTAAAGAATATCTATAATTTCACTAGATATTGATAATTACCTCCCAAAATATTTTTGTTGGACCCCCCTCCCAATACATGTTTCCAATATAAAAACTTTATTTTTACTAGATAGCCCATATTTTGAATACATATCCCTTCCTATTTCCCTTAGTACATATAAACCCCCAATACCATGCATTCCCCACCCTTCAATAACTACAATAGATTGACTCTATTTTTCATAATTAAAAAAACCCCCTTACGAATGAATGTGAAAAGATATTGGTCAACAAGGTGATGCTCTTGTTGTTGAAGGGAATTGTATTTTTTTAGTTAGGAACATTATTGTTATTACTACAATTATTACCACAAGTGCATCCATACATGTTTTTTGCACTATTGCATGTTATAATGTTGTGCACACCAATATATTTATTTAAATGGAATGCCTTGGTGCACAACAATGATGAGATTTAATGATTAGTATAAATAAATAAAAATGCACTAGTGTGTAACAATCATTGAAATCCATCAAAATGTTTTAGTAATGGGTGTTCTCACGTGTCAAATACAACATCTTGCTTTTAAAATAAAATTCCACTTACTCATCATAAATTCAAATATTTTTTGATAATAATATTGTTTTTATACTTTAATTTATGTGTTTAGATATAACCATTGCATTATTGTATTGTATTGTTTAAAAAAATATACCGAATGATTACATATCTGATCATTTTAATAAAAATCATCCATATATTTAACATTTTAGGCTACAATAGAATAAGAAAGCCTTTTTATTTATATGAATAAGGGACCCTTCGTCATAAAAAATGGGACAACATAAAGGTACAAGAAACTCTTGATTTATACAAAATAAGACAACATAAATGTCCCTAATAATCAAAATGTCAATAAATAATTGTTACACACATGTTGTCATACCAATGGAGACAATATGTCCATATGAAATAAAAGTTTGTTTTCTATAGAAAGACATTCCAAAATATAAAACTTGTAGCATTCTATTATATTGATGATAATAAATCACTTAGACCATTATCATTGTTTAGACTTCTTGCATTCCTCATTTATGCTTCATTTGCAGGGATACCATATTTGAGTTATTTACAATGTTTTGTTGATTATCTAGATTGTGTTTTCCTCTTCATGGCCCATTTATAAACATAGAGATATAATGTAATGAATATATCCACATTTATAATATAATATATGTGATTGTGTATAACATTAATTGTTTCATAAAAAAAACACAATATTTTCAAGACATGCTTCATGCCATCCCTCAACATATTTTATAGTGGCTCCACTCCATACTTTGTTTCCTATGAGTTTTATATGTCATGACAAAGTATAGATATAATTAAAGGTTTCTTTTTAATCAATTAAATATAAAATATGAAAAGCAAAGCAACATAGCTACTTAAAAATTATTCACTTAATGCTTGATACTCCAACATATATTCACAACCCTCACGTAATCCAATGTTAATCAATGGTTGAGATGGTTCTTCTTTGTATGTTAGCACCTTATAATAAATATCCATGGATAATTGTAAATTAGTTAAAATACAAAAATCATGAAAAATATAAAATGACAAGTAAGAAAAAGGTAAGTACTCACAAAATTCATGTTCAACCCTTTTTTGTCTTGTCATCCTATCTTACGTGTTGAATGGGTTTATTTTATGCAATAACAAAACAACTGAAAGTTAGTATTTCTTTGATAGTTTTGGATAATGAAATATACAAATTATGAAATTAGTTTTATAAATCACGTATGAAATTTCATCCAAAACTATTTTTGGGTTGAGTTGTGTGATTTATAAATTAATATGCACTAGTACACATTATATAGTAATATGCATCAATGTATTTACTTTTATATGGAGCACCACATACCCCAATGCACAATTACATAAAAAATATAGTGCACTAATACACTCGTATTTTTTTTCCAAGTAGTGCACTCTACAATAATAAGCACAACGATGCATATCTATAATATAATGCACACTATGAAACCCAAGTTTTTTTTTTAAAACTCATAGGGATATATTTTGAAATCTAATTCAATGAGGGGGCTTAATTCATTAAAATAATCTATATATCAAAATAACTATTGAGGCCAACAAATACCCAAAATTCCCTAGAAATAAATATCATTGTCAAGGAAAAATAAACTAAACCCATTTTGCTAGGGTTTGAAACAACAAAAAACAGCTAAGAAACTGTAATATCCCCAAGGATGACCCCCAGTCGTATTTATGAATTGTAAACATGTTTTGTAGGCTAGTGAGCCGAGTGTTGATAAGTTGGTGGATTATGTGTTTATTAGGCTGGAGAGCCTAAGTGTTAAAGGCTAGGAAATTGTTTTTGTATATGTAATTATGCAGATCATTAATAAAAATTAAACATCACTGCATGCAGACTGACCACGAAGAAAAAGTGATGGGGTACTAAGCTTCCACTAGATAGGGCAAGGGAGGGGGCTAAGTGTATAGGACTAGAGGATAAGCTAGAGGGATTATCTCTAAGGGAATAATACTTTATTATTATTATTTCCTAAAGTCTAAGGTGGACATGAATGATGTTGTCCTAAGTTCCTGGAAAGGGAACGAGTGCAAAGTGGAATGCATGTGGGTGCAGAAAGACAAGTGTCGACTTGGGCGCATGTAGTTATAGCTGGGAAAGCCAGCTTGTTAGGGGATTCGCTTGCCATTCTCGATCCACTGTCTAACCGTGAACCAGTGGAATCCATCACAGATCTATAGAACCAATCACCCATGAATCAAATCGTGTTGGGGGTTCTCTTCCCATTCAGTGTGACTCCCATCCTTGCATCTGGACGAGTTTTGAGATCCTTCACCTTTGCGTCTGCACTCTCGCGAGGTTAGTCACCCTGAAACCAGCGAAAAACGAGGGATTGATCTATGTCTCCTTTGAAGTTCGAGCACCCTCTAATTTTCTGATCTGTTTGGTGTCATAACCGTTGGCTATTTTGGCCACACAGTTCCTTAACTGAGTGTGGCTTGTTGTCGTCGTCTGTTTCTTACTAAGCCTTGCTATGTCTAGTGTATGGTTCTTACCGTTTTGGGTGTCCATACCCATTTTCCTTGTTGTTGTTGTTGTCACCTGTACCTAGTTGTAGCTGGGTCAAATATTGGTTGAAGAGGTAAGTTGTTAGACCTGTGAGCAACTCTCCCAGGTGAGAGAGTTTGTTGGGAAGTAAGTTCTCCTAGAAGGGAGTACCGTAGAAACTACAGTACTCTGAGACTTATGCTCCATCCTAATGTTGAAGCCCAATGTAAGGGAGGTGTAATAGTTGATGGACTTATATTAGTGAAGGTGTAGCCTCTTGGGGTGGAGTAGGCATGTGGGGAATGAGGGTCTGTGGGTTGTGGGTGTAAGTGGCTCTTGAGATAAAATATCCTTCTTGTGTTTTTTGCAACTTCCCTATTGACCTTGCCTAGTCTAGGAATCCCTTTTCCGATGGAGCTTAGTCCCATCTTGGGGGTGACCTACTGCTGAGCATGATGAGTAGTGTGGTCTATGGCTGGGAGGCTCATGGAAGGTCTGCATGCAGTTGGTGGTATTCTAATAAAAGATAAGTATTGTTTTTATATTCATTTATATGTTGTGTAATGGTACATATGTTGTAATTGATGAGTATTGCCTATGTATGTTGTATATGTTGCAAGTGTAGGCTTACTGTTATTTCCACAATAATATGTTATATATATGTAGAATAATCATTCTATGTTTATATGGATGTGTATGTTTTTTTGCAAGTATCTTTGTGTGGCATAGCCCAGTAGTTTAAGGTTGGAGCTGTCACAGATCAGAGCTAAATGTACAAGATAAGGTATTATGCAGGTAGCATTGTAGCGGTGGTGGAGTTGTAGGCCAAGGGATGTTACAATATGGTACATCATATCATGGCTTCAACAATGAGCCTGGATGGGTCATGCTAGTGGAAGTTGAAGCAAGATTTTCGGAAGGAGTTGTTGTCTAAATGGACAAAATGAAAGTTCTGACCCAAGGTTTCAACTCAGAGCTTGGATGGGCTGGGTAAGTGGTCATTGGACTCAAGGTTTCAAGAGGAAATTGTGTTAAGAGGAACCAAGTTTGGACCTCAGAAACATCCCTGAGTTCCAAGAGTATTACCTTGGTCGTGTTGAGAAGCTCAGGAGGAGTAGCGATATCGTAAAGACGTGACAAACATGGTATTTGGCCACAAAGAGAGAGATCGCAATAGTTGCGGTGTTGGGGCCATAGGATATATTCGGAAGGAAAGGGAAATCCTTTATGACTGTCAGATCTGGAGAAGGTGTAGAAGGGTTAACCTGGAATCCATTCAGACTTTGTGACTTCGGTGAAGTTGATGAAAAATAAGAAAACGTCTTGAAGCCCTGAAGTGGATCTACACCATAGATCTGGGGAGAATATCTCAACCATTGGATCAACCAATGTTAAAAGTTCAAATGAAATGGTGAAGGGAAAAAAATCCTGAAGCTCTGATGTTCGGAGTTAATCGAGACCGTTCGTCAAGAGGGATGCGTGTCAACAAACTGGTTTGTTCAGGATTTTGGCATTTGGGAAAATTAGTGTGTGCCGAGGAGAGAACTTTCGAAGTCCGAAGTTCTAAAGTCCCAAAGAGCTGAGGTAGTGAGTCATGATGAAGCCACTTGGATGGATGTGGACACATGGGATGTGTGCCATGTGTCAGTGGGTTTGAAACCCGTGGAAGGTTTAAATTCCATATGGAACGTGACGTGTGACACCCATCTGATTGGTCCACAAGTTAGTCGCTAGTATTCCATCATGTGGCACTCCGTATGAGCATGGTTAGTGGGACCCACCCTGGCGTTGATCATGATACATCAAGATCGACAGCCAGGAGGCATTGCGGGGACCCAAGTTGCACGAGATTTAATTCTCCAAGGTGGTCCCGCAATCCAAACCATGGTTTCACTGAGGGGTTACATGTCAACGTCAGAAGAATTGTGGGACGAAAGGCAGGTTTCTCCAAACTACCATTGCATGCCCCCGCAATTGGAAAACGTTAAGTGATGTGACGTAATGATGTCACCAAAGCTGATTGGGAATGTTTGGAGATTATCATTTCGAAGGAGCATATGTGAGATCCTCTGAAGCTCTGAAGTCCCAAAGACTCGAAGTTCTAGAACTCAGATGCTTAAGGTTCCATAGTAAGTGTCATCCATAGGATGTTGAGTAGACATGGACGGTTTATTTGTCGTACTTCGCAAGTTCGGTAATCTCGAACTCCGAGAGATTCTTGTGTGGTGCTTTGAAATATTCTGAAGCTGAAGACTCGAGTAAGAACCTAGTGATCTAGCGCTTGTTCATGGCCCCTGATCACATCGATTGGGGACTAAGAGAAGAGCTCATAAATAAAATGAAATCTGAACATTTTCTTAAATCAGATTGGTTTATGAATGTTGTGGGATTTGTTAAGGAATGATGGCTTGACAAATTCCGGTTGACTACACGTTGTGTTTGCAGATTTCAACGAATGTCAAAAAAAAATCGAATATTCATAGAGCACTTAGGAGACACTCACAGAGTTATTGAACACTCTGAAGGAATAACTGTGAAAGGAGTGTATCAAGCCAACACTTGGACGAAGTGTTGAAAGACAGTCATCTGGAGGCTAGTCAAAGTGTAAGGAATGCACATAGAGACGAACTTGTTTCGTTTGAAAGCTCAGGAGGATGAGCGCAAAACCTGCCAGGAGAGCACTAGAAAGTATTTTGGAAGACGTAGAAGGGTAGAATCCCTTGCGAGACTGAGCAAATTCGAGAAGCTCAGAGGAGATAGTGCAAAGGGTGTACAAGAGTCAGACTTATCCCAAGTCCAAAAGCTCAGGAAGGATAACATTTTCATAAACGAAGACAAGACCCAAAGTCAAGGAATCACAGAAGGATCAAAGGTCGAAGCCTTGACACTTAGAAATTTTCCCATTTTAGGAGAAAGAGAAAGCTCAGGAAGAGGAGTAAAATATTTCATCATATCAGCTGCAGAAGAAGATATCTAGCTGTCAAATTTCACGTCCAGATAGAAGGAAAACATGCAAGAGGAGATCATATTTTTCCATGAGATCTGAGCGTGAGGACCAACAACTATTGGATCCCAAGGAAAGTGCATGAGACTTAAATATTTTAAGGTGGAGAGGAGAGTGGACTCACGAATTTCTGAAATGACGAGATTCGTAGATGTGAAGGAGGACACACAGTGCCATATCTAAACTCTAGAAGAGAGGAGGGGGGAAAACTCTGAAGACCTGGAAAAGATCTTGATCATTGATCGAGGAGGGAGATGAAGGACCATTGATCTGGTTAAGGAGGCCAAAGTCCCGAAGAGGGGGTAGAACTGTTGATTGAGGAGGATGCATGGCAGACGATCTTCCATTTCAGAGAATCTCTCTGGAATAAATGAGATATTGAGAACTAAAACTCTCGAAGGTCGTACTTACGGAGAAAATCGCAGACGCAAATCTGAAGTGGCAGGTGTCAAAAGATCTTGCACTCTAGAAGATAACTACTGAGGAGGAAGCGAGAGTTGAGAGTTGAAACTCCCGAAGGCAAGAAGGCCAGAATCAATTGTATTCATTGATTTGTAAGGGAGCTATGTGTTGACAGATCGTGAAGATCTGAGATATTGCATGAAAGGAAAAAAAAGGTCAATGATTAGATAGTTGGCCAGAGGCAGGTAAAGAATAGACAATAGTCATTGATCGAGAGGTATCACCAAGGAATTGGAGATCAACGGTCGAGTTGGATTGCGGGGCCAGAACTTATTTGGATGTTAAAAATATGAGAGTGGGCCGCAATTTATACCACGGTTTTAACAAATTCATATGTGGAAGTTGGAGGTGAATTGTGGGGTGAAAAGTGGGTTGGCCTAAAACCACTCTTTCCCACACCCACAATCACATTTTTCCATGAGGTCATAGCCTAGGGCCATATGAAGGAAGGGGCTAATGAAAAAGGAGCTAGCACCTAAAACTTGACATTTCAGAAGCACACAGATAGAGGGCATGGGTATCACAGGACCTGTGCCTAAAGGAGAAAAGGGGGCTTGTGTATAATTGTTTTGGGTTCAATCGCGAGCCTGAAGAGTCAATTTGAATCAGAAGATTGAAATATCCTTTGACCGGGAGGTCAAAAGACCCCTCTGAAGTGGGGGAACTGCGTCGAAAGTGCTCACGACAGGAATAAAAATGCACAATGATCATAGTGGGAGCACAAGAAGATTAAAGAATTCGGGAATAATTTTAGACTTCTGGGATCAACAAGAAAAAGTTTTATAGGGAGAAATAAGTTTCTACAATTTCTGTGGCAGCAAGTATGTTATGGCTTGTTGGGTCAGCTAGAGGAAAGAATGCTTTCATGTTTGCAAGTGTTGTTGGTGAGGATTTTGCATAAGGAGGGAAGCAACAAAAAGATGAAGTGTTGGTTATAAGTTTGATAAAAGAAGCATGAAGTCTTCTACTACCATAAGACATTCAAGTAGTATAAAATTTATTAATGGAAGTCATGCAGGTATGAATTTTATTACTTCTTTTTCATAATCGCTGAAGGAATTTAGGTAAGAATTTCCTCAGCGAGAGTTGTTTTATAAAATCACATGATTATATTATTTGAATGCATACCATTGGATGTGGTAAAAGTCAAAGGCCTATATTAATTCAAATATTTTTAGCTTCTAAATGCACACACTGACATAGGAGAATGTCATGTTAATTTGGTTGTGGGGTAATAACCAAAGAATTAAAAGATAAGAACTTGTTATAGGAAGGAATGCCAGTAATCTAGTCATGTATGAGACTAGGACATGGTTGGATATGGAAAGGTATGGATATGGAGAGGTTATGAGCCACACAGGTACTAAAAGCTTCATACCTTTAAACTAAACTTGGGATGCAACCTTTTTGCTAACACTAATGAACACCATAGAATTATATTCTTGGTGTAGTGTTTGGGCCGAAAATGAAGGCATCTAATTAATTGGGAAGTGTGGAGAATGTGTCAACACATTGGCCAAAATTCCAACTTATGGATGGCGAGATACATGTCTGAGATGAAGAGCATTATGTAATTCAATGCAATGTGCGCTGAATAATTATGCAATGAGAATTTCACTCATGGATAGTAAGAGATAGAATTGTGTACTAAATGAAATGGATGAATGAGTTTTGTAATTACATGCATATATATTATTGCATGTAAATAATTGTTACTAACAACTGAAATCTTGTCAACTCATGAAGTTGAGGACATTTTAGGGAGGTGTTAGATTTGCAACAGGAAAATTGCAAGTCAAGTAGTCACATGAGCATTGACTACGGGAAATTTTCTTGTTCAGAAAAAGAATGAATGAACTTATAGGTATTTCTGTGAACATGCATATGCATAGAATGACGAGTCATTCTAGTTTATTAAATTTTTGGGTAATTGTGATTGAATTGCTAGGTGTAGAAAATTATAAGATCACTGCATAATATTTTGTACATATTGCAATTGAATTATGATGTACAACAAATAATGACAATTTGTTGGCTGTATGCAAGATGAAGCATTATAGGGAAAATGGCATGCATTTTGGTGTCTATGGAAAAAAACAAGGATGGATGCATTCATAACATGGAAACAACCAAGATGAATTATGAAATAGAATTTCATGTTTTGGGGGGAAAGTTGAATTTACTTTTGAACTAATTGGAGTTCCTAAATGAATTGTTTTATGTTTTCTCATGATAATTGCATGTGGGTGATGCAGATGAGATGATATTGATTAAAGTTATAATGTTGACTACAAAGAGTAGCTCGGGGAAGATGTTGATTGGAAATATCTTAGGGCAGTTGGAACTCTGGGAGCCACAGTGCTCTAAGACTTCCTGAGCCGACATGTTGCTGAAGCCCAAGGAAAGGGAGCTGTAGCAGCCAATGGAATGTGTGACAGTGAAGGTGTACCCTCTTGGGGTGGTATAGAGATGTGGGGGAATGAGAGACCATTGGTTGGAGTGTTGTTGAGGTTTGGTACCTTGGTCTAGACCATGTTGATGTGGAAGGTCTTCTCAATCAAAAGATAAGTATCAATTCTCTATTTATTGTATGTTTTGTATCTTGTATACAGGTTATAATGTTATTAGAATTGTTTGTATATACATATATATACATTTCATATATTCTTGCATCACCTGCATCCATGACTACAGATAATGTGTTTCATGTTTCATTGCTTAATAAATTTATACCTGAAGCTAATTATGTTATTGATTAGAATGTGATTCAGGTGGAGCAAGAAGACGTCTTGCAAGTGCATCATGTGCGCATATTGGACCTAAAAGAGCAAAAATATCTAGAATCAATCCATAGGGCTTGTAAAGGTCTAGTGGATTGGGTACAGTCCTGAGGATGTGACATCGAAGCATGAAGATGCTATGTGTGTTATCACTGAAATTTCGTTTGCACGTGGAGACAAGAACTCCACATCATCAAAACAACAATGAAGTCATTCATGGCACTGAATTAAGTTCACAGCATTCCAGAAGGGTCAAAAACTATACAAAGTAACCAGAAATTGAAGGGCGCTTTACAGCAGCTTGATGCGTGCGCATATGCGCGGGACAAAAACGTGTTATGCGCGCATCTGCGCCCGACGCGCGACTGTCCACATAAAAAGCCATGCATCTGCTAATACGGCGCATTAATTGCATAAGTCGGCCTCCCGACCGCCCATGGACCGGCCCCCAAGATGATTTGACCCTCAAATCAGGGTCGGCTCTGCAAATTCGGTGAATTAATGGCCTAACTGAACCCTAAACAGGTCCATGTTCACACCGGAAGTTGGTTACGTGACCGCCTGGAAAAATGCTATAAATAGCCGTGAAGACTCACTGTTTCAGCAGAGAATTCCAAACAAAGTTACGTTGTCCATATTCATAGCTCAGTCTTTGACAAGCCATCCATCAGCGGCCTAACTCAGAGTTCTTTCACCACTCATTTCAGTTCTACTCGTTTTGTAAGGAAAGCATAGTCTTGAGGGCCCCG